>CM039131.1:31620281-31986182 GCA_022036555.1 Microstegium vimineum
AAGCAACAAAGTAAGATGTATAATTTAGATTGCCGAACTGTTACATTCGGTAACAATAAATATTACTAATGCCATTGGTACAAAAGAATGAGAAAGAAAGTAAGGGCCTGTTTAGTTTAACCCCTAAAGTTTAGTGGCCTCATGTATGGTTCAACCCACTAAAACACATGTCTCATGTACATTTTAGTCACTTTAGCTACTCTTTTGTGACTAAAAGCTACTAAATTTTAGTGGCCCCTAAATTTTAGTCAAGGTGTTTTGTAGTTTAAGGTCTAAAATCACTTAAATTTAGCTACTAAAGTTTAGGGAGCTCTAATCAAACACCCTCTAAACCTGCAAGATGTAAATTGTACTCCGTATTAGACTAGTCATGAAACTGCGCGAGTTTTATTCTGTATATATACTCCGAAAAATAAAATAAAATTCTTCTTGAAACAACGGACTTCGTTAGCTTCCATACTTGGGCTGAAAGAAGCCCGTCAGTAACCGGGACAGGCCCATGGAAGAAAAGAGCTCATCGTGGAAATTGGGATTGGTTTTCGGCAAGCCGACACTGAACGTCGGGCCCAACAAGATGGATCGAAATCCAACGTTTGCATGGAGACTGCAGACCTGCTGCTGCAAAAGCCAACGCGAAGGGGGTTCCGCAGAATTCGGCAGACATGATCGACTAGATTACGGTAGATGACCATTAGTAATTAGGAACTCATAATTATCTATCGTCGATTGTCGTGTATATATGACCATTAGTAATTAAGAACTCATAATTATCCCTTCGTATACCCATATTATTTGACATTTAGAACAACGAGATTCGGTCTTTCTATTGATATGATTTTCATTTTTCTAATCTCAACAACTTAAAAGTTATTCATGATTTATATTTTCAATGTTTAAATCAGACATTTTCTAAAATAACAACTAATATGGGTACAAAGGGAGTAATATATATAATTATATATAACCCGGGTTCGATATTGGGCTCGATAGGCTATTCGTTTTGTTGAAATTTAGCTTATGCTGAAGGGTCATGTTGATTTGTTCTGAGAATAAAAATATTCGTTCAAAAATAATATTGAAGTAGTGCTAATGAACAGGGCCGATATGATTAATTTCCCGAATGACTTTGTTAATACCAGTCTCCTCCTATTATAACCGTCTAGTTTAAGTACTGCGTGTCCTCGTCCAGAAGATCACAAGCGCAGAGGACAAATGTTGCCGCATCAGAGCCTTTGTCTTGCGCTGTCCAAGTGTCAAATACTCTGCATCTACTTATATATTCATATTCTGGTTGGAACTTGTGAGTTGTCAGCTAGAGTAAATTAAGCTTAACTTTGGAAGCCTAGCGTGGAAAGAGTATCAAGACTTGGAATCTGTAATTAGCAAGTGCTACAGTAGCAAACATGACTTCGTTTTTTGTTGGACTTTTGCCCTATTCAAATGATTGTTTTGGTTGATGATGTTATTTTTAGCTGTTTTATTAGGTAAGAAAAACACTGTTTCGATGACTCATAAGCTTTTTCTCTCTCACAAAAAACAACTAAAAATAACATTTACCGATTTATCAGCCATAGAAACGGATAAACAAACAAGTCGATAGCCGGTAGCTAGAGCAAAATAATAAAGATGGAGAAAAGGAACTGCTCCGTTTTCTTTTCCCTAGTTTCGTCGATCTCTATCAAACAACCAGGTAGAATTCAAGGTTTGCCCTGCAAGGCTTCTTATTCAAGGAGGGTATGAAAGGGAAATTAAAAAAAGGCTATCGTAGCCGAAAATCTGAACTGAAACCACTTGACTTCAAGATTGACACAGGAGTAAAATTCTGAAATTCCATGCATGCCTCCAGCCACACGCAGATGCATGCGCCAACCAGGTGCAGTGTACACAGCTAGTAGCTTGCTACTACAGCAGGAGCTCAAGAATCCGCCAGCTTTGGGATGGACCTTCTTCTTCACCAGCCCAAAGAGGCCGCTGCCTCCTTCTCCCTTGTTGCTACCAGCTGCTGCAGCCTCTTTGGCCGCTTTCTTTTTCTTCTCCGACGATGCACTAGCACCGGCCTTCTCCTGATCTCCTTGTGCCGCCGCCGCCGCCACCCCGCCAGCGGTGCTCATCGCTTCTGCCTTCCTCATCTCCTCTTTGCACGCGTTCTTCCGTACGTATGCCTCCACTAAATCTCCTGATATCATGGACGCCATGTCTCCTCTTAATTTGCTCACTTGTTCTTCTCTCTATGGTTCCTCAAGAGCCTACCTAGCTCCTAGCTATAGTAGAGACCTATTTTTTCCCTTGCCCGTCTCTGTTGTACTATGTCTTTCTAGGGAGAATGTAATTATGTCTTCTTAAATGCAACGATGTTCGTTAAACTATTGTGTAAAAAGTTAAACTCTGCCAATATAAATTGGTTGTTTTTTAAAACATTTTTCTAAAAAAAATCGTAGCGTTAGCACGGGCAAATATATTAGTTTTTTTGGTAGGTGAATTCTGAGGACTAGTATATCTAAACCGGCCCCTAGCAAGATATATAATTAAATTAACTACTTCTTACAATAAGTCTTTTTGATTTTTTCGGTACATCTAAAAAAAATCCAAGTGACTTATATTTATAATGGAGTGACTACTGAGTGAGTAATAAACAGTGCACATGGCCGTTTCGCTTGGCAAGCAGAGCACCAGAGATCATTCGTTCCTTTGGGCACTTTCTTCAAGAATGGATGGAAACTGTTCACTTGGCGAGCAGGACACCGGTGAGCGGTACTTCTTAAATAATTTGCTGATCATTTTTTCTTCGATGTTCTTCCTTTTCTGTGGCCTTCATTTTTTTTTTTGCTGTGGCCGTAAATCCATTTTAAAAGAAGTGCAATTTGACCGGTTCTATAAATAAAACGTTCGTCTCTAAAAATTTTGACTGCCTCTATTAATGATTGGACAGTATCTTGCAATTTTATTTATACAGTAAACAGATAAGGTTAGCGCGCATACGTCGAATCTCTTTAATTAGCCAATGCCCCTCTCTTTAATCAACTCCTCTCTATAATTCCTTGCTCCGTCCCTCATCACACACGAATCAGCAGGGGCTAATTAACCGTGCTTCGACAGATCCTGGTCAGTAACCGGCCGGGACACCGCCTTTTCTGGGGTCACTGACGGCGGTCAGGTCGCCTTGGCGCCCGACGTTGTGCACCACGAGCTGGCTTATGGTTCCCCCGGCTAGTGGCTTCAGGACGTGGCCTCTCTTCTGCAGGTCGGCCCTCGTGGCGGCGTCGAGCTCGAAGTGGTCGCCGGTCACCGTCGTCCAGTTCTCGTACCTGACCTCGTTGGGGATCAGCTGCGGAAATGGCAACCAAAACCAAGCTCAGAAGAAAGAATCTCTAGCCGGTCGGTCAGTCACATGTATCTCTCAATCTCAGGGTGACAGCTGAGCTGAGTCTCACGTGATGATATTTTTTTAGAAAAGCATCAAACCTGGTGATACACCCTTGGCGCCATGACAGACGCCAATGGATCCATGTTCTTGACGAAATGGTTGATGAACACCTCGATTGTTCCAGCGGGGATCAAGCTGCCACCACTGGCACCAACTGAAGCCACCAGCTTCCCATCCTATACAATAATGCAAATGAAGCACATGACTCTCATCAGGAACATGGTCTGAGCTCGTTTCAGGTTCCATTTCACGCTATAGTTACCTTACCTTGACAACTATGGTTGGAGTCATGGAAGAGAGAGGCCGTTTCAAGGGACTGACGAAATTGGCAGGAGCTGGCGGTGGGGAATTCTCCGACGTGTTCCCAGGCATGGAGAAGTCATCCATCTCGTTGTTGAGCAGGATGCCTGTGCGTCGGGAAAGGATCAGTGATCCGAAGTAGGCGTTGACGGTGCTCGTCATCGAAACCGCGTTTCGCTCGCTGTCGACGATGGACAAGTGGCTGGTTCCATGGTCCTCAAGGATGTTCCACCTGAAAAAAACACAAATTGATCAGGATCCGATCACCGATAGCATTCAGAAAGGGTTAATTGCGTGATCGTTTACCTTCCTCCATAATGTTTAGGCGCAAATGTCATGTTGTCATAGATGGTTTTCTTCAGTTCAGCAGCAAATTTGGGTGACACCATATCCGACACAACCTCGCTATCATTCACAAAGTCAGGATCGCCGAGGTTCATCTTTACCGCCATGTAATGTTTCAAGGACTCGATGAGGCGATGAATCCCAAGAGAGCCAGCGATACCAGCAGGAATGCCATACTGTTCAAGAATGTTCAGGACCTATCCAACCATAAGTGAACAACAAGCGAGTCAAGATCAGCAACCACGAACGAATTGATCGGTGATCAGAATAATGCAGATCGAGAGCCAGAGAGTGCATGCATCAACTCACAAGCATCATCCCGGCACCGCCGGCAGAAGGCGGCGGCATGGTGACCACCTGGAGCCCCATCACGTTCCCCGTCAGCGGCCGCCGCACCTTCACCTGGTACCTCTTGAGGTCCTCCACCGTCAAGATCCCTCCGGCCTCCCGGACGTCCCTCACGAGCCGCTTCCCCACGTCGCCGCCGTAGAACGCGCCGGGCCCGTCCCGCGCGACGGCACGCAGCGTCTGGGCGAGCCTCGCGTTGCGGCACACGTCCCCGGCCCTGAGGATGTCGCCGCCCCGCGCGTACACGGCGCGCGTCCCGTTGTTGCCCAGGATGCCGTCCCGGGTCGCCTCCATCTGCATCCGCAGGTACGGCGAGACCCTGAACGCCAGAGCCAGCCGCGCTGCCGGCAGCACGAGGCGCTTCCATGGGAGCCTGCCGTGGTCCTTCCACGCCTCGTACAGGCCGGCGATCTCCCCCGGAACTGCTATGGAGAGCGCGCCCCGTGCTTTCAGCGACTCGTTGCCGCCGTACATGTCCTGAATGCATGGTTGACGTTTCTAGAGTTCATTCTCTCGTCCTTGGAAGAACAATGGGTACAGCAGGAATGACAAAACATGGAGGAAGTGACAAAGAAAACGCTGGGCAGCCGATGGAGTGCCGTTTCTAATCTGATTATTATTACTTGAACGGCATTACTCTGTTTAGTGCTCACGACTCAAATTCAAAACTGAAACTACTTGCAGTGTCACACACCCTCCCTCGTTCATTACTCTGCTTAGTTCTGACGACTAAAATCTACGAGCTGTATTTCATACTCCATCGATCTTATAAAGTTACCCTAAGTCAAATTATCGTAAGTTTGATCAAGTTTATAGCTAATAAAAATATCAATATCTACTACATGCGTCGAAGAAAAAAATTAAGAAGATATATTTCACCATCTTATCTTGAAATTACTAAAAGGCTCCAACGAATACTGAAAGTTAACTCTCACCAAGCTAGTCACAAAAGAAAAAAAAAAGATAAATATAAGAAATTCTTATAATAGTCGGAAACATTTAACCTTCAGTTTGGTAGACTATAACCATCTCTTCTATTAATAGCCATTGGACCTATTCTATTTTATAAAAAAACATTTAAAGTAACCTCAAATAACGGACACTGGATAACTAAAAAAAAAAACTTGCCTATGCTATTATGAAAAATACTTAAAGTAACCTCCTAATTTTTCATCTAAAGTACCCATATCAATCATTATGAAAGATAATTCAAATACCCGCCTCAAATTTGTATCTTAATTACCCATCTTTTCCATGACGTAAGGTAACTCAAAGTAACCTCTATGTTTGCATCTAAATTACTCATCTCTACCATTTTGAAAGATATTAAAAATAATTCCCTAAATTTGTATCTAAATAATCCACCTTCACCATTATAAATAAAATATAAAATGCATCACCCATTAATTTTTTTCTAAATTACTCACCATTGTTATTACTAAAGATAATGCAAATTAAACCCAGTTTGCGCTCAAATTACCTATATATGACATCATGGAAGATCATATATAGTAACACCTTCTAATTTATATGTGACTTATCCACCTTAGTGTTATTAAATTAAACAAAAATATCTATCAAATCTACATGTAAATACTAATATAAGCTATTACAAAATTATAATTCGATATTCATAATGTATGCTCTATATTTTTTCCAAAACGGGCATCCCGAATTTCATTAAAATTACATAATGTATGCTCTATATGTTTTTGAATTCTAATATTTTGATCATTACTAAATTAAAAGTAAGTATAATGATGTACTCCGTCATATAGACCATATAAATATGTATTCCCTTTGTCTCTGAAAGAATCAATTTCTAGAATTTGTGTCAGTCAAAAAAAAACTTTGACTAACTTTATAGAAATAATAATAATATCTATGACTTAAAATGAGCATCATATGAAAGTATGTTCCATGACAAATCTAATGATACTAATTTGATATCATAAACTTTAATGATTTTCTCTAAAAATTTGGTCAAAGTTCAAAAAGATTGACTTAAGACAATTCCAGAAATCTATTCTTTTAGGGACGGGGGAGTATTTTTAGGAAAAAAAATATTTTTAGTTTAATATCATATCAAGCACGGAGGAAAAACATATGTATCTATAATTGTTAAGTGTATAACAATTGAATAGGGGCTACATTATCAAATGTATCTATTGTGTTAAGAAATAAACAAGGAGAAAAATATGTAATTTAATGTAGTTATTTTTTATTAGTAACAATAACTAATGTTTATTTCTTCTAATATAGCTCGTAGAGAGTATGAGTTGATTGACTAGTATATCTAATGAAGATAAATTAGTGTCATATATATCAGTATTCTATTATTTAAGGCAACGTATACGTATGCTATGGAAATTAGGTTCCAGTGGAAACTATGGAAACTCGCACGTGGATCGCTGGATCTAAACCCGATGGATATGGCTAATGGTGGGAGATTAGCAATTAACCCCTCCCACTCATCCACGTCGAGTGATTAGCGATGTGGATGCAGTGGGAGGGGTTAATTGCTAATCTTCCACCATTAGCCATATCCATCGGATTTAGCGGATTTAACGATCCACGTGCGAGTTTCTATAGTTTCCGCAGGAACCTGGTTTCCATAGCATACGTTCTGATTATATAAACCTTTTTAAACTTAGAACGGTTTATTTATAGAACAACTCAAAATTCATTATTTTGCGACACGTAGGGTGCATGCCTGTGGGCATTTCCTTGTGGTGATTTGGTCCGTCAACACAATTCAGTCTTTATCCATAGCTTTAGCTACTTTTCCCCGTGTCTAGCAGTCAAACTCTCTCTTAATTTTGTGCTCTAATCCCATACTTTCATCGTTGGTCAGTCCCCTACCATTGTCATCATCTTGCCAGTCATTGGCGGATCCACGAGGGGGGCTGGGGCTGCAGCCCCCTCGTGAGCCGTGCATAGCTAGAAGGGAATTTTAAAATATTTAGATTTTTTTAAAAAAAAAAACTTGCAAGACTTTTAAATATATTTATCTTATGTTTTATTAAATTGTATATTTATGACTTGTTTCGTAGAGTTTTATTCTATTTCGATGTCAGTTCATTCATACAATAGAATAAGCAGCTATTTTTCTCTTAAAATGAATCAGGAGTCATCGAAATCACTATATTTTTGTGTCATTGGTTCTAGTTTCTATGTGCATTGTAGCAATAAAAATTGAAGATATTTACTGATGTGTTAGCAAAACTATATTATTAAAAAACTATATTGAACTGGAGCATACTAGATTAAAATCATGGCTACGCCAATGCTCGTGAGCCATAATAGCATTAGCCCTAAATCATAACTAAATTTTCATTGTCAATCACCATCTTCATTAATTAGCCCCCCACTTGATCTCATCCTTCAATCGTTTTTTACACTGTCATTTGCTCATCATGTCATTGTTGCCAGGTCATCGTCCCCCACCCCCTCCCAACTATATTTGTAGCGTTCTGCAATCTGCATTATCGTCCCACCCACTGCTTTCCCTGTCTCAACTTCATCCCAAAAGGCAAGACAAAATCTCATTTAGACACCTCAAAGCCCTAACCCCCATCCACCGACCATGTGTCGCTATTTGTGGGGATTTTCATGAGTATACAAATATTTTATAACGGTACTTCCAAAGTTGTTTGAACCATATATAAAGTTCGATGTGACCTATTGCCTCCTGCGAGGTAATAAGATCATAAATACAAAACAAACTCTCTGTCCCCATTTGAAAAATTAAAACAAAAGGAAAAACGAGATATTTTAAATACATTCATTGTTTGTACATAAATCATTTGGCATAATTTGAATTCTAAATAAGAGGGCAGGCATATAGCCTAAAACTAAAAAACATGGCATGTGCACTTTGATTCTAACGGGAACGTTGGCAAATCTTCTCGACAGATCAATATGATTATCCTTCTCTCACTTTTATTTAGGTGCCTTATTATTATCATTCAATTTTTAATTAGAGCTTACTTTAGTCTTGTCCTAAATAAAACTTTCCAGCTTTGGCTAAAACGTTTTAGATAAATTATATCAAGATCTACAACTTTAAATAAGACTTTTATGGAAAAAAATGTAATGACACTAGTTTGATGATGTTGATGCATGTTGATATATTTTTGTATACACTTGATCAAAAGCTAGAAAAGTTTGACTGAAGTCAAAGTAAACTATAGTTTGGATTGCGTAGCAAACTTTATACACGCCTTATTGTTTGATTAAGCGACTGTACTCGTCTCAAGACTAAAACTCAGTATCACATAGGTTAGGTACTACTCTATCTATCCGTTCCAAATTATAAGTCGTTTCAGCTTTCAAATATATTATTTTTACTATGTATTAGATATAGTATATATATCTTAATGTAAAATACAAACTGAGCCTGTTTGGGACTGTTCCACGAACTCTGCTCCACAAAAAACTGGAGTTTGTGAAGTATCTCTTTAGGTGCTCTCACAACTCCACTTTTTTTTCAGAGTTGTGCGCATGGAGCTGAAACCGTTTGGCTAAAAAACGTGGAGCAGAGCTAAAAAACGTGGAGCAGAGCAGTCCCAAACATATGTATCTAAAAAGCCAAAATATATCAGCTAAAAAATGACTTCTACTGGGTTGATATATTGGTGATGGACCTATGAGTCAATGGCATACTTGCATAGTGTGAATAAAAAATGAAAGACAAAAAATTAAATGTACCAGCTAAAAAAAACTCCTTTTCGAATATATATATATGGATGTGTATAAGAATCCAAATGAACGATAGATAACTAAAATTACTTTTACCTCCAAAAAGATGTGAAAAAAAAATCTTGTTTGAGCTAAAAGTTGTGTTCGAGTATATATATATATAGGATGCAGAAGAACCCAAATGACCGATAGATAATAAAAAATACTTATAGCTCCAAAAAGATGTACGTAAAAAATATACGTGTTTGAGGTAAGAAAAAATAACTTCAGGGAAGGAAGCCTCTGGTATTCATGGTGCTGTGATATGATGCATGCCCAACAACACGCAGTTTGTCTTTTTGTGCTCGTACACACAAGTGCATGCACATGGATAGAGTGATAAAAAGAGTGCTATGAGTTGATCTTGGCACGATTGTTGTACTGTTAACATCAACCCTCTCTAGCTTGGATTCCTTTTAGCTTTCCCAGTTTTCGTTGCTCATCACCGGCGGTCCAGAGTCCAGACACTACAGCGCAGCGACACTGGGGACACCGACAAGTGGACGAAAGCGCTGGCGAAGCACTTTCCACACGGCAAGAGAGGAGAAACACGTTTTATTAGTTGATTGATCGTACTTGGTGTAGCTAAGTAGTTTATCTGCTTCAGGTGCATAGCAAAATCTATATATCTAGCAAAAGTTGTTATAGATACATTGATTTTGCCATATAGCTCGACGACATATATAGTATATATTTAACTATTTAGCAAAAAAAAATTACTATCTAGAAAAGTCAAACGGAGGGAGGAACTAACATGGATAATAATATTGTTCATATTTCTTGTTCCCAGGGACATAGATTGGAAGGGGTCCCTTAGGTTGGGTTTAGGAGGGCGCCTCCTCAAGGGCTTCTCCAGAGGAGTTCGAACTGTTTTGAAGGAGCCACCTCTTTTAAAACAGTTTTGACTTTTTTTTATTGAAAAAAGTATTCAAAATGAATCATTTGTCTAAATTGTTTAGTATGGTTTCTTCGGAGTATGCCTCTAGATCCCTACAATTTATATTAATTTTTTTAACTTTACTGTTTTTTATATAAAAAAATTATACTGCTGATCATTTCTGACTCATCCTCTTGTTGTTCCCGCCACTACAAGGCACATATCCTCACACAAGCAACATCTCTATCAATACTGGTATGCCAAACAAAATGCCTACCACATTCTTATCACCAATACCCCTTGTAAGTACAGTAGCTACAATATCGTGCTTTTTAATTTGTAACTGAAAGACAACTTGCTTAAGCAACAACCATGTGAATCAACTACCTACTCTACTGGCAAATTCGTGCTGTATTATATTCGGCATGATTTGTACTCCATCCGTTTGCCGTGTCTTTTTTTCACCTGGCAATATTTCTTTCTTGTGATCTGATCTCGATTTCAATCTCGATCCCCACCGTGCTTAAGTCCTAGTACCGTACTACTATATACCTAAAAATTTGTGTCATCGATCGATGAACTGCTATGTGACAAAAGACCATAAAAGAAGAATCCTACGGGCAAATCAAATCACTCGCAAATTAATTACTCGTAGTAAGTACTCCATACGACAATGCTTTGACCACCGCGCGCGGCACGCGGTTTAGCTTGATTGACGTGACGACGACTCACCTTGGAGGCGGCGAGGGGCGCGGTCTCGCGGGAGTCGTACACGACGGCCGTGCCGTCGGCGAGCCTGACGAGCATGAAGGCGCCGCCGCCGACGCCGCTGGAGGCCGGGCTGACGACGCCGAGGCAGAGCGCGGAGGCGACAGCCGCGTCCACGGCGCTGCCGCCCTCGCGGAGCGCGTCCCGGCCTATCCTCGAGCACCGCCAGTCGTCCGCCGCCACGGCGCCGTGCCGCGACGTCACCACCTCCCTGCGCCCTGCTGGCGCTGGCGCTGCCGAGCCACCAGCTGCCGCTCCCGCGGCGGCGAGTAGGAGGAGGAAGAGGACGAGAGCGGTGGCCACTGGCTCCCATTGGAGACGTCGCGCTGCAGAGGATGAGGGGAAGCTTAGCAAAACGAATGGATAGTGTTATGATTACACCGTCACAAGCAAGGAAAGACAAGATATCCATACCAGCCATGGCGGGGGAGAAGGAGAAGGAGAGTCGAGGGAACCTCTTGAGGCCTGACTGAAGCCTACTACTCCAAGAGCTGATTGGAAGGACGAGCTGCGGTTTTATTTTCTTTTGTGGGCTCTGGGCTGACACATCTCGCTCAGAAATACTACTCCAATTTATAGTTTATATTATTATATTTCCTCGTTTATATAGATATATATATTTATATATACATAGCTTTTGTTATACGCGAATTTTATAGATATTTATATATACACAATTTTTGTTATATGCTTATGTATAAGCTATGTCTAGATACATGATACAAGTAATGTATTTAGCACAACGGTATTTAATATATTACTTGTATAAAAGAGCTCTACATTTGAAGAATTGAAGAGGTTATTTAAAACGGTGTCATTATGACATATTTCCTTTATATATTGTAAAATAAATTGTTTTGGACAATGTTTTAGTCAAACATTGGAAATACAAATCACGAATAACTTTTAAATTGTTAAGTTTAAAAATATAAAAAATCATAGGAATAGATTTGTCTTAAAATATACTTTTATAAAAGTATGCATATATCATTTTAAATAAATATTTTTATAGAAATATGAAGCCAAAGTTATACTTTGTAGTAGACTGTGTCGTTATTTAAAATAATTGTTTTTACCATATAAAGGGAGTGGGTTAGCATATGTAGCAGCCCCAGGTTTTCAAGAAAACTAGCCAACATCACTGCAGCACTCGCCGAACCTATCAAAGGTGTGCACGTGATGGTTTGTCTAGGAAGCCACCTTCCGTGATATTTAGATATACTAGCACAGAGGGGCGCGCTCCGCTGCGCCAGCTTTTGCTAAGAATTTGTTGTAACTTACAAGCGTTAAAGCGAGTTAGTTTTTTTATATACTGAAACAATATATGTACAATATCATGGATAAGTTAATACTCAAAATTGTTGTTATGGTCTAATAACAACCCAATGTAAAACTGTACGGGTCTGGTAGAAATATTACAAACTTTTTATTGTCATGATTAATATGAATCACCATACTACACTATTTTATAGCGTTGATCGTTGCTTGTATAAAACCAAAAGATAAAAAAAATGAGAAAAAGAAGTGAATAAAAAAGCTTAAATACATTTAAAACTAAAAAATAATAAAAGTTTTTGAAAAGTAAAAACTAAAAAAGATTAAAAGAAATACCTCTAACAGTTTAATATAAAACTATATTGGCCTGATAGAAAGAGTAAATGTTTTTTATTGTTATAATTGATACTACCACACTGCAAGCACTCCGATACGTACGATCGTACATGTATAAAACAAAAAATTAAAAATAGATATACTACATGCTCTTTATCGCTTGCTTCGGTTAATGTAGATCACACTATATGCACTCTGCTAAATAGGGTCGTGTATAAAATCAAAGATAAAAAATAATTAAGATAAAATAAAATAAAAATAAATAAAATTAGAACTAAGAATAAAAGAAAAATAAAAAATTAAATATGAAATTTAAAATTATATTAAAAACTAAAAATAAAAAAATAAAAAATAAAAAATGTCAAATCGATGAACAGTAGCAGAGGCACTGGCTGGCCTCCAATTTATTCACGGTTGAGAGATATCTTATGAATAACAATCAAAGGGTACAAACACTATTGCGAATGAGAAGGAAAGGCAAAACAAACATAATAGTAGATTGACTTTGGTATATATGGTTTTTTTTATCAGTCATAGTACTTCCTCCGTTAAAGCATAACTAATTTTTTATTCATGTCTCATAATATAAGATGTGCTCTGAAATAGAATTAAATACATTCTTTGATATTTAAACCAGATGTGATCATGTCTTTTATATGCTAGAATAGAATGGAAGGAATAATTAGAATTCTTTGAAAACTATTCTTGAACTGTCAAAACATTTAAATAAAAGACAATATGATCGCCGGACCTGTATGCTCGATAAAAGAATATTTGCTAACTTGCATGAAACCAAGGAGCTGTTTAGTTCGGTGTTTTTGCCATGACAACGCTTCCACTATTATCCAATCAAGTAACTTTATATTTGGTTAGACCGGGTCTTGTTTAGTTCTCTTTAAAATTACAAAACATAATAAAACTTCTTGACACATGGAGTATTAAATATAGATAAAAAAAACTAAACGATACCTAAATTAGTTGCTACTAATTACATTACCATTGCCGCTTCTGGGGCTGAACAAAACGACGTCTAAATTAATTTGTAAGCACATAAGATCATGTACAAATGCACAAGCTCTTATAATATCATCACTTTGAAGGAGAGAGCAAAAAATGTCAGCAAGCGTCTTTACAGGTGTTAAACCTATAGAAAAAGACGTTTGGAAGGAGAAGCACGCTTATTAACTTGTGCAGTTAAATCTAAGAACTCCTTTTAAGCATGTTTTCATACAATGGCAACGCCATATGAGCGGTCAACTACCTCGCAGTACCTTGTCGTTGCTTTGCCTTCTGTTTTCTTCCCAAATTTCCAATCTAGCTTAGTTTCTCAGGGCCGGCGGTGAGGTCACAGGTTAGATCGACGGAAGGTTGAACTTGGAAGCCGCGGCGAAGGGGCGCATCCATTCGCGAGCGCCCCAGAACGGACATGCTAGAGTCCACTGTGGAAGGCAAATGGAATAACGGCACATAATCGCCCGGTGTTGTACGTGGCTTAAGAGATGATGGCATTGTTCACAAAAGGAATTAAGGAAATTTTAAAAATATGATAAAGATTCGGGGTTTTGAACCCGACGTGAATCGAACACGCAACCTTCAGACGCGCTACCATTGCGCCACGGATCCGGCTTTTTCTACAACGTATATTATGTCGTTTTCGAGATTGACAATGGCAGAACTTTCAAGCGTCCAGCCAAAAAAGGTAGGAATGGATGCTCTTACTTTTCGGACCTACCGCGCACCGGTTTCTCGTGCGTCAGATTTGAGCCGCCACCCCCAAGACGGCAAAACCGAAGGACAGCACGAGGTCGAGGATTCACGAGTAAAGGAGGCAGAAAATGAGCAATCCAGTGCAGACGGCGCTGAACCCTGTACAGAACGGAGAAGTTCTGTACCAGTTCGAGGACACGCTGGTGCGCATCGTCCTGCACCTTTGGAAGACAAAGACGATTTGGAGAACGGAGATACACGGAACGTTAGGAAAAGTTGACCCAAGTGGCACAAACCAATAACTTGTGACCTTTCGGTGCTACTATATAGCAAACATGTGATATTTTTCCTTCTTATTAATTTTAAGCAAATACAGCTCCTTTTCTGATTTACTCCGCAGGACCTCTTTTAAAAACTCAAGGTGACGGAAACTGAATCACTATGCTTGCATAGCCAACTGCATCTCAACATGTATATAACCTTCGATATCCATATGATCTTTGTGTTGCGTCCGGCATGGACATTTTGTCTTTTTTCTCTCTCTCTTATTATACAGGGAAGCCTCCTGTTAGGCGTATATGGTTCAGTGTTTGACGAAGGCCATACTTGTTGACGGCAGCATACGCAGTTCTGAAACCGTCACCATAGGCCGTTGATGTGTCATTGGCAATCTGGTGCATGAAGAACTCGCCCAGCTTCTTCTCGGTATGAGATATTCCGCCTTTCTTGGACGATGTTGGTGGATAAGACGAAGAGGAGGACGAGGCATAGGATGATGAAGGCTGCGCGTGCCTTGAGGATGATGGAAGGATCTCTGATTCCAGCCACAGGTAAGACATGACCTGGCATATGCCTTCTTCAACCTCCGCGTTTAGGTTTCGGTAACCTGACAAGTACGATTCCGTAGGGATTTTTGAAAAACATTTTTTCAAACAAATTAATAAAGATGAAAAATGGAGCCATCAATGTTCAATTTGAGTAAATTTGTCCATCCATGTACCTTTGAGGCGCAACCACCCGTGCATCAGCTCATGGGCAAGGATGGAGCCTGTTAGTAGCCTGCAATAACGTTGTCACACAAATTATGCACTGGCCATAGAATGTGAAAGAACCGCGGAATTTGAATCAGACAAGTGAATTAAGTTGTCCTCCAGAGATAAAATTGCCTGACCTGGGGAGGCCATACAAGACAAGTATTGCAGTAACTTCGCATCTCCTAGTCAATTTTTGTGGCTGAGTTCTCATGTCTAGTAACCGGTTTCCACCGATTCTGGGCCTCCTAAGTATCTGCAGAAATAACGCACAGTCAAAAGGGCATAATCTGTCGTTTTCATCGGCTGCCATGCTAATCAATATGAGCAGTCAGAACTTAAGAGCTTCCTTTCAGTTCATTGATAAGCCAATAAGACTATCTCACTGTAACCACCCTAGCAATCATGCATCAAAGTTTGAAATGAACTTACACTGCTCACAGTCTGCTCCTCCGATAGACATAGGCCCCTTGTTTCAGGCATGTGGTGTGGGCCCTGGATAATGCAGATGCGATGAACGTTAGTGTTTCCAAAGGCCATACATTTTGCAGAATAAAGCCACAAGAATTTCTCACTTTACTCTCTCCTTCCATGGCTTCGTTGAGCGCTTGCCGTTCAACCAAGAGCATGGGTATTTGCTGGTCCAGTTTCATGTTCATCCCCTCGTAGTAGTCTCTGATAGAATGGTACAGGGGCTGGCATTCACCAGTGTCCATGACTGCAGATCCCAGGCATTCCATGCACAAGGTGCGGCCGTCTCCTAGTGACATATACTTTGTGTTCCTTGGCTGCAGAATTACAACCGAAAAATTTATGGTGAAAACATGCCTTTGAATATAATCAGGTAATGGATAGCCTAGATTGAAAACATGTAATGAGTGACCACTTTTCTCTAGTATCTGTACCTCCATTTTCTCACAGCTGCAGCAACGTGGCGTCCTGTCATGCTCATGCAAAGGGCAATACTTCTGGCCCCAGAATGGATGGGCTCTGTACTCTATCAAGCCACTCCTGTTCGTTGGGATCTGTAGAAACACAAGAAGAATGAGTTTCTTACACTGACAAACTGTAGAAATACTAATGCATATGCAGTTTATCAGTCTGCAGTGCAGATCATTCAGGTTTCAGAAGAAGCCTTACAAACTGAAAGCAGACGTCGCATTTTGGATGATGCAGCTCCTTGTAGCACAACTTGTGGTATGGATCTGTACCCAGCAAGGTGAACTGGAAAACAGGAAGAAATAATAATAGATATGATCATCTCTAATAACACTGTAATACACTTCCACGATGAAAGAAATGCAAGATACTCCCTCTATTCTAAATTATTAGACGTTCGAGATGTTCTAGGTACCTTTTTTTTTTTTTTTTTTTGCTATGCACTTAGATATATATCATATCAATATATTTATAAAAGGTAAAACATCTTATAATTTGGAAAGGAGGGAGTAGCTTACCTCGGTTTCACGGATAGGGTGACCGCAGGATCTGCAGCGGAAGCACTGAGGGTGCCAGTAAATTCCCATGCAGCTCAAGTAATGGCCATGTCCTATCTCATGCTTGCAGCCTCCGCATACCCTGCAGCATGGACATTGACGGCATTGAGCTGTTTTGGTGCATTAGAGACGAGGTGTATGATGAAATAGAGATGTAGCGGCTAACCTGTGCCCTCTAGGTTGGGCCTGAGAGGAAACATAGGGGTTATAAGGCGTGTAAGGGTTCATGTTGAGACTGTCCTGTACGGCTCTTGCAAGATCTTCATCGCTGTTGTCTCCCTTATGGTTTTTCTCTGTGTAGCAATTTTCAGCAACGAGATTCAGGGATGAAACAATTTAGAGAAAGTTATGCCATGCTGACATGAAATGTATAGATGAATTCATCCATGTACCTTTGGGGGGTTTGACATCCTCTGCAAGAGACTCGGCAATTGCACGGTCCAATTCTTCATTGTCATTTCTAGGTGGATCATTCTGGAAACAACAAAGAAAGATAATAGTCTTTAGCAACTACTTGTTCGAAGCTAAGAGCTTAAGATGGTACTGCAATGAATGCAAGTTGAATTGGATGTAAATTCATGAAACGGCACTGTTTGAATAGACCAAAGAGTGATTTGGAGAGAGAGAGATGAATTGTTGAAGAAGGGAGGAACTAAGTTACTGATACAGTAGTAGTACCTTTGGTCTAACTGGTCGTTGGTGCCAAAGCGCGTTCTCCTCTTCTCCGGCCGTCACCTGGGGCTGCCGGCGGTTCGGTTCGCCGGGCTTTGGCCCCTTTAGGAAATTGCAAAGCCACTTCATGAAACCGGATCTCCTCTCTGTGTGTAGCGACATTAACATCAGATAGGCCAATTAAAATGTCAATGTACAGGATCCTATACATGGCTAAACCTGAAAACTGAGAGCAACTTGCCACCTACCCACATGAAGGATGAATATCTTATTTATTATTATAAGAAAATTTGTTATACTTCTATGCTATTCCAAGAGTAAATAAATTGGAACGATTCGAAATTTTTATGGTGAAGGACATTAGACCATTGCACTTCTACTGCACTCCCTTCATCATATAATATGTAGTAAAAATGGAAGTTCATTATAGAATGTAACAATCAATATTCTATACAGCAGCTGTGCTTATACACCATCAGTAATTCATCACCCTCAGCCAAATTAGTTTATGTTTCCTTTCTTCACTGTTGTATATAAGATGAAACCCTTAAATGGAGCAAGACTGAATGTATCTAATACTAAAATTAGAAGGGCCAGATATGTGTACCTGCACTGGACAAGAGCAACAAACACATGGATACAACACCGTACGAAATTGCTTGGGTTAGCATGGCCTGTGCTAATCAAAGTGATGTCTTATATATTCTACTCCAGTTGACAGGGCACGCAGTCAGGGTGAGTGAAGCTATCTTGTCAGAGATCAGTTAATCCTGGATTATAAGAGTCAGGTTCAGTTCACTTTTTACTCCCCTCTGAATAACATTGATGTATGCATGACAGTAACTGTTGGAAATGCTCATCAGGTGATGCGATGCGAGTGGGTGCAGCCAGCCTGATGTTAGGATCAATCAAAGAGCTAAGGTTGATCCTACATATTCCTCTTTTCTATGACGAGCCCACAACAATAGACGCTTCTATGTTTGTTGGGTCATCGATTTAATGGCGACGAACCCAAGAGAGAACTTTCAGAAAAGGGGCAAGATGTATCCTAATTGGTTGAGTCTAGTGGGATAGCAATCTCCAATGAAATTGGCTAGTCAATGATTGGATGTTGACACAATAATCAAGTTATAAATCAATTTCTATCATGAAAACGATGAATGCTGACACACTAATCAAGCTGCAAATCAATTTCTATCATGAAAAAGGATGAACCACGTACGTACTCGGCCCCTTCACTTCACAAGAAAGAAAGAAATGAACACAAAGTAACCATGTTTCCTTGACATGGCATCCTCTAGTACGCTTTAGAAACCGAAAAAAGATATGTGAAAAGTCAACACAGATTAAGCGGCAAATCTTTTGCGTATTCGAGAAAAAAAACGCAGATTATGCAGCAGGAAACAAGAAGGTAAGAAATTTGTTCATACAACGACGACAGAGTGCTAGGCAACTTAATTTTACATATGCCGAAACAAAGCAGTATGCATGTATAATTGGATAACAGAGACAGGGTCCTGATAGCGACATGAACATCCGTATATTAATTAGGAAAGAAACAAGAGAATAGAGAATTACCGTGGTTGTACCGACCATCAGACCGTGAGGAGTATGCCATTTATTATGCAACCGGCGCCAACACAACGGGCATCGAGAATTGTACGATGAGCAGGAGAAGGAGAAGATGAAGCAAGCAAGAGCTGCAATGGACGGAGGAGGAGATCGAGGCAGGAAGAACCCAGGAGAGAACTTTCAGAAAAGGGGCAAAGATGAAGCAAGAGCTGCAAGCAATGGACGGAGGAGGAGGAGGAGGAGGAGGAGGAGGAGGAGGAGGAGATAGCATTGTTAGAGAATAAGCGGCCGGCGTGGCCGCGACAGAAAGAAAAGAATTTTGAAGACGAAGCAAAGAAAGAAGGGCGGGCGGCAGGGCATCTGCTTCCCACCGGCCGGCTGTGTGGGCACGCACGGCATCTACCTACACAAAAGCAATTAACCTCAGATTCCAATTGGACTTGCCCACGAATCGCAGGCTCGCTTCCATCCCTCCTCTCCTCCCGAGCACCGTCGGCTTGCTTGGCTTGTCATCTGCGTTCCTTACCTGAGCTGGCCCACGCACCACCGTTGTTGCCGGCCGGGAGCGACGTCGCCTGTGCACTGCCCACAGCCGGGGCCGAGGCCGAGCTCGCCGCCGCCTAGACCGACCTTGCTGCGCGGCGTGCCGCCCATGGCCGAGGCCTCGCCCCATCCCGCGCGCCCGCCCTTGCCAATAAGCCTGGGCCTTGCGTCGCACCTGCTATCGAACCCAACGCCGCCTGCCAGGCAGCGCTCACCCATGGTGGTGCTGTGCTGTATGGTGGCGGAGAGGAGATAACTAGAGTCAGTCAGGGGTATCCGACCGAGGCAACAGTACGCCGCCCATATTGCTATTGCTAGGTGCACGCCCTCCTGAAGTCCTGATCGAGCCCCAAATCAACCTCCGTTGTTGCTAATCACCTGATTCCTAGTAAAGTCCGCGGTGGTGCTCACAGATGCATTTATTATGCCGAGTGATTCAGCTTGACTGGAGCTGTTCATACCAAACCCGCGCTGGCAGGTCGCAGGCGGAAGAATAATTTTTGAGCATGCAGGAGCAGAGCACAAGTAAGTGCAGCACACGGGGATGGAATGGAATGGAAGGAGCGCCATGCTGATGCACCGAGGCAGCTACTAGATAGAAAAGAAAAGGCTCCCAGACGACGATGACGCGCGCTGGCCGCTTCTCCTGCCCGCCGCGCCATTGCTTCCCCTCGCGCACAGGCGTGCGAGTGGGTGCGAGCAAGCATGCACGACCTTGGTACGGCCACATCTAACTAATACAACTCAGCTCTTTTTCGTTCGTTGTCGCCTGTCGGCATCGATCGTCTCTAGCTTCGTGTGCTGTGACGACGTCCGTTGTTCCATTCCATGTGAATCCAACCGGCCGGGGATCCTGTGAGCGCCCGGCCGGCGCATGCGCATGCATCCAGTTATTTAATTTATTATGGCCACTTCCACCAAGCTTTGTATCCGCAGGCAAGCACAGGTGTCCCATCATCTCAACTCGATCGGTAGCTTTCTGTGTTTGCTCTGCTTCTCCTTCCTCTTCCTGCTCGCTCGTCGAACCAGCAGAGCTAGGAAGCGAGAAATGAGAACGCGGAAGCCCTCTGCTCGCCGGTGCCGGATATGGTGGGCTCCAACACCGGCAGCGGTCGTGTTGGCGCTCCTGCTGCTGGTCATCATCGGTTTGTCGTCGTCGTCTCACGTTGCCGACGGCGTCAGAACGACACCACGTAGTAAGTTGATCCGATCGAGCTGTAACTATTTTTTTCTCCTCTGTCAGTTCAATGGTGCTTTCATTTTTCACAACAGCTTGGAAAAGCTTGCACAACTTAATTACTGTAAGTCACAGCAGTACGTACGTGTCGCTCCAACTCCAACTACTGTATACATACACTGTAGAGTCCGTAGTAGGTACTGCTAGCTGACGTGTCAGGTCGACGTCGCGCTCTCGCGCCTCCGTTAGTTACCATCAGATGGCATGACAGCACAAGGGCCATTTGAATTCTGAACACACGCGCTGGACGTTCTTTTCTTGTTCCTATACCTGTGGTAGTAACTGAACAACAGAGACAGGGGGCCGGGCCTGCCTGACACTAGCTCATTCGTCTCTTCAATTCTCCGTGTACATCGCGCAGGTGCGTCGTCCGGTCCACGTCGAAGTGACGCCGGCGTGGTCGACGACGACGCGGCTGCTGCTGCTGGTGCTCATCACGCAAGCAGCAGCAGGGCAACCACCACCTACAAACCAGCAGCAGACCGGAGCGAAGTCGACGAAGAAAGCTCGCTGGTGGTGTTGTTGGAGGAGAAAAATCAGCAGGAGCGCGCGGCGACGGGGTAGTAATTACTAGTTGTGATGCATGCTGCTCTTGCATATTGTTTGGTTCTACTTTTTGCTAGTGGTTAAATAAGAATTCTCACGCCGCAACCAGTACCTTGTCTGTAGCCTCTAGGGTGTGAGTTGTGGCTGCAAGACGCTGTTGCAAATTCACAGACAAGGATTTTCACGACGACGATCATGTATCTCCGGAATGGAATCCGTCATCGCCTACCTCGGGCCGGACAGTTCGACGGCCCTGAGGTTGTAGGTGGAGTCGACGATCCAGTCGTTGTGGCGCGGGGCGAGCTCCGCCTCTAGCCGCATCACCTCCACCTTCTGCCACTGCTCCCACCGCTCCGCCAGCCCGTCGCCCTCCAGCATCCGCACCACCTCCGACATCTTGGGCCGCTCGATCGGGGAGCCCTGTGTGCACAGCAGCGCCACCTGGATCAGCGACTCCACCTCCTGGTCCGCGTACCGCCCCTGCAGGTCCGGGTCCACCAGCTGCTCCAACTTCTTCTCCTTCAGCAGCGCCTTCACCTGCAAAACCACAACAATAACGCCAGCTTCTTTATTTATTTCCTTTCACAAGTTTCAAGCATTTAGCGAATGTCAGCTCATGGTGACAGTACTCTACTTACCCAGTCAAGAAGCATGACGTCGTCATCGTTCGCGAGACGAGCGAGATCAAACGCTCTCTGGCCAGTGATGAGTTCCAGGAGCATGATCCCATAGCCGAAAACGTCAGTCTTCTCAGAGGACTTCCCAGTGGAGAGATACTCTGGGGCGATGTGGCCGATCGTCCCACGTACAGCAGTCGTCACGTGGGTGTCCTTGTAATCCATGAGCTTGGCAAGGCCAAAGTCACCCACGACGGCTTCAAAGTCTTCGTCCAACAGGATGTTGGCGGCTTTCACGTCGCGGTGAATGATTTTGGGATCACAGTGATCGTGCAAGTAAGAAAGACCTCTGGCTGATCCCAGCGCGATCCTAGCCCTTGTTTCCCATTCAAGAGGGGGGTCATTTGGCGTGCGTTCTACGAAATCAAAGCATCAAGAATGAAATCAGAAATATCTAGACTAGACTGGGACTAGAAAACAAAGAAAATAAAAAATGGTTATAGCTTTTGAGACAAATTTCTAGCACTTCATTTCTAATTAAATGCAGAAGAAAAGTTTTGAGCAGTGAGAAAGAATCAGGTACTACCTCGAAGGCGCGACGCAACACTCCCATTAGCCATGTATGGATATACTAGCAACCGCTCTGTAG
The DNA here is from genome assembly GCA_022036555.1 of Microstegium vimineum. Taxonomy (NCBI): domain Eukaryota; kingdom Viridiplantae; phylum Streptophyta; class Magnoliopsida; order Poales; family Poaceae; genus Microstegium; species Microstegium vimineum. The sequence goes on from CM039131.1 coordinate 31,642,765, forward strand.
GAGTCATGCAGAATCCACAGAGCCGAAGCAGATTCCTGTGCACTGCCATGCTAATCAATTCAACTTCTGTTTGGAACTGGAGCCCCCCACCAGGGGTGCGTTCCTCCTTTAATCGCTTCACCGCTACCAGTGAACCATCCGTCAGTCTCCCTTTGTACACCTTTCCAAAACCACCTCTTCCTAGGACATTCCTATTGTTAAAGTTATCTGTGGCGACTTGAAGCTCTCTCAGTGAGAACCTCGTGAGTTGTCCAAGGTGAACTTCAGGATCCTCCTCGGCTGAATGGAAATGAGAGCATATAAATGAAATGAATAGCACATATGACAACAACCATACAGTGGTATATAATACCGACCAGGGACATCAAAGAATTGCTCTTCAGGTTTTCGCCTCCGCCACAATGCGTATCCAATAGCAGGCACAGCAATCAGAAATGCAGTGCCAGCTGCAACACCTCCAGCAATTGCTCCAGTGCTGGACACGCCTGAGGGAACAGAATTAACCCGGTTAGGATATGTCATGTACCATAGTTTGATCATGTCAGTGCTTTGCTCCTATGCATATCTCAAACAGTAGCATGATATTACAGAATATAAAACCAATCACTGTACCTTTTGATGAAGTTGGTGCTGGGGGGTTGTATGGAGGGGGTGGAGAAAATGGAGGAGCCCCAGGACAAGGATTTGTAGTACCCGGGCCACACAGCTTTGGGTTGTTAGCAAAACTGTAATAAAAAGGTTAGAATTGTCAACATCAGAAGACACAGGTTTTTGTGTTGAACTGGCTGGAGAACTGCATCAGATAATGCAATTAAGCATTCAAATTCATCTAGAAATTACCTTATAGGTGTAAACAGAGAAAATGAACCACTTGCTGGCACCCCTCCTGAGAGATTGTTGTTTGAGAGATCCCTGCAAGATTGTCAAAACACTTTTGCCGTTATCTAACATTCTGAACAGTTGTAATGATATGTATATAAGGGCAACAGGTAACTTACAGAACTTGGAGAGTGCTGATATTGGTCAATGTTTTCGGAATTTGGCCTGAAAGACTGTTGTTATTAAGACGGCTGTCCTTGCAAGTAGATATCCAAAGAAATAGAAATGTTGCAATCCTTCCAATAGTCAATAGATCAGCTTAGAGACAATGTAATAAGTAAAGATAAGAACTAGACAATGGATTTTGCCTTTCATTTTAAAATTCAAAAGAACAAGTGAATGATTGATGTTATGGAAACCTTAGTATCTACTGACACAAACTGAAGAGTGCATTTGGAGGATAACTTTGTGCAAACCTATTATTGGGCACATCATGCATATATTACTGTTCTGTAAGATTTTCTATTTCTCAGCATCGTTGTCAGATAAATCATGACCGAATAACAATCAGATAATTTATACTGACATGATCGACATATATTGATGGACAATGCCACATGAATATATCACTTCTGTAACAAGGGCAATTGAGTTAACTTACAGAAACCGCAACTTTGATAGTTGGCCCAAAGTGTCAGGAATATTGCCAGTGAAGTTGTTGAGGTACAGATCCAAACTAACCAGGTTAGTTAAGTTCCCCAGTTCAGGCGGTATTGGCCCACTTATGTTGTTACTGTAAAGTTCTCTGTTGCAAAACGATGAAACATAAATTCAACACAAAGCCGACCTATACATTGTAGGGTACTGGAGGGGTACAATATTTATTGGAAAATATATATGGTAAGAAATAGTAAGAGAAGTGAGAACTGTTGGGCGTCAGACAAAAGGAGACATAATGCGCCCGACATAATGCACCCGAAAGCATGTACATATGTTTCAGAAGCTCCACAAAAACTAAGCAATTATGCTAAACCAATATTGGGATTGAAAGATGCCCATATATGGCATCATGAAACTATTAGCTCAATTATCAAAATCATGGATGTGGAACTTACAAATATTGCATATTTTTCAATTGGCCAAGCTGTGGAACCAACGAACCTGATAGTTGTGCATTTCCAAGATCCCTAGCAAAAGAGAGACAATCAATATTCAAATAGCAAGTCTTTCACCTCAAAAGGAGAATAAACGAGAAGATCATTGATCAACTTACAGTCTGATGACACTGTTATCTGGGTTACAAGTAACATGGAACCATGTACATGGATTAACCAGAGTTGGATCCCAACTCTGCAGCACATTGTTGTTATCTTTCAGGCTTTGTCGTAGGCTGTATAGAGCATCACCTGCCATTGATGTATCATCACAATAAGCAATAATCGACCCATTATAGAAATTTAAGAGGATACATAAGCTTTCCCCTTCATTAATATGTCGTTAATATAGTAATAATGTTCTTATAAGTGGTTAAATGCTTGTCTTTATTTTGACTTATGCCCATCTTTATTTCAGCAGACAATACCTTTTTCAAACAGTAAAAAAAAGTGTATCAAATGTAAACCATTATGGATTCAACGCAATATGACTCGTAACTACTTTTATACGGGTTCAGTTACCTTGGTAGTATAATCTTGTAATCATGAGTACATACCCAACCGTTACTATCCATTTCAAGGATACAGCCACCATGTAAAAATCACTAGCATTTAAAACAATGCGGTTTCTTTCCACACGTGTACTAGGAAGAATGATAAAAAAATACACTCTGAACAATGCACTCTTAATGATTAAGCCATGCTTTCCGATTCTTCGCAATTAGTTCGCACATTCGTAGGTCGCTCAGTTTTAAGAAAGTAACGTTCACATTCATTTTTTTCGTTATGTAGCTTCAGTTCATTCTAAATGGGACCACTCTATTTAGATAGCAAGTACAGGTTGTTCGTTAACAACGTACCGTTAATACCAGTCCATATCTATGATGCCTGAACAAACTAATAAGACAATTATAACTAAGTACAGTGATCTTCGCACCTCCCAACCCAAACAGAAAAGGTTCAGTATTCAGAATTTCTTTCCTCCAGCTTCCATGAGTATTAATGTGCTATCTTTAGCCAAATAAACAAAAGCAATCATCTTAGTTTAGATTCAATGGTGAAATGGAATGAAAATTTACTGTGTAGTAGTGAATCAAAGACCAAAGTTTTGCATCAGAAAAAAAACTAAACCCTGCGTATGCACCTTCATAGAAAAAACTTAAAGGCAACAATTTTGACAGAGCCCAAAATAGTTCCTTTGGAATATTGAGGCCCAAAATAATTCTCGACGCTGACATGAGTGGAAAGCAGGATCTACACTTCTGTGCATAGACTGCATTTCTTCCAGAACGAATTGCCTTCCAGGTTTGTACAACCAACCTTTCCAGATGTAACAAAACAACTCCTGTCATACAAGCATTGCAGTATAATACAAAATGACAAAACACTATGAGAGACAAACACCCCGCAGTCCCCCAAAGCAATCAGTCAAAGCGCTGGAAATGGGAACTACAGGCTATCGTTTCATCCCCTGTTTAGACCCCGCCCATCAACAGCGGCTTGTAGAACACTAGCAAACACTAGATTTCTGGACACCATCCCTAGATTTTCAGGCATTATCCCCGTACTAGAAGGAAATTCCCTCCGTTGTGGGCTACTCATCAAACCTTGAAGAAAATAAACCATAAATTACATGAAGCAGTGGCATACGCATACCCTCCGTGTTAGCGACAACCGGGCTCACGCCGACCAGCACCGACAATACCACCGCCGACCACCACCACCACCACCTCCACCTCAGCGACGCCACCATCCCGCCGACGCCCGACCCATCTCTCGGAGGTCAAAACCGCGCGAATGCAGGTTACCACATCGCCAACACCTGAGCTGACAGCGCCGCCAGGACCTCGCTCAGCTTATGCCGCCGCCGCCGTGACAACTCGACCACAGCTCCTCTCCGACGAGAAGCGAGAGAGATTTATCTCTCTCTCTTATATATTTCTTTACCTTTGTTTTTTCAAGCTCGGGGGTTTTTTAAAACTTTGGCAAGGCTTGTGTGTGCAGTCGGACCTAAAAATTGTTCCACTGATAAATGAGGGACTTGCGAGGGGGAGATCAAAGTTACGCCGCGTTATTCGTGTAACTTTACTGACATGTAGGGTCATAAAAGTTGGTCCCACGTGTCGGCCGGAAAAACTTGCTCGTCCGGTGCGTGGGTTTGGTTTGGGCGAGTGCGATGAGCCGATCAGGACTGCGGCAAGGCAAAGGCACTGACGTGGGCGTGATGCCGTGTTGGGGATTTCGTGGACTCGGTCCTCGTACACTCGTCCCCAGATCACTCATTCGTCTACCCTACTAAGAGAAAGCTTGTGTCTTTTCCTATAGAGCTTATCCAAAAATTCCGTTTCTCTTTTTTTTTTTCCATCATTTCCACGTTTCTAAGGGGAAAAGTGACAAAGGTGCGATCATCACATATTCCATTTTCTTTTCTCTACAATCTACTATAGGGTTTTAGGATCATGTTCGTTGCGTTTAAATTTGTCTTGTGTTGAATGCTTATACTGATTTGTTATAAGAAAAATATTATTCATTCGCTGAAAAATAATGATTGCAAACGAATAAGGCCAATGAGTTTGATATATCTTTGGATGATTTGTTGTAAATGATGTTTGGATCAATTTGCCTTAAACACGTGGTTATCTATTTTGGAAGGGCCAAAACAAAGCATGTTTTAACAGGCAATGATTCGTGCACGGGTACAAATTGTACCGTCGTGTGGATTTAGCACCACGTGGACGAGGTTCGGTTGAGAATATATTATGTAGCAATCACATTTAATGAGAACCACGGGTTACTAAATGTGAATGTAATCGGAGAAACCAAAACAAACCATGTATTTAGACTATATAGATTCATCGGGCCCCGGGTGTCGGTCCAAGGCACGGCCCACGGGCTGTTTTACCGTGCCATGCCGGCCCATGACCCGTGAGACGAGAAACACTTCAAAATTTCAAAAGTGCTTATCATTTTCAGTTTTTCACAAGTGTTTTTCATTTTTAACCGTGCTCGGGTCGGACCAAAACGTCGTGCCATGGGTCGGACCGTCGTGCCTCGTGTCTCATGGACAAGTATAATTTAGACGCATTCATCTGCACGTGGGTATAAATTGTATCGTCGCACATATTTAATAATTAGCAAATGTGTGAATGAGGCTCTCCTACGAAACTTCGGTTCGTTTGAAAACATATCAGATCGCGACGCATTCATACACACGTGGGTACAGGTTGTATCGCCGTGTAGATTTAGCACCGCGTGAATGAGGTTCTCATAAAACTTCGGTTATCATATAGGAGTAAAAGATATCATGTAGCAACGCATTCAAGAAAGCACGGTTACCAACTACAAACATATTATCTCAAGCCTTTCGTGAGCACTTTGTGAATGTATATATATTGGACAGAGTTAGAGCAAAATAGAAGATTCGACGCTATATGATTATATAGCTAGCAATAACAGTATATGATAAAATTTATATTTTTGATTGAGTTAAATATATGGTAGGTCCTTGAACTTGTTTGGAGGTGATCACTTAGGTCCACGGACTCTCAAAACGCTTTTTTTTTATTAACACCCTAAAATTGTTTAAGTGTGCCACTTATGTCCATAAGCCTACTTGGCTTTGCCAGCGTGTCGCTGGCTGTTCACAGGAGCGAATGTGGCGGCAGTCCTCGACGTCGCCTGGTCCCAGGATAGGCCGCACTCAGGCTTGTCTATTGCCTGGACAAGGAAGTCAGGCAGCCGATAGGGAAGGCTTATACGCTAGTTCGTTCGTCCTCACTGCACCTTGATCACCGTCGTCAATACTCATGACTTATGCGGATCGAATGATATACGGATGCGTGTGTCCGCGTGAGCGCGAACTCCATTGCTAGCTGCTGGCTCTCCCTCCGATCGATAGTACTAGCTAGCACAGGTACGGTGAAGGGATACATGCATGCATGGGGAGGGAGGGAGGGAGGGAGCCGCCTCGTCGTGCGCGCGTCGTTCTGCTGTGACGACCGCACCGACGTACCTCCAGCAGTCGGACCTCATCCTATTCGCGCGCTCAAGGCCGAGATCACCATGACACCACCGTACCGTCGGTGGCCGCGTTAAGAACATGCTCGTCATATATCACCGCGGATGACGACAGCGCCAGCCGGCTGTGATGGGGGCAGCGGCGTTCATGGAGCGCACGGCGTCGTCGTCCGCTGAGGAGTCGAGCGTCAGGTGTCAGGAGCAGCGGTATCATCAGGCACCGCCGGCCCAAAGCGGCAGCGTATCCCAGAGAACATGGTCCATCTAAAAGCTAACATATATGTCCAAAACGAAACGAAACACCAGTACAAGAAGGATAATGTTCCAGATCGAAGCACGCGACAAGTACCGGTCGGTTGCGCCTGGATGCTCGCGCGCGGATGGATGCTACCCCACCTGCACGACAAGACTGTCGAGCACTCGAGCTCAAGTGTCAGCACATGGAGACCTCTCTAGCCGCTGAGGGCGAGCGTCTTCTCGCATGCCGCGCGTGCATCTACAGCCCGATGCGGCGGCATAGACGAGCCTCAGCGCGCCACGTACGTCCTAGGACAAGGGCGGCGGCGAGGAGTGCTACCACGTCCGCTACTGTGAACAGCTAGCGCCACACTGGCAACACCATGAAGGCTTATGAACATAAGTGACACACTTAAACAACTTTAGAGTGCCAAAAATATATTTTGAGAGTCTGTGGACCTAAGTGGCACCCCAAACAAATTCAAGGACTTACCATGCATTTAACTCTTTTTTATTTGAACTTCAGTGCTACCACATCCACAAAGGCAATATAGAACCGCACCAAACTTTGCCATATTGCACCGTTATTGAATCAATTAAGTATGTCGAATTTCCTTCCGTCCTTAAAAGGACACTAACTAGAACAGACCTATTAATTAATTTTAAACTTCCAAGACATCACTAATTGTTTTTTGTTTCGATAATTCAAATCCTCTCGCGAATTCTCATACATGTTTTAGAAACATTATCTTTTCCTTTATGGCCCCTTGTATATCCATGCTTTATTTGTCCTTGTTTTCACAAATCATGTACTACATACATTTCCGGGGACTCTTGTGAAAAATAAGGTTTACTCCGGGTCAACATCAAAAGCGTATACCAGCATAGCATGTACAGTACGCGCAAGCATAGCAGTTCCCATTCTACCGTCCACTGCCTACAATTGACGCGATTTCTCTTGGACTCTTGCCACCAGCTTATCGTTTTTGGCAATATTTTAATGTACACCTTGAATGCACTCCAGCACTAGCACTCTAGCAGCATACTGTACGTCACTGCCCTTTGTTTTCTGTCTACTCTACAGACAAGAAACGTACAATACGGTTATTACCAGAAACATGGCATACCATTCCCATAGGACCGGAGCAGTACGCTGTACTACGACGGTACGGCAGGTCCATGAACTGAACTTGTACTAGTACTTATGTGGTGTAGCACTTTTCGTTTGTATTTGATAATTAATGTTTAATCATGGATTAATTAGACTTAAAAGATTCGTCTCGTAAAGTTAAATCAAACTGTGCAATTGGTCTTTGATTTAGTACTCTATGCATATACCGCTTGATGTGACAGATAATTTTTTTTTTTTTGCATAGTGTCAAAGTTTGGGAATTTGAGGTGAACTAAACACAGACCCGCCTGTCAGAAGTCCAGCCTGTAGGCGCGGCGCGGTCAAACACCGGACCGTCCCGTCCCCCCGGTCGTGACGGGGGTTCGGTGCAACACCTGTAATTCCGTACCCAGGAGGCTTGTGCAGCCACAGCCGACAGCCCACAAGCATGACCAGGCAGGCAGGCCCACCGCACCCTCCGGCCTGTCAGGCCCCGGCCAATAGCGATGCGTCATGCAAAGGGGCGGGGGTGTTTACCGTTCTGGCTGAGTGATGATGACGCAGGGATTTTTGCTCCAAGCGCGCGGAGAGCCACGATTCTCGTTCCAATGATTGCGGGCCCAGCGAGGCGGCAGCTCGGATTTGGGTCAAAATGCTGGACCACGCGGTCTTACATCAACGGTTAGCTTTTTTCTGAAACTGGACTACGAGTGCATCAGGACTTCCCCAACGCACCAGCGTGAAGTAATGCCTCAACCTCCACGATGAGTAGTAGTTTTGCAGTGAAACAAAGACTCTTGCGGAGGAGTCAATAGCTCCATCTGACAAAAGGCGGAAGCATCCTCTGTTGTGCGCGTTGCAGCTAGGAAAGAGAGTTGTCTCCCCTGGTCTCAAGAAATAAAGCTGAAAACTTATGTCAGAGAGGAGATAAAGTGGTTCCCTTGCGTCAGACCCAAACCTATTGCCTCCGTTGTGAGATTTGAGTGATCTACTTCCTTTTATCTATTGTCGACGCTGATTTTGGATGAGGCTAACAAGTTTGTGGCCTCCATTGATGAAACCCTCATGAGATAACTGGACCAGAAAACCCTTGAGATACCCTTTCGAGCCTACTATAATTTTAATGTACTCCCTCCATCTCAAATTATAACACATCACAAGAATCTTCGAGAGTCAAAGTATCTTAAGTTTGCACATTTATAATGCCAACTAAATATCATTAGATTCGTTATCAATTATATTTTTATAATATGTCTATTTGATGTTATAAATCTTTATAGTTTTCTCTATAACTATTGGTCAAACCTGATGTTTTGACTCTTCAAGATTCTTGAAATGTCTTATAATTTAGAATGGAGGGAGTAGCATATTTGATTTGGTTTTTGCTCGAACATTGCTTCCTATCTTTTACAAATGTATAATGGCAATAAGAGCCCGTCCAAAGCATGTGCTAGAAAATGGTGGTTTCCTAAAAGAATAATTCTATCGACCACTATCTGGTATCCAATGCTAATAGCTAGACGTCTTCTTTTTCTCTAATCATTCTATCGATGTACTTTACGCGGCTTTCATCCCCCTCCCTCATTCTTCTCTCTCATGAAGCTATTATTCTACCTCCCTAACAATCTCTACCGTTACCAACATATGTCCATGGTGGAGTCTCAGCCTAGTTGACCTACGAGACCACCACAAACCCTTTCATGTTGGGTCTACTCTAATGTCTTCCGATTGCTTTTCTCATCCTAGATCAGACAACATTTTTAGCGCCAAGTCCATGACATTACTCCGCCTTGGTTGAACTAGGTATACCTTACTTTAAGGGCGTCCCCAACGAACCTGATGAAATCGCTAGCTACAAGCAGAGAAAAGGAAGTTAAAATATAAAAGAAAACAGTACCCATGTCTGATTAGATAAGAAGGGACATATGGTCAAAGACAGGAAGTTTTTTGGTTTCCATGCGAGCTAGCTGCTTCACAACTCGCGTGCGAGTATTCTCTACATCCTCTCTCGTCCAAGTGGCATAAAATAATATATATGTTGACGATTTGAGCTCTTGTTGGGGATGCCCTAATCACAGTGACCATATCTATTGCCATGTTTTCCACAACTTTAACTAGTGGTTCCTTACCAGCCCACCCTACAACCATCCAAATGTGTGGAGCACTTGATCACCAATTTGGCCACCTCGATCACCTTGAGTACCATCCTAGCTCTAGTTCGGATGCAAACCAACATTTCTCAATCACCCCACTAGAGTAGAAGATTAGTCTACTTGGTTGTCTCAGATCCGTTTGGTTGGGCTTTTGTGTCTGCTTTTGATTTCAAAAATCTAAAAGCTCAACCAAAGAGCTGCTTTTGAAGGTTGCTTTTTAGAAGCAACTGGTTTTCCCTAGTACATTTTTAAAAGCGCCTTAGACCTTCCTTTTAGCTTTTGGCTTTATGCTTATCGAAATGAGTGGAATAAAAAACTCTTTCATGGTGTTTCAAGAGATATAAGATAGGAGATATACTTTATACTTGTTTTAACCACTTCTACAGGCCACAACCCACAACATTTTTTTCTATGGTTCAAAGTCTACAACAGGTTTTCCCACATCCAGAGCTCAACCAAATAGACCTTCAATTATCCAATATAAACTAGGGCTTTCAATCTTCCACTTTTTGGTAAATTGATGACAATCGTTACAAAGATGGGATTTGAATTCAATTTTGAATTTGAGTTGCTTACCCAAACATTTTAATCACTTGAAAAGAGTTGGAAAAAATCCACAAATTTGATTTGGTAATATTAGATGCCCTACATATGTGCTAGATAGTGTGTTTGGACTTTGGATTAAATCTTACACATATGCATGGATAATAGTTATGTGAGAGTTACTACTACCAAGTGATATTAAGGGATATAAAACAAACCTTTGAAGAATGACACAATTTTTAAGAGACAATATAAGATTCAAATAATTCTAAGCAATAGCAAAAACTTAAAGCACAGTCTTATAAAAATGTAAAGCTGAGTTGAAACAATAATCAAATTTTAGTATTTTTAATGTATTTTTTATTTTTTAGAAAAACTTATCAATATTTTTTTATAACATTTAAAAGAACCCCAACTATCCTAAAATTTTGATTTACCTCCCTCGCAGTTGACGTGGTGGTGACACATAGGATGGTTAATAGTATGACGTAAAACCGCTATAAAGTCACTGTAAAGGTAAATTAGACGGTTTTAAAAGTTGATAGAGTCTATTTTTTTTTAATTTTCGAGTGAAGGACATAAATGGACTTTGGTCTTGAGGGGACGTCACATGAACTTTTTTTCGACGTGGTAAGGGTAGTTCCAATGGGACATTGATGATAGTTTCTATATCTCTTAATTTCACTGACAACTCAACATTTTGCTGATGTGACGAAGAGATTTATGGAGAGAGAGTAGAGAAAGAAGAAATTGTTTCCTGTTTTTTTGGGTCGAAAGAAGAATTATATTATATGAAACCTGGGTACATCAATACATCACAAGCACTTTGCAATACGAAATAGTACCCACGCTGTGAATAGCACGACTCAAAACCTAACCTGTTAATCACTTTACAGTATAGATGACCGCACAGGTAAACACTCGGCAAATGGCCTGAGAACAACTGTCCAACGAACGACGACCAACATTCATGTAGGTGGAATTGATGATCTTTTTCTTCTTTCTGGTGTCTTTCTTCATCTTCTTTCTGCCACCGAAGAAGGAGGAAGACTGATCTGAAAAATATTCTCCCTAGTCTTTCGTCGTGGCCAGATCTAACCACAACAAAACGAAGAAAAGACCGGAGAAAATTATTCCATGGCGGCGACATCATCTCCGCCTTGATACCACCGTCCGGAAACAAAAACCTCTATGTCATCATCTCGATGAAGATGGTGAAGCCGAAGTTGCCGTCCTCCTCTTCAACGAAGCCATCATGGAGAAGACGATTCCACACTTCTCCTTCACCATTGTCGGAGAAGATGAGAAGGAGGAGATAAAACTCTAATACCAAAAACTTTGACATGAAAAACTTTGACATGAATAAACTCGAGAAATTTATTAAAAACAATGGATCCCCACTCCCTTCAGCCTCCGACGAGATGTCGGAGGGGAAGGGAGGGGGACCAGCGGGGAGGAAGGTGGCGGCGGCGGCGGCTGCGTCTCTAGGAGGCCCCTGGTTACGTAACCCTAGGCTGGCGGTTTTCGTTTGGTCAATGAGAATCGTTTTTGACAGCGGCGGAGCCAAGGCCCGGTGGCCGGGCTCCTCCTGCAGCAGCTGTGTCAGCAACCCTGACGGAGCAACGCCTGAAGAAGGGGAAAGCAGCGCTGTACAATATCCAGCACAAGAGAAACTATATAGTACAAGTAGTTGTGTCATATTTTTACTTAATTGACATCATAATTAATAAACATAGAAAAACTATATAGTTTCTAGATTAAAGAGTGTTCTTACTATTGACATGGCGTTATATCTTGCCCGGACTCTATAAAATTTCTGACTACGCCATTGGTTTTTGTCAAAACTGTTTCCTGTTTGAGAAAAGACAAGACACGAAGAAACCATAGAAAATGCGTTGGGGGAGAAACGACTCGTTTCTATCGCTATCTTTTGGATCCCGTGCGCAAGCCACTGCCGTGGTGCAGGCCATGCCGTCGGGCAGCAGGCCGCCGCTGACGCGCTCGCCACTGCAAAGGCCGCCCCGCCATCGCGCAACCCATCGCTCATGTAGTGAAGCGAGCTTTTGCCGTGGCCATCCATGGCGAGGTGGAGCCGCGGAGGCACCAAGGCTCCTCCGCGCAGGTCGTTGTTGTTCCTGACGCACAGGCCGCTTGCAGTCCTCTACTTGTCGTGTGCGCTCGACCGCCGGCTGCCACGCTCGCCCACACGCCGCCGGCTGCTACGCTCGCGTGATGGCCGTCGCACGCGGCCGACCACCGGCTACTGCTCCCGCATCGCCTACCCACCGGCACCGGCCACCGCGCTCGTCTTGCGCAGGCCAACGCGGAGCTCGCAAGGCTCGTCGTAGAGCAAGCGGATGTCGCCGTGGAGCTTGTGTAGGCTTGAAGCAACGGCAACAGAGATTCACACACAACTGCTCTAGAGTTTGCGGCCATGAGAGGCAGTCTTGATAGACTGCGAGGCAAGTTCAACAATATGTCCAAGAGAAGCAAGCAAGATTCCGTGTTGCCGAGCTATGCTTGGGAGGCTTCAAGGACTCGGCCACTGCCCACTGCCCCGGCGACGAGAAACACCTCTCTGCCAAGATACATATTCGTACGTGCCAAATGACTCCGTGTGGTTTCTACACAGAGGATCCAGAGATAAAAGTAAGGAACACGGTGAATGATTGGTCAATTTTCTATCAAGGTAGTATGAAAATCTTGCACCGATATGAGTAACTTCCTGGTACAATATCCTATGCTATAAAAACTGCTGGTGGTTTCTTGCATTAGGACTGCCCTAATGACATGAGTGTAACCTGATTTATTTCAGGGCCATGACGCCAGGCCCGTCAAGAACGGCCGCCGGCCCGAGTAAGAAACAGATACGCTTGATAAGCTGTCTTAGGCCCAACTAGAAATCTGAACCTATGCGGCCCTGTCACCTGTTACGTGCTTCCATGCTCGCTGGAAGTGGAACAGGATTCCCTAATAATAATTTAGAAAGAAAATGGAACAGGACATCAGCTTCAAGCTTTTGCTCAGCCTATGCCCAATTTGCTCACGAGTGATGTTTGTACGGTGAACTGTCTCTAAATACAGTGTACTCGTACATAGATACCAGTACGCTATGTTGCGGAAGTGCGTGCATTTCTGGGAGCACAAATTCTATTTCACCTTCCTCCGGCCATCTTTTCAGGTGGTGGCATACTGCCATACTGGCATGGCATAGCAGACAGATGCACAGCTGACGAGTGACGACATCATCGACGAGCTCAGCAATCACTGGCAAGGCAGAACGCACCAATGATTGGGAGTTACGAGCCAGCCCAGGATTCTCCTCCTGCCATTTCTTTTTCCTCGTTTCTTCTAGTTTTATATCTCTTGGGGCCCCACTAAACAAGTTTGACCTGACGCCATTGGCTGCAAAGATGGGTTGATGCGTCAGTCGTCGTCGTCGTGGTGGTAGCTTGCTTGCTGCACCGGTGCTCTCTGGTGGGATCTCGGCGAACTAAAACTATCTCATTTGCTTAATGTTCTCTGATGTGAACGCCGCAGGACGTGCGGGGCGACACTACGCGGTTTTGGTGGATCGTGAAGGTTCTAGTATTTGCAGCTTCCCTTTTTGCTACCAGTAAATTAGTGATGGTGTTTTTTTTTACAAGGAATTAGTGATGGTGTTTGGTGGGCATTGCGATACTTACTTTATTTACTGCATCTCATGAAAAAAAACTTGCAAAAAAATGTTTTTTGTTTTGCAGTTATAAAAACAATCGTATTTCAATTTTCATGTCAAACAAAGCGCAAGCGCCCATCAAAAATTTGCCGCCCTTTGTCATTAAATGGTGTTTACCATTTCTACCCTCTTAATTATACAAATGGCTAATTTAAACATATCATTTATAAAATATTCAAAGGTGGTGAAATTCCAGTTATAAGATGCACAATACGCAAAAGAAATTTAGCAAACGAGTGCTCAAAAGGTAGATGTCGGATGGTTTCAAGATTACGACAGAAACTACCAAAATTACTTATATGCCATTTTTATGAGCAAGGTTGCCTTTGATAAGGAAGAACAACATGATTTTTTTTTCTTAAATAGGAGTAGTATTGTATCTTCATTTGCCAATTCTCTTGTGTAGTAAGCCTATCTCTAATATTAACAAGAAATTATTTACACATCGATCTTTAAAATGTTCCTGTCTCGGTGCAAACCTCATAAAAACTGAGTAACAAATCTTCAATGGCCTATAGAAATCATAAAGCATATATAGTTGTTCAGGTTGACCTCTAACATTGACCAAATTTGGTCCCTATATTTGACACCAGTGGATGTGAAACTAATTTCTCGAGCCCAGTGAAGCTACATAATCTATGACTTAAGATCTTAATTTCTCAAAAACATGGGACAGTGAGATAGTTGAGAGGAACTCGGACTGTACTACCATAGCTGAACTACATATATTTGTCGTGATCACTTCTCTCTCTTTTAACCCAGCGCCCTCGACAAGATGTCACATGTGTATGTATAAAGATATACATATTATATGTGATTTCAGGTCCTTAATTAGTTGTTGGACCATCTTCAGCAAAGCATTTAACCTATTTTTAAGGGCTAGCGGATAAAAACACACACTCGATCTCCAATTGAGCTCCTACTCAAGCCCTCAAAAATAGATGGCCCTCAAATTACTGATACTATTGAAGTGGGTGACACCTGACAAAGGTACGTTGTTGAGCAGAGGTTTCCTAGCGTGCATGCATAGTGTAGAGTTCTCATACGAGACACAAGCATTTGTTATCTCAGGGACCAATTAAGGGTATGTTTGGTACAACTCACAACACACCTTTTCTCAAAACAACTTTATCCATGAAGTTGTTTTTCTTCCACTTTTAGAAAGATATGAAGTGGGGATGAATATGAAAATAGTAGCTTATCACAGCTCTTTCTCCTCCTTTTTCTATCTCATATTCATGCATAAAGTTATTGGTCAAGTTGTTTTGTCAAATATTTTTTTTCCAAAATAGCTCAGCTTCACTTAGAGAGTTGCTTATGAAGTTATTTTGTAAAAAATAGTTTTACTAGTGAAACAGAGTTGTACTCCCTCCGTTCCAATTTATAATTCGTTTGACTTTTTTTACCTCAACTTTGACCACTCGTCTTATTCAAAATATTTATGTAAATATAGTCAAATTTAAGTCATTCATGTAGACTATTTATTAAATAAGTAAGACACACGAAAAGAAATAATATTTTGCACAAAAACTTAAATAAAACAAGTGGTTAAACTTAGGGTTGAAAAAGTGAAACGAACTATAATTTAGAACGGATTAAGTACCAAACAAGCACTAAAACGTGCAAGATCTGCACAT
Source organism: Microstegium vimineum (assembly GCA_022036555.1). Taxonomy (NCBI): domain Eukaryota; kingdom Viridiplantae; phylum Streptophyta; class Magnoliopsida; order Poales; family Poaceae; genus Microstegium; species Microstegium vimineum. The sequence continues at coordinate 31,658,154 of CM039131.1, forward strand.
AACAACAACCCTTTCCCGCGTGACAAATGCATCGTCGACACACGATGGACAGAACACGGCGCTGGATTGATTGGCTCTCGCACGAGGCTACCGACCCCCTCTCATCTCTCCCGCCCTCCATCAATCAATCTTAACAAATCCATTCGGCTTTTGTTCTTCCAGTGGTCGAGAGCAGTATATACACTAGTTCTATAGTAGTAAGCGGTAGCAGTAGTAGTTACCAACACGAATTCGCTTTGGCAAAACTAGAATTTTATTTCAAAACATCGCCATCGTGCACGCTGCTAGCGCGCTGCCTGTGCCCTCCGCGGCTCCACGGTTTTCGGCAACTTGCCCCGCCCACCACCTGTGGGCTGGGCTGTGGCTGTGGTTCTTCGCTGCGTCCGCAAGCTGCCGCGCCACACCCACACGCCCAACGGCCGCCGACGTCACCTTGCCTTGCCGCGGCCACCGGACCGACAGACAGACTGTCACGGTCTCACTCGATGCCAAACCGCGCGGGGCTCCGGTCCTGCGCTGCGCGCGCAGCCCACCGGCCAACGAATGGCGGCGCGCTACGTGTCGCCCTCGTAGTCGTAGAGGCCGCGCGTCGTCGGGCGCGTGGGGTCGGCACGTCCCCCGGGCACAGCCGGTAGGGGCTACACCGCCAGATTCTCAGTCGACGCGGATGACTGTTGGGCCCGAAAGACTTGTCGGGCCTACCTGGCGGGCCATATCCACCGAGGGACGGCAACGTATATAAGTAGGCGTAAAAAAAATCGGAGCACCCGTGGGGCGGCGACAAGTGTGCCCCCCGGCGGCCCGCCGTTCCCTCCATCCAAGAGGGCAAGGAGCGCGAGGCCCCACACAAGCCGCCAGGTGAAGGGCATCACGAGCGCGGCTCTGGGCGCTGATCCATGCCCATGCGCGGCAGGCCGGCTCGGCTCGAACGCACGCACGACAGGCGTACTGCGGCAGACACAACAACTCTCTCGGCCGGCCGGGCCGGGGCCCCGCGAGGGATGAGCTTGTGTACGACCGGAGCCGGAGGGCCGGAGGCGTAGCTTGGCCACGTCGCCACGGCACGGCGGAGGGTGGTCCGTGCCCTGCCCTGCCACCGAGACCGACACTAGCCTTTTTGGCGAAAGCGATGGGCGGATCGGATGGGGCCACTGACAAACACATGCAGCCTAAAAACTCGAGCAGATCTCAGATCTGCCGTTCTGGCCGCGTATGCCCCAGCTTGTCGTGTCGTATCCCGGATATATATGCATCGTCCTAGGAGGAGTACGGGCTGTGGTAGGACGGGCTGGAGCTCGAGAATTCTTAAGCTGGGACCCAAAAAAAAAGTGAAAAACAGTACGGGTCAATAGACCTCACAACCGATGGAGGTGTAGATTTTTAACCTCAAGGACGTACCTCATCGTCACCGAGTCACCCGTGAAGTGTGTAAATTCTTTTAAAATTTAACTACATCTAGATCACGCATGGCACCTCTGTCTCGTCTCCAAAAGGGTGTTGTCCTAGATTTGGACTAACTCACACTTTCATAAATTTGATTATAGATTTATAAAAAATAATATCAGTATCTATATATCTCTAAACATGATACTTGTAGGATTTTTTTAAGATTTAACGGCGTTGTGTTTTTGGTGATAGACGATGTTTTCGTCGTCACAGTGACTTCACCAATTCGAGAATTTACCGGTCTAGTCTTTGAAGATGCTCAGATAGGGTTTTACGTGTGTGCATTCATATGGGTGAATATACGTGCGTTGTAAGTGTTTGTGTTGTAGTGTGTATTTTTTTTAAAAAAAAGATTAAGCATGACGTTGTATTTCATAATAATTCATATAATGATAATTACTATACCTCATAGGATTGGTACTTTTGTGTATATTTGGTTAAACTTGATGTTTATTGACTTCTTGGAGACATTTTTTAAGAAACAAAGATAGTAGGCATTTCTTAAGATGCGGCAATGAACAACATTTTCAAGATGATAAAGAAGATGTGAGTTTATTAACTAGACCTAAATATGTTTTTTTGTTAGGAAGGAATACTCCGTACTAAACCATAGTGCAATTCTAGATTTAAACCAAGTACAAAATATTATAAGTTCGACTAATTTATAAAAGGTAGTATAAATATTAATATATCTAATAGATTTCTTGCCAAAAATATATTATAATTAATCTAATGGTACTTATTGAATATTATACATATTAGTTTTCCTGTATACGTAATCAGATTTAAACTTATTTGACTTATAAAAAAAAGAATTGTACTATTTTTGGATGGATAAACTACGATAGTCGAAGGCCCTGTTTAGTTCCATCAGAAATCCAAAATCCTAACTATTTTGGATTGTAAAATCCAGAATATAAAATATTTCAGTGAATTGTTTAGTTACAATCAAAGTTTGGCTTATTTTGGATTCTAATGATGGAGATTGTAAGGGTGACATACAAACCAATGTAAAGTTTGGCTCATTTTGGCCTCTTGAGTCCAAATTCCAAAATAGAGAATGAACCATTTTTTACCAAAATTTTTAGGTGATGTTTAGTTTCATTTTGTAAAATGATGAGCCAAAACCCAAAATATTTTAGATTTTATGGGGAACTAAATAGGCTCCTTCTTTGTCATAATTGTCTATAGCTTGACCAAATCAAAATATTAATAAATATAATTATGTTAATCAAAATTTAATGGTACTTATTTGATAAAAATAAATATTGGATTTTTTTATTTTAATAAGTTATTTTAGTTTGGTACCGTGTTATAACTATGGTACGGAGTACTTGTTTGAACGGAGGGACCAGTAATATTTTTCCAGGCGTAGACGAGGCGAGCTAGCAGTATGTTGTCAGAGCACGAAGACAAGTCAACAACAAAAACCGACAATAAAAGAATTGGTGCTCGCAGTCACAGGCTCACAGCTGGGCGCCGCTGGGCTTGCAAAGCCAGCCGTAGATGCCGCGAAGCCGAGCCAGCCGCCAGCAGGCTTTGCCAGGTAACCCCGTCGTCATCCACCCGTTCGGCGCCGTCCCGTCCCGTCCCACCCCACCCCACCCCACCCGCACCGAGGAGAGAAGGATAGGAGGAGGAGGAACCCTACTACCAATCTCTTGCCTCGTTTCGTCTCGAGAAATTGACTATTATAAAACTCCAAACGTTGTATTTCTCTATAATAGGACTTATAACGTTTGATTCTATCTAACAGGACTCCAAACAATTACAATAAGCTATAATGATATTTGGGTCATTTTAATCTCTTTTTTACATCTAAATACATGTATTTATTCCTCTTATGACCATTTTACCCTTCGGTGTTTTGACAGTGATTTTTGTATCGTTTTGAAAAAAAAAGTCGTTGTTGGCTGCTTCTTCCCCACGGCCCTTGGCCATGTCCATCTTGGCCGGCCATGCCCAGCGGCCCAGCCGTGGTCATTTGCCTCCCGAAATATCTGCAAAACCAAGAGAAAGATTCTGTGCCCACTTGTTGTAGGAGATCGTGAGGAGTAGCAAAGAGCAGCAGCCATGAATCCGGACAACTTCACCCACAAGACGAATGAGGCACTGGTGGCGGCGCACGAGACGGCGTCGGAGGCCGGCCACGCCCAGCTCACGCCGTTGCACCTGCCCGCGGCGCTAGCGGCGGACAAGGGCGGCATCCTGCGGCATTCCATCACGGCGGCGTCGGGGGCGACGGTGCGACCGGAGACTCGTCCGAGCGCGTGCTGAGCAACGCGCTCAAGAAGATTTCGTCACAATCCCCGCCACCGTACTCCGTCCCGGCGTCCACGGCGCTGATCAAGGTCATCTGTCGGGCGCAGTCCGCGCAGAAGAAGCGCGGGAACTCGCACCTCGCCGTCGACCAGCTGCTTCTTGGCCTGCTCGAGGACTCGCATATCTCCGGCTGCCTCAAGGAGGCCGGCGTGTCCGCGACGTGGGTGCGAGCCGAACTCGAGAAGCTCCGCGGCGGGGAGGGGCGCCGCGTGGAGTCTGCGACCGGGGACACCAATTTCTAGGCGCTCAAGACGTACGGGCGCGACCTCGTCGAGCAGGCCGGGAAGCTGGACCCCGTCATCGGCCGCGACGAGGAGATCCGCCGCGTGGTGCGCATCCTCTCGCGCCGCACTAAGAACAACCCCGTCCTCATCGGCGAGCCCGGCGTGGGAAAAGACGGCTGTCGTGGAGGGCCTCGCGCAGCGCATCGTCCGCCTCATCGCGCTCGACATGGGGTGCTCTCGTCGCGGGCGCCAAGTACCGCGGCGAGTTCGAGGAGCGGCTCAAGTCCGTGCTCAAGGTGGTGGAGGAGGCCGAGGGGAAGGTCATTCTCTTCATCGACGAGATACACCTCGTCCTGGGCGCAGGCAGGACGGAGGGTTCCATGGACGCGACCAACCTGTTCAAGCCGATGTTGGCGAGGGGGCAGCTCCGGTGCATCGGCGCCACCACGCTGGAGGAGTTCCGCAAGTACGTGGAGAAGGACGCGGCGTTCGAGCGGCGGTTCCAACAGGTGTTCGCCGCGGAGCCGAGCGTGCCCGGCACCATCAGCATTCTCAGGGGGCTCAAGGGTACGTGAAGTGGCGGCATAGGGAGGGTACTGTGAAGGGAAGGGCGGCGTGAGGGAGATGAACATGCGGCGTGGAGTACGTGAAGTGGCGGCGCGAGGTAGACGAAAGGTCGCGAGGGAGATGAATAGGTCGGGGCAATACAATCATTATAGAAAATACATGTCTTTTTTAGATGTTAAAAGAGATTAAAATGGTCCAAATGTCATTATAGTTTATTGTAATTGTTTAGAGTTCTGTTAGAAAGAATCAAACGTTATGAGTCCTATTATAAAGAAAAATCGCGTTCCAATTCCATCATCTGTAAGCGGCGGTCCCCTCCTCCCCCTGCTCTGTTCATCAGCAATTCAGAATACAGGAGAGGGCAGGCCGCCGCCCGCAGGCAGACTCCACCGAAACAAAAACACTACTCCGTCTCGCCTCCGGACCTCTCCTCTTCCCAGCGATTTCCTCCCCTCCTCCTCCTCGTCCGCCGGCGAGCCCAACCGTCCTCCGTCCCCGCGAGAGGTGATGCTTTACTCCCTCCCGCCTCCTCTCGTCCCATCCCTCTTCCCTTCTTGTTTCTCGCTTTCATTCCTTCGGCCACGATGTGCATGCGCGCTACTACGCCGGGTGTTACGGCCGGGTATGAGAGTTTTCGGGATTAAGGCGCGGAGTACCTCTCTTGTAGTAGTCATGTGGTTGGGGAATTCCCTCCCCGCGTTCCATCTCATGGTGGGTGGTACCGCTATTAGCCTGTTAGATAGATCTGTTCTGTCCGTCCCCTCTCGTTCTACACTTCTGCGAGTAGAACGATAGCTGCGAGATTTAGGGGGCCCTAGGCTGGAGTAGGCGGCCTCTGTTTTTGGGGTGTGCAATTCGGACAGTACGGGGCTCTGAAGCATGTCTACATAGAGAAAGGACGCCTGTTTTCCTTTTTTGTTTTTAATTCCTTTTTAGTCCCTCTTTGTACTTGGCTGGCTATATACTCTCTGGGCAAGAGTTCCTTGGTACTGCTAAGCATCTCTTGAGTTTTTGCCACCAAATCCTATTGTCACCCCCCTCTAAAGGTTGTCTTATAACGGGCTACTCATCTTATTGGGGATTCCTTTTAGTGGCTCCTAAATCACAAGAGTTTCAGCGTGGCCATCGTTTAAGTAGACATTTGAGCACAACTAGTCAACCTGGTTGCTTGCGTTTTGATGGATTTATGGCGTCTCTTGTTTAGTCGTTTTATATGTTTCTTATGGAGAATTGAGAACCTTATTTTGTGTGCTAAATTCTAGGTAGCTTCAATTCTTCTTAGCTATCTTCAACTCTGCTATTTCGGATGAATATGCCATTTGTGTGATTCCAATTTCTTTTTTTTAAAAAAGATGTGATATGCGCATATGGCACAATAGTTTGCTGATTCTATAATTACCAAATCCTGACAGAGAGCACTGAGATAGAGCTAGGTAAAATTATTTTTTGGATTAGTCTATTAACGGTTGCAACCAAGTGCCAGGAAACAAAACAGATTCTGTCAAAAAAATATACAGTACTTCTTAGAATTTCAGTTGTGCAAATTATTTTTCTGGGTATCCCAAGGGCTTTGGTGATATGCCTGAGAAAGATTTTGCACTCATGTTAGTTGCCTCCGTTAAATGATTTCGTGTACCAAAAAAAAAAAGAATTCAATCTGTTGAACAATGTTACTCATGGGTTCTGACTTTGCTTACTTTAGCTCAGTTCAAAATAATATTATTTCCAAAGTTCTCGACTATTTCTTCTATCATGTATTGGTCACTTTGTATTGACTTAAGCTTTGTAATCATTACAACTGCAATTTTACTTGCTTGAGCTTTGGCAAATTCTACTACCGATAATTAGTAAATAAAATCATGCCTACTATCTATTTTAATATCTGAATCTTATCTAACACTATTTTTTTTTCTTGTAACTTTAAGATTGTGCAACCACAGAATTTGGATGCTCCTGCCTCTGCATGATGTCAACCACCAGAGATATTGTTTAGTGCTGGGGAAGTTGTGCAGTTTTGGATCATAAATTTCACAGAAACAAGATAATTATGGACCGTGCAGACACATCAGGGTTTGTCAGTGGTGGTTGCTTTGGTACTTCACTCCTGCTGATATTCTTCCATTTCGTCTATTCTACAGTTCGTGTCTGAAAAAGATCGTCAAGAAACCTCCAGCTGCCTGGGCAGAAATATCATCAGGCCCCTGTTCTTTGAGCTCTCTGGTGTTTTATCTCATTTTCTTTTCAGCCATTGTTACAGTGTCTCAACTGTGATGGATAACGGCTTCATGGACCACCCCCATCCGCCTCTGATGAATGACCCCTTTGTTTTAGTGGGTTGCTCAGCACCAAGCTCCACGATGGAGAACATGGGCCAAAGCACACTCTGTATGGATGGCCTGAACCCAGCAATTGTTAGTTGCAACCATGTTAATGGAAATACACAGATAATGAATGACATAGCAGTGAGAGATGATGGCAGCAAGTTAGTCCTTGGTTTGGGTCCAACACCGAATTTTTATTCTGCAGTGTCCACTGGTTCAAAACAAGATCAGAGGTTGTCCGGCCAGAGTTCCACTTTTACTGATTCAGGGATGCTGAGGCTTGGTCTTCAGATGGATGGTGGGGAAGCTATTCAATATCTGCAAGCACCGAATGGAGCACTCCATTCTTTAGGTATCGTTGACGAGGCTTCAACATCTGCTACTGTAAGGAACATGGGTGGTTACATGCCATCCCTACTCTTTGCTCCTCGCTCTGATTCTATTGTCAACGAGACACAAGTAGAAAACCCAGATTCTCTAGACCTCACGCACAGCACCAGCAACAGTCAGCATCTTCAACATCACCTCCAGCTCAGCCCCGAACCCTCTGCAATGACTGAGTCTTCATTTGGTGTGAGTTCTGATGTTGTCACTGCAACAACTACATCAGAACGTAGTCATTCGCGACATCCTAAGAAATGCAGGTTTAAGGGATGTTCCAAAGGTGCAAGAGGAGCATCAGGATTGTGTATTGCTCACAGAGGTGGGCAGAGATGTCATAAACATGGATGCCATAAAGGTGCTGAAAGCAGCTCTGCGTACTGCAAAGCCCATGGTGGTGGTCGTCGGTGTGAGGAGCTTGGTTGCACCAAAAGTGCAGAAGGAAAAACAGATTATTGCATCGCTCATGGTGGAGGCCGCCGCTGTGAACATCCTGACTGTCCTAAAGCTGCCCGGGGTAAGTCTGGGCGGTGCATCAAGCACGGTGGTGGGAAGAGGTGCTCAGTTAAAAGTTGCATTCGGAGTGCTGAGGGGAAGGCTGGACTGTGCATTTCTCATGGTGGTGGCCGGCGGTGCCAGTATCCAGATTGTGCCAAGGGGGCACAGGGCAGCACATTGTACTGCAAGGGGCATGGTGGTGGCAAGAGGTGCATCTTCGATGGTTGCAGCAAAGGTGCAGAGGGTAGCACACCTCTGTGCAAAGCACACGGTGGTGGGAAGCGATGCATGTTTGAAGGAGGTGGTGTCTGTGCAAAGAGTGTGCATGGGGCTACTGAATACTGTGTGGCACATGGAGGAGGGAAGCGCTGTTCCGTGCCCGACTGCACCAAAAGTGCTCGTGGCCGCACTGACTACTGTGTAAAGCACGGTGGCGGCAAGCGGTGCAAGGTTGACAACTGCGGCAAGAGCGCCCAGGGGAGTACGGACTTCTGCAAAGCCCATGGTGGAGGAAAGCGGTGCACTTGGAGCACAGGCTGTGAAAAGTTCTCCCGTGGCAAGAGTGGCTTCTGTGCAGCACATGGTACCTTGATGGCCAGGCAGCGAGAACAAGAGGTGGTGAAGAATGTAGGAAGCATGATTGGACCTGGCCTCTTCAGAGGCATTGTGGTGTCATCTGCTACCGTAGCAAGCAGCATGACGAACGAGCACTCGTCCTCTGGTGTCAGCACGGCTTCCGATTGTGACGGTACCGTGAGGAGCCAATCAATGATTCCTCCGCAGGTGCTGGTTCCTCGCTCTATGATGCCTTCTTGGTCTTCTGAACCTGTAGATGGAGGCAGAGAGGGAGGTCATGTTGTTCCTGAGGGGCGGGTCCATGGTGGTGGCCTCCTGTCACTCCTCGGTGGCAGCTTCAGGAACGCCGATGTGGAAAAGCTTTGAAGCTAGGATGCTTTTCCATCTGCAGATTCGGTCAGTTTGTTTGTACATAAACAAGGCGCGTTCCCGCCTATTGAATTCTTATTGTGCCTTTTCCTGTCTAGATAAACATTTCAACCTTCATGTAACTGGTCAAGTCCATTGTAAAGTGGTGACTGGCAATTGTTGTGAACGCTTTTGGCTTGTTGGTTCAGTTGTAGTCAGTACTGCAATAAATTCGTGTACTTATAATGTCTGTGCGTATTCTTAAAGAAACTCGTCTGGACTTTTCATTGCACAGTGTTGGATGCCGATTTTCTGAAATCTGTAATTTTTCGGCATGTCGGTCCAGGTTATATTTGTTCTGTGTTCTTATCTGTTTGTGCATTGTTGTTAAGTTATTGGACTTATTTTGCGGTATCATTCTTTTTAGGCACTATGGTTTTATTGATTTTTTTTTGGTAGGGGCACTATGGTTTTATAATGATTCATGCAAAATGCTAATGTCATTCGGAGAACCTTATTCTGCAAGAACTCATCACCTCCATTTTCTATTTTGATTGAATTGGGTGATTACAGAGGCTAATTTATGGACTTTTACTGCATGCTTAGTTTTTTTTTATTTAGCTTTTGGAAAGTGTTTCTCCTAGTGTAGTTCTAGAGTGCCTTGGAACCGACATTTTAACAGCTGGTTCAAGGAAGATAAAGGGACATTAGGTTTTATAGCTGTTTGTTGTTTCAACCAATCAGCTTCGTTTTTTCATAGCAGATGACTCAGCAATTTTTTCCACAGCTCATTGGAGCTGCACACGATTAACATTTTACACCACCTCAGATCTATACAAACGATGACATGGAGTAAAAAGTGTGTCCAAATAGAAATGATTACACGAGTATCTTGAGATTAACGGTGATACATTATTAGTGGATCTGAATGAAAAATGAGTCCAAGAAAGAATAGGTTAAGCGAGTATCTTGAGAGTTGAAAAGTGAGTCCGAATTTCTCGAATACGCAAAAGATTTGTGCATCATTGTATTAAGGCAGGAGAAAGTTTTTACAAACCGCTGGCGCCGTCGCGCCGAACGGGGGGGGGGGGGGGGGGGGGGGGTGGTGTTACAAATATCCACACACACCGCACCCTCCCCCTTCTCTCTTAAGCGACTACTCACGCAACAAACAACCTAGCTTACAGGCCCCGACTTCGATCCAAAGATCGACGGTGTGCCTGATGACGACAAGTAAGTGGTCGCCCGAGGGCAACGCGCATTTCTCTCTTTTCAAATCTCCCAGCAGACCACCAGGTTGAACAATGTGTCCGCTCCTTTCCTCTTGTCGCCATGTCATCTACTTCTCCAACGGTCCCACCATTAGACCAGAGATGAGTCGCCGACCTGTGCCGCGTTTGCTCCGAGCACCACTAATATGTTCCACCAAATCTGACACGAGAAGGTACATTCGGCGATGATGTGGTCTATGGTCTCCGGTTCTTGGTCGCAGTCGCAGAGGTAGCAATTGTCGTTCACCACCAGGCCATGCCGCCTTCTTCTGTCTGCGGTCCAGTGTCTCCCCTTGAGAGCCAGCCATAGGAACAAACGGACCCGCAGAGGCGCCCATGTCGCCCAAACTCTCGCACAACCCGGGACGGGGTGCGAGCCAAGGTGTAGTGCCCTGTAAGCTGATTTGGAGGAATAATTTCCGTCCGGCGTCCACCTCCAGATGATCTTGTCTTCTCCTTCTCCAAGCTGGATTCCCGTGACCAAGTCCCATAGCCTGAGGTACTGTGTTGTGGCTGCTACGGTGATCCCGCCCTGGATCTCGTCGACTTAGGCGTTATCATCAAGGCCGACGGCGACGGTGGTTCTCCGGATGTCAGCGCGGCTAACGTAGTGCAGGAGTAGAGGCGTGATGTCGCGGACTGCTCGGCCGAGGAACCAGCTCCCGGACCAGAAGAGGGTGGCTCGGTCGTTCCCTAAGCAGGTGTAAGTGGACGCGCGGAAGAAGGCGTGCACGTCTTTGTATAAGAATTATGAGGGAACGAGATAGCCCCTTAGGGTTCTCGGTAGCTTGATATATATAGGCACAGGAACAAGCCCCTAGCGGCTATGTACAGGTACAGGTTTGGTAATGTTACAACCTTGACGTACAAGATATGGACTCGTATCTAGCCTGCCTAATATGCCTATACTATACATATATATCCTTTAACACTCCCCCTCAATCTTAGCCACTGACAAGGCCAAGATTGCTTCTGAACTGTTGCATCTTGAGAACCGGCACTGCCTTGGTGAAACCGTTCGCAAGCTGATCAGCTGAGTTGATAAACCGAATGTCAAGTAACTTATTTGCCACCCGTTCACGAACAAAGTGAAAATCTATCTCTATATGCTTTGTTCGAGCATGAAAGACTGGGTTCGTGGACAAGTACTTGGCACCAAGGTTGTCACACCATAATCGTGCTGCTGGAGGATGTTGAATTCTCAACTCTGTCAACAACTTCTGAACCCATATCATCTCTGCAGTTGCATTTGCTAATGCCTTATATTCAGCTTCAGTGCTAGACCTGGAGACAGTGGCTTGCTTCCTGGCCATCCACGAAACAAGATTGCCACCTAGGAAGACAGCAAAACCTCCTGTAGACCGGCGGTCATCGACACACCCTGCCCAGTCAGCGTCTGAGAAGGCACTGATAAGTGTGGAATTAGAGCGCTTGATTTTTAACCCAAGTGTAACCGTACCACTTACATATCGCAAGATTCTTTTGACAGAAATTGGCACACTTTGTTGACTGCAAAAGCAATGTCAGGTCGAGTAAGAGTGAGATACTGCAGAGCCCCTACCACACTTCTATATTGTGTTGAATCATCTAGACCAAGAGGATCTCCCGCCGCAAGACTAAGCTTCTCTGTGGACGAAAGAGGTGTGTCAATAGCCTTGGCCTTGCTCATACCCGAGCGGGACAACACTTCAGCTGCATAGCGCCCTTGAGAAAGAACTAAACCATCTGACACTGGTTTGACCTCAATTCCCAGAAAATAATGTAGATTGCCTAGATCCTTGAGAGCAAAATCTTGTTGTAGGTCCTTGAGAAGTGTCTCGGTTGCTTGAGAAGATGAACTAGCAACAATGATGTCATCAACACAGACAAGAACAAACATATTGTAACCATCACGATTATAGAGAAACAATGATGTGTCTGCCTTGGACGCCACAAAGCCAAGCGATTCTAGCTTGTGACACAACCGAGCATACCAAGCTCGTGGAGCCTGTTTCAACCCATAGAGTGCTTTGTCGAGTTTGCAAACATAAGTGGGATGGCTGGAATCTACATACCCCGGAGGTTGTTGCATATAGACTTCCTCTTCTAAGAGACCATGGAGAAATGCATTTTGGACATCAAGTTGTCTAAGTGACCATCCCTTGGATACAGCAATAGAGAGGATAAGTCGAATGGTTGCAGCCTTAACCACTGGACTAAATGTTTCTTCATAGTCAATACCATACTGTTGCTTGAACCCCTTTGCTACCAGACGAGCTTTGTAACGATCAATGGTTCCATCAGCCTTGCGCTTGATCTTATAAACCCATTTGCACCCAACAATATTTTTTTCTTTTGGACGTGGTACAAGATGCCACGTTTTGTTCTTCATTAGTGCTTGGTATTCTGCATCCATGGCCGTGACCCAATGTGTATGTTTGAATGCCTCATCAAATGTTGTCGGTTCACCTGTTGGAGTTGTGGTATACATGCACCAGCGAACTGTCCCATCAGTACGAGATTTAGGCTATGAAATACCTTGAGAAAGTCATGTTGATGGGCGCTGCACAGTTGCAACCGCAGGAGCAGCATTCATAGAGGATCTCGTGGGGAGGACCTCGGATGATGATGGCGCTGACAGTGTCCCCCGCTAGGATCCGGTTGTGGCCCGGGATGCAGTGGTGAGGCAGCGTGAGGTGCTGAGGAGGTCGCAGAGGATCCCGAGCCGCCTGCAGCCGTGTCGGAGCCGGAGGGCGCTGAGTGCGTCTGCTGGTTGGTGGACGCCGATCCCGGAGGCGATACGCCTACGCCACCTAAATCCAGCACAGAGGAATCCCCTTCGGGAGAAGTGCTGGCTCCTGCTGGGGGGCACATGAAATGACCCGGTAAACTCATGCAAATGGGTTGCAATTCTCCACCGTTTGAACCTGAACTTTGTCCTGCAGAGCCAGTTATTTCAAGAGAACTTGAAGAGTTGTTAGTAGAGGCAGGAGACAACACATGATGGCGTAGTGATTTTACATTCCCGAGGCTAGTAGATGATGGAAAAAGGTCTGGTAAAAGCTCTATGTCTTTTCAAAGTCTGGCTCCGGCATTAGGATGAAGAGACGCAAAAGGGAAACTGTGTTCGTCAAACACCACATCTCGTGAGATATAGACCCTGCCATCCTTGGGATCAAGACACTTATAGCCTTTATGAAGGGAACTATAGCCAATGAAGACACATTGCTTGGATCGGAAGGCTAATTTTTTAGAGTTGTATGGCCGGAGATTTGGCCATACAGCGCACCCAAAAGTGCGAAGAAAGTTGTAATCTGGTTCCTATTTGAGCAACTTTGCAAATGGGGAGTCATCCCCAATGACCTTGGATGACAGTCGATTAATGAGAAAGACAGCAGTGGAGACTGCTTCGTCCCAAAACTTTAAAGGCATGGATGCATGAGCAAGCAGGGTGAGGGCCATTTCAACTATGTGACGGTGTTTGCGCTCGGCAGAGCCATTTTGTTGGTGGGCATGAGGGTAAGAAACATGGTGTGCAATTCCTACACGCTTAAAGGAGTTCAACGTTTGATACTCCCCCCCCAGTCGGTTTGGACTGCTTGTATCTTGCGGCCAAATTGTCTCTCGACAAGACTTTGGAATTCATGAAAAATAGAGAAAACTTCTGATTTTTTCGCAATAAGTAAAGCCATGTGAATTTACTATGATCATCAATGAAGCTAACATAGTAAAAATATCGTCCAACTGAACTAGGAGCAGGCCCTCATACATCGGAAAAGACTAGATCCATAGGACCAGTCGACACACTTGTGGACTTGGGATAAGGCAGCTGGTGACTTTTGCCCTGTTGACAAGCATCACAGACTCTACTATTACTGGAATCATGAACAAATGGCAACTTATGACGATCTAAGACTTGTTGAACAATGCGTGAAGAGGCATGGCCTAAACGATGATGCCATAGGGACACTGGTAACTTGGAGATGCCGAAAGCTTGCTTATTTGGTGGAGATGATGGAGATGAGGATGCCGGCAAAGGGTAGAGCCCTCCTCTACATCTGCTTCTGTGGAGGATTCTCCTCGTCGCCTGTTCCTTAATCAAGAAGTGATCGGGATGAAACTCAAGGTTAACGTTGTTATCTTTGGCAAGGCGATTAACAGAGCAAAGACTCTTATGTACTTGAGGAACATGAAGGATATTATTGAGATGAAGAGATCTACTAGGGGAACGTAAAACACTATTACCAACATTAGCAATCTCCATACCTGCACCATCCGCGGCATGAATCTGGTCCCCGCCGTGGTACTTGTTGCGCATAGTCAGGCGTTCCAGCTCGCCTGTGATGTGATCAGTTGCCCCGGAGTCCATATACCAATTCGTGTCCACTCCATACGAACCAGAGGTTACAGACGAAGCACTTTTCTGTGGTGGGCCGTTGTAGTTGGAGTCGAATTGCTTAAAACAGCAATGGGCCGGATGCCCTTCCTTGCCACAGATCTGGCAATAGACGCCAGGTTGGAAGTTGGCCGCTCCCCCCATTGTTGTTGTTGCTGCGACCGCGACTTCCGCCACCTCGGACAAAACCCCCACGACCACCGCCACGGCCGCGAGAGTTGTTGGAGGAGGAGCCGTGGTTGGCGTTCTTGGTGGCGGAGTTGACGGAGTGTCCGCCGTGTGGGGTGAGCCCCTTCCGCTGCTCATGAGCGGTGAGTTGCGCATACAACTACGTAGCGATGGACGTGACGACGTTCTCGAAATCTTCATCGAGACCGGTGAGGATGTACGTGGCAAGATCATCATCTTCAAGCTTCTTGCCCGCCACAGCCATGTCGTCCGCTAGTCCTTTCATCTTGCCGAAGTACTCGGCGATGGAGGAGCCTCCCTTGGAGGCCGTGGCCAGAGCCATACGAGTGGAGATGATCCTGGCTCGTGACTGTCTGGCATGGTGCGCCTGGATCGCCGCCCACAGCTCAGATGCAGTGGCGGTCGAGGATACCTGGGAGAATACCTCCTTGGACAGCGACGAGAAGAGGTAGCTGAGGACCTGTTGGTCTTGGGTAACCCACGCCTCATGGGCGGGGTTTGGCTCTGGCTCGCCCTTCTTGCCGCTGGTGGGATCGGCGACGCCGTCAATGTACGCCGCCGACGGTGCGGCAGCCGGCAAGATATATTTGCCGAACTTGGCACCTTTGATGGTGGATGAAACCTGGGCAAACCACATGTTGTAGTTGTCGCGGGTTAACTTCTCAGATACCGGAGGGAGGAAGCCAAAGGAGAAGGACGGCGAGCCGGCGGCGGCATTGCTTGACGTGGCCATGTGGATCTATTCTGTGAGGAGAAAAAAAGCTCGATACCATATAAGAATTATGAGGGAACGAGATATCGCCTTAGGGTTCTCGGTAGCTTGATATATATAGGCACAAGAACAAGCCCCTAGCGGCTATGTAAGGTACATGTTTGGTAATATTACAACCTTGACGTACAAGATATGGACTCGTACCTAGCCTGCCTAATCTGCATATACTATACATATATATCCTTTAACACTTTGGACACGTGAATAGGTAGTCCGGTCCAAGCCCGAGTGGTGTCCGCGTGCTGCAACCATAGCCACCGTGTCTGAAGCGCAATCGTTGCGAGTCGTAGGTCGGTGATGCCCAATCCCCCAGGCCGGTGGGGCGGCACACCGATGGCCAAGCGACCGAGCATTTTCCTCGGATGGAGCCCTCTTTGCCTGTCCAAAGGAACCTCCGACAAATGCTATTTATCTCTTCTATTGCCCAAGACAATAGCCCATTAGCGATGATGGTGTAGACGGGCACCGCTGATAGGACAGACTTGATCCAAATGAAGCGACCACTCTTGGCCATGAGCAGCCCGTGGCATGAGAGTCTGAGACTAACGGCCATAAATTATTAGTGAATCTGATATCTAGTACAATAATGTGAAGGTTTGTAGGCCGTTAACCTTTTGTTAGCTCGTCCGAACAGTTTTTGAGATGTTCTCCGTCACTCGAAAAACAGCTTAGAGCTTGTATGTGGAATGTCGTAAGGTCAGGCAGTTTAGAGCGGAGTGTTGAGGCTGTGTTCTGCGCTGCACAAACACAACGTTCTCCCTACTTCGGTTCGGGGCGCTTGCCGGCCGTGTGGCCAACAGGGTCGCGAAGGGCCGCTTCGATCGTGCTCGATGGATAAGAAATCTACCACCTCTATATCAACGATGGCAAGAACGAAACTACGCTTTCTAGCTCGTGTCACTCTCATACATGGATCACGACGCGCTGTCATCCATCGGGTGGCCCGACGGCGTGAGGAATTGGAAAGCGTCGAGACCCTTGTAGGGTTATCGGGTAATCCGGCAAAAAAAAAAGTTCAAATGTTTGCGAATAAATCCACCTATTTCTCTTCTTATATTAAGAAAAAGAAAAGGAACGGCCTGACTAACCGAGTGATCAGTGAAGCCTCGGGTGCCTCTTCTTGGTGTGGTGGAGTTCGAGTTTCAAAGAACTTACTTTTATGGCTTCGGCTGAAGGAGCCCGCCACGTTCAGGCTAACCTGGGCCCGGCCCCTCCTAGCTTGATTTGCCACAAAACAATGAAGATTTAATTAAGGTGACTATTGATGTTGACTGAGACAAAAACTATTAATCACCATATAAATCAGTCTAAGTCTAAGTGTTCATGCTGTTCAAGTTCTCCTTTTAATAAGGCCACTTCAATTAGCAGATGAGATCAGTTATCTCGAGCGAGCGTCTCTAATAACGACTTCAGCGTACAAAAATGTAGCGTCGGTGCTAGCTGCGCGGTGTTTTTTTCAGACCAAAGAAGAATTATATTAGATAGCTATGTATATTCAGAAATTGATTTTCATCTATATTGTATTTACATTGTGAATACCTTCAAATGTTAAAATTAAATATGTATGACTCTTTATATAGATGACCGCACATATAAACACTCGACAAAAGACATGAGAAAATGTGCCTAACGAACGACGACCAACATTTTTGTGGACGGAGAATAGGAAGACCAATCTGAAACGTATTCTCCCCAGTATTTTATCATGTTTAGATCTAACCACAATAAAACGAAAAAGAGACCAAAAAAATTATTCTATGGCGGCGACATCATCTCCGTCTTGATGTCGCCGTCTAAGAAGAAAAATCTCTAGGCCATTATGCCCATATAAAAGTTGTTGACGCCATAGTTTTGGCCCTCATCTTTAATCGAGCCGTCATGAAGAAAACAATTTCATCCTATAAGCTCGGGTGGTGAAGGCATGTCATAAGTGATACGCTGTCAGCAATAGTCTTTGTACCTCCAAACTCACAAAGCAAGAATGGTGAGAGCGAGAGAGACGAAAGGTGAATGATGGATAGATGTGGGAGTGAGTGAGAGGCAAAAGAAAGAAAATCACTCCTTTATATTAAGTATAAATAAATATAGACATATATATATATATTTGTCTTTTTGTAGTTAATTAGAATAAGGAATTTTTCTTTCATCATCTAAAAATAACCAAGGTTCTACAACCCTCTTAGATCCATTAAAAATTAAAATTTTCATGTGGTTCTTAAGAGAGGACATCAGGTAATTTATCAAGAAGTTGAAAATTAAATAAATTGTGTGTTTTATGTTGTACGAACGAGTCCAGCAAGCACTTTTTTATTGCATTTATGATAATTCTTCTAGTTATTATTTTATCCTATGACTGTTTTTTTTATGAAAACAGGAGGAGTTGCCCCCTACTGGCTTTTATTATAAAAACAAAGTCTTACCAAGGTGTGTCACGAGAAAAAAAAAGGAAACAAAAAAAAAGCAAAATTACACATATGCTTCTAACCATTGACTAATGTGCTGTTCAAAAGAAGTCTTTGCTCCAAGAATAACTTGGGCAAATTACTTCTTGAAGATAACCTTGCAGCACTGAAGAGAAGGTTGAATATTCCTGAAGATGAGGTCATTTCGTACAGACCAGATACTCCAACATATCGTGATCAAGATTTCCAAAGCAAAAGGACAGTGCAACTGATCTCTGAAAAGGACAAATATGGCATATTAATCTTCATGTTGAGGAACCAGCAAACCCAAGCTTGCCCAACAAAACTGTGCAAAGGGGCAGGTGAGGAACAAGTGAGTGACAGATTCTTCAGATGGCGATGTGGCACAAAAGACACAATTATAATCTTGCAGAAACATGTTCCTCCTTCGTAAGAGTCACCCTAGTGCTCAATTTGTCATGTAAGAGAAGCCAAAAGAATATCTTACGCTTGTTCTGACAAGAAGTCTTCCACAACCAATTAAACACTAGATGGACTTGAGATGGGGCCTGACAGATGTTTGTAAGCCTTCTTAGGAGTGAAAATTGAAGAACCCCAAAGATATGTCAATTTATCTGGATCAGCTTCCGGATGGGCATCGTTTAGGACTAGTAGGAAATCCTGAAATTGCTGATAGGCCTCATCAGAGAGGGGCAAATGAAAGAGATCAAGAGGGTTAGGAGTTTGGACAACCTGCAAAACTGAAAGGCTCATATTGGAATAGTATATGCATTGGTCGTCGAAAGTAGAGGTGCATTGTGTCTGTTCTCAACTTCTCTCATTCGGGTTTAGTTTAGTGGTAGCACGGGCATGGTTCTATGCGTTTCTGAGTTTTATATGAACCTCTGCACCAAAGATGCCGTATGCATTGAATCTTAGGGGACAAGCTGGAAGTTCGAATGGTTTTAAATGGATAATCTTAAGACTAGACGCCATGAACGAGTAAATTTCAAATCTCTAGATAAAAAACACGCACTTGGATGACAACTTCTGAACGGAGAGTTTTGACCTTATGATTTTACTCAAGGCTCAAGACTTCGATAGAAGCAAATGTTTAACCATATATCTTCTCCCCCCTAGTGAACTTGCACATTGCTGTGTGCCTGTGTGCTTGCTAGGAGTGTTGAGCAACAATGGCTAGAGCTGCACTGCTCGCCATTCCTTTGCTCCTGTTGTGCCTAGCATTGGCCGGCGGCACAGATGCAGTGAGGAAGACGGTTGGTGTGTACAAGCTCCAGAACAAGAAGGGGGACTTCTCCGTCAAGGTCACCAACTGGGGAGCCACCCTCATGTCTGTCGTTGTTCCTGACTGTAAAGGTATGGTTCCACTGCTTCCAGAGAATCTATCCATCTGCGTAACGTTTTGTGACATATATACTTTCTTGCTGTAGGAAACCTAGCCGACGTCGTCCTTGGATATGACAAGCTTGCACAGTATATGGTAGGGTCACAAATACCTCTGTTTTGACAATTATATAGGCATATATAGAGCAGTATATAAATGTATTTGTTTCTTTTCCTCTTGTTTTCAGCACATGTTAATTGATGTCAAAACATTACTGGTGTATTTGGTTTAAGGAACGAGCGAGCTAGTCCATCACCTACTCATTCTTCACTTTCTTTATTTGGTTTGTGGAATGGATAGGTCGATGCATCGTCACCTTATTTCTCGTAAGCTAATAATTAGTACCATAACGGGGAATGGAGTCGTTCTATTAAATTTAAGAAATGGATTCGTGACAGTCTCTTGGGCTAGTTTGCCATTTTGCGGTTGCAATGTTGTGCCGCTATAAATATATGCAATAATCTGTAGTAGCAAGCGGGCGCAATACACATGCAACAAGCCTAAGTTAATCCTTTCTCTCTCTTTTCTTTTTGGTTGGAATCTCATTCTTGTTTCAGATTTTATATCAGGAAGTTAATAGCTCTATATAATCAGGATGCTTCTTCCGCCTTTGGAACCGTGGTGGGACGAGTAGCCAATAGAATCGCCAACGGCAGCTTCGTACTCGATGGAAAAACCATCCGTCTGAACAAAGACGGCACCACCACACTTCACGGTAACCAATTTTGCGCTGTGAATTCACCTTTACTTTCTTCAACATCATGCGTGAAGTGAATCACCATTCACGCTAGCTATGCATATTTGACCAATGTGATTCACTGGCTCGATCATGCTGCTGACACCACATGTAAATCACAAAGGTGGGCACAGGGGGTTCAACAGAGTCATCTGGACTGTGAAGGAGTACGTGCCCGGCGGCGACTCCCCATACATCACCCTCTACTACCGCAGCTTCGACGGGGAGCAAGGTAAAAACCAATGCGAGCCTGTAGCCCTGTATATACAATACTCCAAGAAATCAGTTCGAACTCTGAACAGGATGAAGATAGTTCAGTTCAGTTCAGCAACTAGATATAGGGGGTGTTTGGTTACAACCCCTAAACTTTAGTAGCTAAACTTAGGTGATTTTAGACCCTAAACTACCAAACACTCCCCTAAAGTGCCCTCTAAATTTTAGAGGGCATTAAACTTTAGGGACCACTAAATTTTAGGGGGTAAACCAAACACCCCCATAGTGATGATTCTATGGATGTGTTTAGTTGGTCCAAAAACCCTAAACTTTGGCACTATACAAAAAAAAGATTCTCAGTCACATCAAACTTGCGGTATATGTATGAAGTACTAAATGTAAACGAAATCAAAAACTATTTGCACAGTTTGCTTTAACTTTGCGAGACGAATCTTTTAAGCCTAATTAGTTCATGAACACTAATTGTCAAATACAAACGAAAAATGCTACAAGATTTTTACACTTCACTTTTCAGCATCTAAATACAACCAATGTTGCAGGGTTCCCGGGGGACCTAGACGTGTACGTGACGTACACGCTGTGCGGCAGCCCGTACGAGCTGAGAGCGCGGATGAACGCGACGGCGCTGAACAAGGCGACGCCGGTGAACCTGGCGAACCACGCGTACTGGAACCTGGCCGGCGACGGCGGCGACGCCCTCGGCCACATCATCAAGGTGCTCGCGTCGCGGTACACGCCCGTGGACGCGTCCATGATCCCGACGGGGGAGATCGCGCCCGTCGCCGGCACGCCGTACGACCTGCGCGCGCCGACGCTCCTGGGCTCGCGCATCAAGCTCGTCTCCGGCGCCGGCATGGCCGGGTTCGACATCAACTACGCCGTGGACGGCGACGCCGGCGGGCTCCGGCAGGTCGCCTACCTCCGTGACCCGGCGTCCGGTCGGGCGCTGGAGCTGTGGGCCAACCAGCCCGGGGTGCAGCTCTACACCAGCAACTGGCTCAACAATGTCAAGGGCAAGGGCGGCAGGGTGTACGGGCAGTACGGCGCGGTGTGCCTGGAGACGCAGGCCTTCCCGGACGCCGTGCACCACCCCAACTTCCCGTCGGAGATTGTGAGGCCCGGCGGGGCGTACCAGCATGACATGCTGTTCAAGTTTTCCTTCTAATAACGCCCTCTTTGGCCTGCAGATCGATCAGATCAGCAGTCTCATATAACCCAAAATGTAGTGTCGGTGCTACATATTATCGATGCCCCTTAGCTTGCTCCTATTCCACAAAAACTTGGTATTTGAATCGAACTTAAGTATATTTTTTTTTGTTTTCATCATCTAAAAACACACAAGGTTTTTGTGATCCTTTGCTATAGTACTATAGCCTAATAGAAATTATATATAGGGTATCTTAATTCCAAATTAATACCTAGTGTTTATATAGCATAAATTCTAGGTGTGTTCCTGGAACATGGGGATCATCTAAGAGTTGGATGTGTAGCAAGAGATTGATTTATGACACTCGGGTGTTTAAATTTACCAATAATTACTCAGTGCACATTTTCATCTTTTGTGTTGTATCTCTTTGGGTTTTAATATGACTTAATAGATGAATCCTGAGATTAAATTTTATCAACTTTTGTTGCATCTTTTTTTACATCTCAAACTTTATTTTGGCTTTCAACATTTTCATCTTCGTAGTTGTAGTTTTTTTATCCCGTATTGTTCAAACTCTCTTATTACATATTTTATTCATTCAACTTCTTTTATATATTTTATTTTAAAAACTAGATTATAGGTTGTAGACTATTTCTAGTTATACGTTTGTATATATAAAGACACACTCATCCCCGTATTGTACAAATATGGCTTTGCACTTTTCTGCACACCCATAACTGATAAATAAAATATCTTACACTTGTACATTCTATTCTATCTCCATGTTGGTGATGCAACGCAAATATCCAACCTTTGTCTTCATCACCAACATCATGAACAATGATCATCAACATATGTGGCCAACAACACCACATTGATAATTATCCATAGTAATGAAGCTCCTTCATCTTCACTCCACCGAGCCACTTAATATGAACAATTATCTTCACTTGACTTGACCTTCATGTAATAATATGATCCACTTCATAGCTTCACATGACTTTCATCGCCCATCGGCCTTAGCCTTGTGTGCTCTCCACCGTTGTCCTGGTCCATTGGTGCTAAGCCCTCTACTTGCACTCACTGCCTCAATGGTCCATCGTGTTTCGAGTCTCTAGTTTGCCCTTCACTCCTCCAATCGGTCCTTCATTGTAGTCAAGCCTTACTTTGTAGCCAAGACTTAGCCCATAGTGCATCTGGTCGCAAGGTCTGGTCACTGCTGCACTGCTGCCTTTCATCTAGGGTTTGCTACCGGACATGGCCGGTACGTCCTCCTAGGGACAACGCCCGGTCACTACAGTGACCCTTCCTCTTCACCTTTTCAACACAAGTTTCTTCTCCTTTTGCAAATGTGCTAATACCACCAAGTGTACACCATCAAGTGCATGTGTGTTAGCATTTCACAAACATTTTCAAGGGATTTTCTCTCTTTTCACCACACCACCCGATCATAACACGTATGTAAAGTTAGATTACTCAGGTTAGATGGCCGATAAGCAAACAAGTTTGCCCCTCATGATAGTATGCTCATCTATCCTAAGCCTAGTCATAAACTTATGATATCACGACTATAACTTTGTCTTGCATATTCTATTCCTTCTCCTCCAATGTTGATGCAACACATGCATCAATGATATCATAAATGATATGATCCACTTCATATCATCATGTGATCTTATTGGTTCATCGATCTTGACCTCACATGCTCTTCATCATTGTCTTCGTCCTCGACGCCAAGTCTTGCTCAAGCTTCACCGTCACGCGGTCCATCACTTCAAAGCCTTTAACTTGCCCTTCACGGTTGCATCAACATGTTTGGGGTTGGATCGCCTCGTAGGATAGTCTCCCCATTGTCATCGGTGTTGATGACCTAGGTGATGGATTAATCGTGAATGACTGACCTGGTTCAGCGGAGCTCATGGAGCTTAGGAATTTGACCATGTAGTTGGCCATGGAATCAGCACACACACCCTTACCTAGCAAACCACTGTCGATGAAATATGGTTTGTTGTTTACCAAGGGATATGTCCACGGTAGTAAATTGATTAGTGAAGCTGCACGAGACAATAACTAGATGATGACGCAGGCGTAGAGACAATAATATTTTAGACACCGAGAAGTCAAACTTTTTTAACTTTGACCAATTATATATACAATAATATAAATATTTATAATATATAATTAGTACCATTAGATATGTCGTTGAATATACTTTTACAATAAACTTATTTGAAGATACAAATGTTGCACATATTTTCTACAAAGCTGGTTAAAGTTGAGAAAGTTTGATATTTTATAACGACTTTCTTTCTAGGATGGAAGGAGTATGTCTTTATGAATTGTATTGAATATGAGATATCTTGTTTTGAGAGGGTCCCTACCCACCTTATATAGCCTGAGAGGATACATGTCGGTTAGATCTAGATCTGGTTCTGCTATATGGTAAGTATTTACAAGAAATATGATATATAACATATCCGATCAGATCTTCCTTCGTCGCCAAGATGTCTTATTGCTGCCTTGTAGCGCACGTCGAGTAAGGCCAAGCACTGCAAAACTTGATCTTGTGGGATGAGCCACTCCTGGCAATGCGGCTCATATGTCTCCCTATAGGTATCCAGGGTCATATCCCTCATATATTCACCTTCTCTAGTCATTTAGATCCTATTAGCATGGGGACCGGTGGTTGTAGACCCCACGAGTGGACCACCGGCTCTACATCCATGGTCTAGCTATAGCGCATGCGTGACCAGTCTCATCGTAAAACTAGCTCTCCCCACTAATGGAGCTCACATGTGTGGCTCTCCATCTATTGTTTCTTGGCAATAACTCACCCCTCATTGGGTATGGATTTGTGGGATAGGAGCTCATCTTATACATATCTCATACTGGTTCTTTTATTCTAGAAATTCAAACAAGGGTTATGTTATTCACCTCCCCTCGTTTCCCATTCCTATTATTTTTTCCATGATCTAAATGTCCCATAACCTTTTTACTATATAGTGAAGGAACACAACCCGCTGTCATTTCTTTAGGCCTATATGGCAGGGCTCCAACTCCACAAAAACATTTTTAGCTTTGGGTCATTTGAAGGAGCAGCTTCATAAATGGAGTCGTGGTTATTTTGTAAAACTTTCGTTAAAACAACTTCTCCTGGTAGATAAGAAGGCTAAAATGTCTATAATACATCTATTTTTTTCTTTTCTTTTTTCTTCTTTTATTTATTTTTCTTTATCTTTTCTCCCTTCTATTAAAATATAAGAAAAATGCTTAGAGATGGCTTAGAGCTTCTCCGGTGGCGCCCGTAAACTGATTCATGGTCCTACGTGGAGCCTGGATGAGTAGATTTTATCACTAGAGAATGTCAACTCGTTGAGAAGAAAGAGAAAGAGCCGATGCAAAATCTTGCATCGGTTCACCCAGATAAAAAAATGAATCGCGCATACTCGTCTTGCCATGCCCGCACGAGCCCTCCTCGACCGTGACCTGCATGCTCATCGATGGAGATTGTCGCAACCGTGGGCACGTGGGCGAGGGACAGGAGCACGTTGCTCAGCCACAGCCTTGTGCCCTAGGATCGCCTTGTCGTAACCTGCTCCCTCCAGTGGAGATGAGACCGTGCCCACTCGGGCCCTCGCTGGCTCCGGCCAAGGCCCTCATCATTGGAGACGGTCGCCGCTCCGCTTGTGCCCCTCCGGTCGCGGTGTCGGTGCACGACGCTGCTAGGGAGAGCTCGCTTGGTCATGACCTGCGCCGCCGCTCGGGAACCACACTCGACCATGACCTGTGCCACCACATGACCTCACCTGCCATGGCCTTCGGCAGGTGGGAAAGGCGGTGTGAGCATCACTGCCTTGTTGCCGCATGCGCCTGAGCGAGAAAGTGTGCTACCGCATGCACCTGGGCGAGAAGAGGACAGAGGAAGGACGGAAGGTTGCAGTCGCCTCCATTGGAGAAGTTTGAGTCGACTTTTTGATGGATCAGTTTTGACCTAAATGGCGCTCTCTCTCTCTCTTCCGTGTGCCCTATTTTAGGTGGTAGGAGAGACACAATATAAATCTGAGTATCTTTTCTCTAGAGACTTATTTGTGAAAAAAAAATCTCTTTTAGTCTTGTTGGAGAATAACAAAATAGGTATAGGTATTACACCATTTGACTGTAGTTACCAAAATCGAAATGGGTTGTATTGTCTGAACACCACCCATCGGGAGAGAACACCGGCGCGCACAAGAACTTCCTTCTCCACCGTCCCCCGCTGCCGCTCGGACTACCACTGCCGCCTCACACCTCCCATCGCGCCGCCGAGCGACGGCGCGCATCCGCCTCCTACGCTCCCGCCTTCCGCGCCGTCTCGCCTCTCATCGCCGCCCCGCCTCCCTCCGTCGTTTTAGGTTTCCGGGCTTCTTCTCCGTCGCCGGCTACGCGCGTGAGGAGGGAGGAGGAGCCGCAGCGCGTGGATTCAGGGCAGCGGCGTCCATCCTGCGTGAGAAGGGAGAAGGAGCCGGTGAGATCTACTTTTTTCAGTTCCTCCTTCTCTCGCAGCTCTCTCTCTCTCTCTCAGTGCGTTTTGCCGAGATTCGTCGGTCGACCTGGTTGCTGTGAACCCAACGGGGCCAATCTTCCTCGCAGCGCCGGCGCTCCATCTTCCGTCCCCTCCCCCCACCCCCCACCCCCCACCCGCGCTCGGCACGCAGGCGACGGCGCCGGGACAGTCCCAGGCTTGCGGCGGCGTCAGCGGCTCCCCCTCCCGCCTCTCGCCAGTCGCCTCGCGCCCTCGCGAAGGCGGGAACCACCAGCCGCTGCTCCACCAAGGCGGTCGCGCCGCTTTGGGAGCGCTTGTGTGCCCCAAAGCGAAGTGTTGCCTGCTGATTCCTGTGAAAATGAACTCTGTCCGCTTAGCGCTGAAGCGTGCGCTTAGGTTCCTGCGTTTGATTCATGTGAAATTCCTGCGTTCAAAGAAGCCTAACTTTTTTTTTTTTGAAAAAATATTGGGTGCACCCATGTCCATTAGTGATCCGCCCCTGCCTCGAACCCTAATGTAAGCTATTTGTATTTGGATCTGAACTAATTGCAAGCATATACATGTGTTGCACCTACTAACTTCTATTCTTTGCAAAAATTATCGCCACCCATGTCCTATACTGGGTATGCCCTGTTAACTGTTCGCAAGTTTTGCAATTTTAGGTAACATTTGTTTCCTTCTGGGCAGGTTGGGAAACTTCTTGTATGCTCACGTGTTCGGCGCTGATTGGTGAAAATAGTTTTGGGACTCCGAGGACGTAAACTCTGAATTAATTCTAAAAGGTATAGCTATTTGCACTTCCGGAGGGGTGTGAAGAAATGGAATGCAACAAGGATGAGGCCCAAAGGGCAAAGGATATTGCAAAGAAGAAGTTTGAAGCAAGGGACTTGCAGGGTGCCAGGAAATTCGCCCTCAAGGCTCAGACACTCTTTCCTGGGCTTGAGGGTGTTGATCAAATGATCGCCACCTTTGACATCTATCTTGCTTCAGAAGGGAACGTTGCTGGGGAGAAGGACTGGTACTCTATCCTTTCTGTTCCCACAAATGCAGATGACGACAAGATCAAGAAACAATACAGGAAGTTGGTTCTTCAGTTCCACCCTGACAAAAATAAGTCAGTTGGCGCTGAGGGTGCTTTCCAAATGGTCCAAGAGGCATACACGGTGCTATCGGATAGAACCAAACGAAACGTATATGACCAGAAGAGGAATCCAAGGATATTCCAACAGAGAACAGTGCAATCAAGTAAAGCAAGGACGGTCCCTGGTGCATCCAATGGCTTCTATAATTTCGCAGCTAATGCTGCTACTGCCTCCAAGCCGACAGTAAACAAGCAAACAGCGGGATCAGCAACACACGCCCCACCTGCACCCCCACGGGCACCTTCAACTGCTACTCGTGCACCTGTGGCAAAGGCTGATACATTTTGGACCTCATGCAACAAATGCAAGATGAACTATGAATACCTCAGGGTTTATCTGAATAACCATCTTCGCTGCCCTAGTTGCCGTGAGCCGTTCCTAGCAAAAGAAGTACAAAAGCCACCAGCAGGGAATGTGGTACAAGATTCAAAGATAAGTGGTGCTAATCAAAACGCAACCACTAATAGAAATTTGCAGTGGGGTTCATTTTCAAGGGCTGCTGGTGCAGCTAGTGCCACTGCATCATCTGCTGCTGCTGCTCAAGCTGCTAATGTAGTTCATCAGACATATGAAAAAGTTAAGAGGGAGAGGGAGGAGGCACAAGCAGCGGCAAGAAGGGAAGAAGCTCTTCGCCGGAAGTACAATCCTCTAAAAAGGCACGCAAGCATGTCAGAGAATGCTAATCTTGGACCAGGTGATGCAACATCTGGAAAGAAGACAAGGACTATGGCTAAAGATGCTGAAGTTGGTTCTTCATCCATTATATCAGGTCCAGGAGCAAATTTTTTTAGAGTGCCTGGTGTGAATATATCTTTTTCAAACAACATTGGGGCCTATGAGTTTCAAGGCATTGATGGCGGACCCAATTGGAAACCCAGGCCTCTGATCCGCTTAAGTTTAGGCAGGACCTTCTCTCCGATGGACCTTAGGGCTCTTATGCTGGAAAAAGCGATAATGGAGCTTAAAAACAAGCTAACAGTAATAAGAAATGAAACATCCCAAGTTGTTGCTAGCGAAGAAGTGAGCCAGAAAATCATGGTCAAGGAAAATGGTGGGGATAATGAAGCTCTTGGACCAGAAGATCGTACAACTAATAAAGTTGCTCACAATCTAGACGAGGCTGGTCCTAATACTAGCACAGATGCTGAAAATGAAGATGATGATCCCTTATCTTATAATGTTCCTGATCCAGATTTCCATGATTTTGACCAGAATCGCACTGAGGAACGTTTTCAAAGTGACCAAATTTGGGCTACATATGATGATGAAGATGGAATGCCTCGTTATTATGCATTTATTCAGAAAGTTCTTTCCTTGAAACCATTCAAGCTGAGAATAAGCTATCTCACATCAAGGACAAATAGCGAATTTGGGCCTTTGAATTGGGTTTCTTCTGGCTTTATAAAGACCTGTGGTGAATTCAGGATTGGTAAATATGAAAGCAGTGATATAGTCAACATGTTCTCTCACCAGATGAAATGGGAGAAAGGGCTGCGTGGGGTTATCAAAATTTATCCACAGAAAGGTGACATCTGGGCTGTTTATCGGAATTGGTCCCCTGACTGGGATGAAGATACTCCAGATAATGTGCTCCATGCCTACAATGTGGTTGAGGTACTGGATGCCTATGATGAAGACCATGGCATCTCCATTATTCCCTTAGTTAAGGTTACTGGATTTCAAACAGTATTTCAGCGCCATCAGGATCCAAATGCTACCATGAAGATTCCCAAAGAAGAGATGTTTCGGTTTTCACACCAAGTTCCTTTTTACAAGATGTCAGGCGAAGAAGCTCCAAATGTCCCCAAAGATAGTTATGAGCTTGACCCAGCTGCTATTCCTATAGAACTTCTTCAGGGGATCACAGAGACAGTGGAGGCAAATGGAACCTAAGACAATTGATGATGTCTGCCTTGGTTGACCTGCCATTTTGAAGTAATCGAGCAAAAGATATTAACATTTGCTAGTTTTATAGATTTCCTTCTGCTTTTGACTATCACCTTTCCATAGAAGAGATACAGTGGGGCCAGTAATTCAGGAGTCAGCTGCTTAGCAGCTTCTGGTGTAATTAGCAGGCTCTGACATGAATTTTGCTGTGATATGTTACTTAGTAACTCTAAACGTGGGTGTACTAAGGTGAAGCTCATGTTGCAGTTTTAATGGTCAGTGTTGACATCTGTGATCTGTCTTGTCTTGAGAGTGGATTCAAATGCTATCGTGCATTGCTTCACTCTGTTAATTTGTTGGTTCTGTTATTTTGAAAACACCCATACTACTAGCATTGCTTCATTCTGTTAATTTCATAAACTCCGGCCTACTGCGGTGTACTGTATGGCCAGTTTGTGCTGTCTCCTCTTTTTTTTTTTTTTTTTCTTTTTGAGGCTCAGCTTGTGCTCGTCTGCGACTCCTTTTTCCTTTCTGTCTTCAGAAATGTTTCTAAAAAGTAGGCCACGTAAACTTGAATCCAGAGCCCCGTGATCTAAATTGTGCTTGTTTGGTTGTCAGCGTAAAGCTTTACACAGCATAGCACTATCCTTGAAGCATCAGAACCTGCATCCCACTGTTAACTCGAAATTAGCATAGCAACCCAGAAGTGCAGGTCTCCTAGACGGCTGTGCAGGCCGCGGCCTGTTTGCTGCATCCGCTGTGCAACACCCAGTGCAGATACGATACCTCGGGGAGTCGTTCGAATGCCGCAGCCGTCTAGGAGACCGAGTTCAGCCGCCGCCTCGCTGACGCCGACTACTCTCGGCAGTGCTCGACGCTCGTCTAGGAGTCGAGTCACACATCATTGGTACTCCTATATGCTAGAGATCTGAGATCTCTGTATCTGCAATTCTGCATCTATACCCAGCAACTCTGGCTTTTCAGTTTTCAGCCTCCCTTTTCTTTTCATGGCCATCGAAACCATCAATTCGGCCCTCGACCGTGAGTAGACACACTTGATGATCTATTCTAAACCGTACACCTCATCGTCCAAAGTCCAACATTCACTGTTTGAAGCCAATGAGAACCAGGCAGGTGATCCAAGATTTCAGATTTCCCTGAAACCCTCATCATCGATCGTCCTGGTAGATCGTGGGCTTCAGATTTCAGATCGCCCGATCGAGCGCCGAGGAGACACGCGAGCGACGTGACGCTGCTGAGTGCTCTGCTGACTGAGGTGATCAGGTTGGCAAAGTTGCTTTCTGAATTTCCCGGGCTCTACAGAACAGGAGCCATCGATCGCTTCGGTGCCTACAGGATTTCCGCACAACCTGCCTGGGCAACGAAAGACGCCGACCGATTTTTCCTCCGATCGGAAGTGGATCTGACTCCGAGTGTGCGCACCGTATGTCAAGGGGGGGACGAGGGTGCGTGCGTGCATGTTGATGTTTCAAGTAGCGGTGGCCGGAGCTGCTGCCTGCTGGACCCCATCACGAGGGTCAGGTCGCATGGACGAATATTCGCCGGCCGGCCGGTCGCCGCCCATGTGCCAGCCAAGTTGAGCTGGATTACGGTTGCGGCTGAGGACAAGAGGAAAACGCGAGACAAGCGGTGGCCGGCGAGTCGGCGTGCTCACGGTCAAGAGTCACGAGACGACAATTCCAATCGGGCCTGGCCTTTGGGAGCAGGAACCGAGGAGGAGTGACCACTTCGGATTTGGCACTACCTTATCGCATCCCAGGCTCCCAGCTACTTCTTTCTTTGACTGCATACGGTTCGCATCCGTCCATTTGCAGCAGCTGTCGTCGATCAGTCCCCCATCCAGTCAGTCAGTCAGTAGTCCCTGCTGCTCCTGCTTCTCATTCGTTCGCTCGTCGTCCTTCTTAAGGGGCGCAGGCGGGCACGCGCGCGCGGCGACACCACACCACACCGCACCTGCGGTCAGTTGGCTGATCATGGCGCCTAGAGCTCCGCTGCTCCACGCGCTGCTGTGCGCGTGCGCGTGCGCCGCCGTCTCGGCCAATGCGGCGGGGAGGAAGATGGTCAGCGTGTACGAGCTCAAGGCGGGCGATTTCTCCGTCGGCGTCACCAACTGGGGCGCCACCATCACCTCCGTCGTCCTCCCGGATTCCAAAGGTGCGTTCCACTTTCCTCTGATCCTCTCTCTCTCTCTCTCTCTACAAGAATCCATCCATGGCGTCCGCCTTATCTGCTGGACCGTGTGCGATTGATTATTATTAGTCCACCATCACCAGCGTATTAACTACTCTGCCTCCCCAACTTCCTTTATTTGCAGGGAATTTGGCTGACGTCGTGCTTGGCTATGACAGCATTGGAGGATACGTGGTAAGCTCCAAGATCACACTCTGCTACCGTTCTTACTGACATAACCTATGTTGGTCTGTGTTCATCTCTGCAACAATCTTATGAACTACTACATACTACTGCTTGTCAGTTTGCACCTCGCTGATCCATGCTGCTGATGTGGTCTGCATAACGTAGTGTAGTGAGCCTTTCGACAAGCATTCCGAACTTCCTCATTTCCAGTTTCCGAATTTGATCCATGGAGTACTTCGTATTCGTTCCTAATCGCCTGTGTTCATCTTTTTTAGTTTTGCAAATAGTATATCACGCAAAACCGCTGTCAACTAGTCAATCATTCAGGCATATAAAAGTAAAGTTGTCAGACAGAAAACAACCACAAGGACCTATGTCGTCCCTTTCAGTTTGGGCTTAGTTTTCTACACACGGGGAGGGGAGGTCCCAGGCAGAGAAAACAACCCCCACAGGCCCACACAGAAATTGAGATGTGTTCGCCACGTCTCAACCTTCTCAAACACAGCGTCTGATATAGTATATTTGGTGATGAAATAGGAGGAAAAAAAAACAAGACAGAGTGGAGAAAAGAAAAGAAAAACTCAGAGAACCAGAAGAATCGACAGAACGATTATGCGATTAGCTGGATGCAGTTTATAATTTCTTTATATGCCGGTGGCCATGTTACCCGTGAGATAGTATTATATGAGCTGAGGCCTGAGGGAAGACAACCTCCACCACGTGATCTACTCATCTCTGCCCAAGACTGACTTGTTCCCCAGATTTAACCATACAAATTTAGAGATATTTCTTATCATTTTATTATCCTCTTTTCTGAAAGCTTCCACTTGTCATGTTGTACTTCGTAGTTATATGTACAGTGTGGTTGAAATTAGCATAGTGACCAAGCGAATTCATCAACTCTAGAGCCAATAGGAGAACGGTTCAAATGCGAGTCTTCTTTTTTCGTTCAAAAAGCAACTTTGCCAACCTTTTACAGATAGGACAACAGTTCAAACTGCATTCTTCATAGTTCTGCAGTGTGCTACAGACCTATAGTATATTCAGTTTTGTTCTCCATGGATAAAAGCAACTGAAGCTCCTAACTCGTTTTTACTGTCATCAGAGTGGTAAAGGCTACTTTGGAGCACTTGTTGGACGAGTAGCCAACAGAATCGCCAATGCACGCTTCGTGCTTGATGGAAAAGCTTATCATCTTTTTAAAAACGATGGCAACAACACACTTCATGGTATGGCTCTTCAGGGTTCAGTGAATTGAAATGTTTCAAGTTCTAGATAACTCCATTATGCTCCATGAACAATGGCTAAATTTACCTTACCCTTGTTCAGGTGGCCATAGGGGTTTCAGTCAGGTTATATGGACGGTTAAAGAATTTGTCAGTGGCGGTGACTCGCCCTACATCACACTGTACTACCGTAGTTTCGATGGAGAACAAGGTAACGCTGGTTCATACTCCAAAACAGTACTACACATCTTTTTCAGAACCAATCTTCAGTGTCTAACCAAATACTATTCCCTCAGTCCCTGTCCCTCTCGACAAAAATTTCCAAACTTTGAAACATCAGAGACGGTCAAATCTGTAACGTCAGTACTGGTATCCGTTTGACCGATTGCCGGGAGTTGAATTGAGAAACTGAAAACGGCACATGCATGTGTATCGCTAAAATGAGTGTGTGTGAATATGGAACAGGTTTCCCAGGCGACCTGGACGTGCACGTGACGTACCAGCTGGCGTCCCCGTACGTGCTGCGCGTGCACATGAACGCGACGGCCGTGAACAAGGCGACGCCGGTGAACCTGGCGCAGCACACGTACTGGAACCTGGGCGGGGAAGGCAGCGGCGACGTGCTCCACAACACGGTGCAGCTGTTCGCGTCCCGGTACACGCCCGTGGACAGCGCGCTCATCCCGACGGGCGTCGTCGCGCCCGTGGCCGGCGGCACGCCCTACGACTTCCTCGCCCCGACGCCCGTGGGCTCGCGCATCCGCGAGGTCTCCGGCGGCAAGGCCGGCATCTACGGCTACGACACCAACTACGCCGTGGACGGGGACGATGCCGGGCGGAAGGTGGCCGTCGTTCGGGACGGCGCGTCGGGACGGGCGATGGAGCTGTGGGCGAACCAGCCTGGGGTGCAGTTCTACACCGGCAACTTCCTCCAGGACGTCGTGGGAAAGGGCGGCAAGGTGTACGGGCAGTATGGTGCGCTGTGCCTGGAGACGCAGGGATTCCCGGACGCCGTGAACCACCCCAACTTTCCCTCCCAGATCGTCAGGCCCGGGCAGGTGTACAAGCACGACATGGTGTTCAAGTTCTCCTTCTAGCTATATAGCTGCTGTCAAGGGTTCACGGCGCAATGGCAAATGCCATTGGTTGGGGGGCTCCCACCCAGGGTTCAAATTCTGGGTGCGACACTTTATTCTGGATTTATTTCAGAATTTTCCGGCGCTACGCATTAAGTGTGGTGACTTCGTGAACTTCAAGATTTGCCGCTCAGTCCTTCGAAAGTGCTCATAGGGGTAGGGTTTGCGTGCGTGTGTTCGTAGGAGCGAGTGTTGTATTGTGTACTCTCAAAAAAAAATATACATGGTTTTTTGAAGTCATTTTGCAAACAGTAATGTTTGTCATCACCAAGATTATGTACTAACCAACCCAATCAAATCATGCACTATAATAGAGAGACATTTGGAATATACTATCACCCAAAAAGATTGGGCTTAAGATGACTAATAAATCTATATCAGTTAGGACCACAATCCCATAATAAGGTGCAAAAGACAAACTTAAGGGGTTATTACACATATTCGCTACTATAAAAGAGAGAGAGAGAGAAGCAATCTGGATTCTCGGATGAGAACTTAAATCAATCTAGACATTTGGAGACGACTGCGATCCACCCAAAGGGTAATTACCCATCCTATATCTAGGCCCTTGCTGGGTTACTAAACCTAAATCATTCTAGAGATTTGAAAACTATAACCTATCCAAAAGAAATACTTGCCCATTCTATATTTGGATCCTTGGATGCCTTAGTCCAAATGAATCTAGGGTTAATTTAAAGCGGACGAGAAGGTCACAAGGGTATATCATCGCCATTAATTGTTGCTTTGCGTGCATTTTATATGCTCAGTTAATTGCATGAATGAAATATAAATGGCTCAATAAAACACGCAGCAGTTAAAATCAATACTAGTGTGCTCTGGAAAGTGATCCATGGTCCTACGGTACAGGGAAGCTGCATAGGGCGGGACCAACGACCGCGCCGCGCGCTTTCACCGGTGGCTCGTTGCAGGCCTCGTCGACCGCATCGACGCCGTGCGCCGGCAACGGCCGCGGCGCTCGATCATGTCTTGTCACGGTGAGCCAGTGCCACAGTTCTACGTTCAGACGATCGACGGTCACGGGGCGCTATCGGACGAAGAAACTGGTAGTGGTAGGGAAGGGACACACACAACCTGCAGCGTGCGCGTGCATGGTGGCCCAGCCCAACGATTCGACTATCCAGAGAGGAACGACCGCTTCAAGCCCGTCCAAAGCCATCGCCATCGCGCAACTGATAGCCCCGTCTATATTAGGTGCTCGGTGCCCATCATTTGCGGCAGAGCTCGGCAGCCACATGTGACATGCCTGCAACTCCTCCCCTCTCCCCAGTGTGCTGACTTGCTCCTCCTGTCACCAGCGCTTCCGCCAGCCATCGCTGGCCGCCAATGGCGAGGCGTGAGCTGTTCCTCGCGCTGCTGTGCGTCGCGGCGGCCTGCGCGCTGGCCGCCGCCGGCCCCGCTGGCGCGACGAGGAAGATGGTCGGGGTGTACGAGCTCAGGAAGGGGGATTTCTCCGTCAGGCTCACCAACTGGGGCGCCAGAGTCATGTCCGTCGTCCTCCCAGACAGCAAAGGTGCCTTATTACCTTCAAGTTTTTGTGTCTTGGCCACCTTTGTTTCCTTCCTTTGGTATGGTACCAAGATTGATTTCAGGCGTGTCTTAATTTCTCTAGGGAATTTGGCTGATGTCGTCCTTGGCAGAGACACCATCGCTGAATACGTCGTAAGCTCACGGTCGAAACCACTCTGAATGTTCTTTTTTTCTTTGTATATGTTTCTTCAGCTGTATGCCGCCCTGCATTTGCGGTCCGTTCGTTGAACATGAACAGATGGCGAGAACAATGCACACACAACCTATCTGTTCTAGCTGCAGTCCAGTTCAATAAGTTTACTACATCTAGTAAATGCCAAAAGATGATCCTTAAACAGCATGACCTAATGCACTACACACACTATTAAATTCAGTATGACCACCCACCCAATAAGGTTGTCCTCAAGCGAGATTCAATAACTCCAATAGTAGCATCGATGTGTCATCTGCTTTGTGCCACTAGTACTTTTCTTTGCCCTGAACGGCCGCTGAACCACGACAATACAACATGTTTAAGAAAACGCTCGCTTTTTCATGCAACGGAATACTACAATCTATATATAAAACATCGAGGATACTGGTCAAATCACGAAACACCGACAGTTGACAGATAAATCACGAAACACCAATAGTATCCACGCATGATGTTTTTTTAAACAATATAAAATACTTCGTATCCACACAGCCTAGTTCACACAAAACCTGTCTGCACCATATACAATTATTGTAGTCGCTTTCATGAGGATACTGGTCAAAGTTGCATCACTCAAGGAGATTTTTTTTTGAAACAAAGGAGAATTTCCTAAGAACGAGAAAATCCTTGCCACCAACCAAATTTCAGAAACGTTTATCCAGGAGAGTACGTCATCAAAGCTTTAAGCTGGCTGAAAGTGACATGTTTGCTGTATTGTTTCTTCCGTGTCATATCCATTATCCTCATGAGCACGACCCGGCCCTCGCGTCGCCCCCACGGGTGACTCGGGGGCACCCGCTGCTGCCTGTCCGGAGCCGCCCTCTGCGCGTCCTCTTCGGTCGCCGTCGTCGCCTCCCTGCGCGCGGCGGCGGCGGCCAGCGGCGGGCCCCAAGAAGGTTCCCTGTCCGCCCCTCCCTAGGCCTCCTGTGCACCTCCGTGCCTCCTCCATCCCCCTTCTTCTCCGGTACCGGTGGTCCCTGGGCAGAGGCGTGGCCGATCCGGCCCCTCCTCGACTGGATCCGTTCCCTCCGCGCCAGGACCTGGCCCTTCCGCGTCCGGATCGACCAGCGGAAGGTCTAGGGCGGCGGCGGGGCCGGCGGCCACTGGGAGGAGGCGTGACAGATCCGGTCCTCCTCCACCGGATCTGCGATTTGCCCGGCGGTGCTGCGAGGTGGCGACCTGCTCGGGTGGCGGCCGATTTGGCACGCGCCCCGGTGGGATAGGCGACGCGAACGACGACACCGTTCTCTCCACTGATTGATGGATGGACGGACGGCGGCCGGCGTACCTATACCGGTGAAGGGGTCTGGCGGCGGCGGGCCGATCTGGGTATCTCAGGCCTGGATCTGCCGGCTGCTGCCCCTTCTCGGTGCGGGTGGTGCTCCGACGATGCGGACTCGGGCGGGTGTTTGCCTTGGGTCGGGGACTTTTCCCAGGCGACAGCTTGGGGGTCGATCTGGACCCCCGGACACCGGATGGGGATGGCAGTTTTGGCACCGACCATCTCGACAAGCCGTCCAACCCGTCCTCCCACAGACCACGTCGCTCCCAGGCGGCTCGTAAATCGGTTCCGACGTCAACATCAAAGGACATCGTCGTCCCCTATTTTTCTGCTGCCCGACTGTATCTGGTGAGACCCTACCGATCATCTCCGGCATCTTCGTATGTAGGTTCGGCTTGGATGTACCTTGCAGGATATTGGAATACGGGTGAAAACTCTGTCTGGCAGTGCTGGGCTGCGGCGATGACGCAATCAATGTCATTTTCCCCCTTGAAGGCGTCGCTGAAGTTCCCTCTTCCTTTCGTTGATGATGGCGTCTGCGGACGTCATTTACCTTCTTGAAGGCATCAACACAAGCACACCCGCTCCTAGCCATGCCTGCATTGCGGCATTTGGGACTCAGCTGCGGCGTCAAGAGCAAGCCAAGGACGCCCTCTTGTCGATCAAATAGAGGGTAGAAGCATTTATCGTTTTGCTGTAATTGTCCTGGTCTATGTATAAGACTATGACTTTTCTCTCTTTTGTTTTTCCATCTCTTTTTGTATTTGTTGGCTGTGTTACATCCCCGGATGTAGAGACCGGATATTGAATATCCTTTATCGAAAAAAAATCCATTATCCTCATTTCGAGTTTATTTGTCTATCCGATTGACCAGAACGATACCTCTTACTTCGGGCCGATAACGGGACGCATAGCACAGAGAGTTGCCCGGGGCCGGTTCGTCCTCGACGGCAAAGTCTACCACATGCACAAGAACGACGGCAGGAACACGATTCACGGTACATCTAGATCGAAACCGTGTTCAATGGCGGATTGTTTCAGATTATGCATGCTTATGCATATTAGTATATATACGTTCCTGCTGTTGTTCGATCATCAGGTGGTGACAGAGGGTTCAGCAGAAGCATTTGGACGGTGAAAGAGTACGTCGGCGGCGGCGAGTCACCGTACATCACCTTCTACTACCGTAGCTTCGACGGAGAGCAAGGTCTGCCGGGGAACGTGGACGCGTACGTGACGTACTGCGTGTCTGGGTCGGGGCCGCCGTACACGCTGGGCGTGCACATGAACGCGACGGCGCTGGACAAGGCGACGCCGGTGAACTTCCTGCTGCACGTGTACTGGAACCTGCACGGGCAGGGCGGCGGCGACGTGCTGGACCACACGCTCTGGCTGCACGCGTCGCGGTACGCCGTGCTGGACGACGAGCTGCTCCCTTCGTCGGGGCGCATCGAGCCCGTGGCCGGCACGCCGCTGGACTTCCGGACGCCCACGCCCATCGGCTCCCGCATCCGCCAGGTCGTCGTCATGGGCGGCCGCGCCGTCGGGTACGACACCAACTACATCATCGACGGTGAAGCGGGGACGCTGCGGCCGGTGGCGCAGGTCCGGGATGGCGCGTCCGGCAGGGCGCTGGAACTGTGGGCGAACCAGCCGACCATGCAGCTCTACACCGGGAACTTCCTCAACCACACCAAGGGCAAGGGCGGCAAGGTGTACGACAGGTACGCTGGGTTCTGCCTGGAGACGATGGGTTACGTGGACGCCGTGAACCACCCTGAGTTCCCGTCGCAGACACTCAGGCCCGGCCAGGTGTACAAGCATGATATGATCTTCAAGTTCTCCTTCTAGCTAGGTGATGCATGCATGATTACGACGCCATTGGTATATGTATGTGGAGGCCAATCAATAATCTTATGATCACAAGAGACGATGGCATCTTCAGTGTTTTCATTTTCAAAGAGGTCGAGTATAGCCGAATTCGCGTGCTCTCATCATCAACGATGGATGGATGACCTTTTCTTCTCGGTATAGGAGTTGACAAATCAGATTTCCGAGGAGTCGTCAGAAAGAGGAGATTAGAAAACACAAGCGGGCTGTAAATAATAAATGTATAAACAACTACAACACGGCACCAACAAGTTTAGCTAGA
This sequence comes from Microstegium vimineum, assembly GCA_022036555.1. Lineage (NCBI taxonomy): Eukaryota > Viridiplantae > Streptophyta > Magnoliopsida > Poales > Poaceae > Microstegium > Microstegium vimineum. Next base: position 31,696,832 of record CM039131.1, read on the forward strand.
GAAGAAAAAAATAGATTGGACATACATAACGGTGTACTATGTATTTATATGTAGCTAACTTGTTATATGGCCGGGTTTGCTATATTAGATTGGACGTAGATGATGTGTTAATAATATATAACCAACAACTTTCACTCTGCTCTTAGGCTTATTCCCTTGCACATTAGGATGATATCAAATTACATATTTCTTATTAAGGATTGCCCTTCATTAAGAAATAAAATCCTTGGTAAGTATTACACATCCTTGAAAGGATCTAGATGCCCAAGAGGGGGGGTGAATTGAGCTTGTTTTAAATTTCTAAAACAATATTAAAATCTAGTGATGCCAATCACCCCTAGTGCCTACCGCAAAGTGTATCCTAACTAGAAAGCAATAGCAAGCCAATGAAAGGAAAGGCAACCTATGCAATTCTAGTAGGAATTGAAAGAATAAGGCGTAAAGTAATGCAAGTAAGTAAAGAGCTAAGGATAGAGAATTGGTGACACACGATGTTTTCCCGAGGTATCGAGGTGTCGACACACCCCCCTAGTCCTCGTTGGAGCACCTCGCAAGGTATAGCTCCCCCTCTACCCGCGCAAGGGTAGAGTGCTCTCTACGGGCTGATTCTTCGCCACTCCGGCTCGGTGAATCGCCCACAACCGATCACAGAAGCTTGGAGAAGAGCCGCCGACAATCTTCCGGCGATCACTTCCTCCGAACACCACCAAACCGTCTAGGTGCTGTCGAACACCAAGAGTAACAAGCACAAGACCTTCACTTGACCAACTCAAGGCTAGGAAGGTGGATGGATGCACACAAGTCACTCCTAATCACTCTAGGAGGGAAGAACAAGATGAACTCTCTCAAATCTCTCCCTCACTAGGCACTTGGCTCTCCAAGAACTCTCTCTAAGGTTCCTCAGGTGAAACAATGGCCAAGAGAGCTCTCATGGACGAAGAGGGCAACTATAAATAGTCTCCACCTCCAAAACTAGCCGTTTCTTTCTTTTTCCACTTTCTGCGAAGGCACCGGACTAGTCCGGAGGACACACCACCGGACCATAGCGACTGCTCCGGTGCTCACTGGTAATTCAAATTCTGCTGGAAAGCAGGCACCGTTGGACCACTCGCTATGGTCCGACGCCCTGGTCCGACGCTCAGGTCCGGAGCCATGGTTCTCACTGAATTCAAAGATCCAGCTGAGCTAGGCACCACCGAACCACTCTCCTTAGTCCGGTGCCCTGGTCCGACGCAGAGGTCCGGAGCCAGGGTGCTTACTGGATTCCCAGATATCTCTGACTCGAAGTGTCGAACTAGAGGATGGCCTCGCCGTCGGACTAGTCCGGAGCCTCTACTGAGGCTAACTCCTTCTGGGAGGGACCTCCGGACCACTCGTCTAAGGTCCGATGCTCTTCTGGATAGGTGGTCCGGAGCTGTCCCACTGAAACTTGCCTAAGGCAGGGACCGTCGGACCACTCTCCTTTGTCCGACGCCTCCTAGGCAGACTGGTCCGGAGCCTCTTTCTCCCCCTGTTTCAACTCTTTTCACTAAGTCTCTTCTAGGGGTTTTGCTCCTACCATCTCAAGGGCTAACCAAGGGCTGATAGCAAGGTCTCTAGGACTAGTTGTGACATATGTGCATACACCAACATTCCCAAACTCTCCTAGGTCAAGCTACTAACCTCATACCCCCCCTTTATAGTACGGTCAAAGGAAAAACAAAGTCCTAGCTATACTTAGTGCCCTTCTCAACCTTATGACACTAAGGACTAGTCTAGTCTTCACCTTGAATCACCATCCTTTGAAACCAAAACGATTTCCATCTTGGGGGCATGAATAACCATTAAGCCCATTCATAGCATCACTAATGACCTAACTCGAAATGACTTTGCCTCTGCAAAACACACGTTAGTCATAGTGACCTAGCATCGTCGTTAATCGCCTAAACACAAGGGACCATGGTTCTTCAATCTCCCCCTTTTAGGTGATTGACGACAATACAAGCTCGAGTAGAGAATATGAGTGAATTTTGATTAGAGAAACATGACTTGACATGAGATAGGCATGGGTTAGAAATAAGAGAGACAAAGACATGCCTAAGCCATTCAAGCCATGACAAGCACAAAATATATGAATTTAGCATAGTACTTGATTTCCAAAAAGGATATGCTATACCAAAAGATCAGAGATTAGCGCGAAAGCAATAGCATAACCAAGTGACGTGATATATATAAGAGGTCCACACATGTCACACAACCATCAAGTCTCAAACATCACACACAAATCAAAAGTGCATAAAGACGGTAAACGTGATGCATGATGCGATAGAATATATTACACATCAAAAGAAACGAGTCCTACTAGCTCCCCCTGAAGCTAGCCAACTACTCGACTCTCCCTCTCCCCCTTTGGCGTCAAAACACCAAAGTCTACGCGTCTGGAGGCAGAGTGGAAACAACCGTGGAGCGGTCAATTCGACGGAAGTGGTCGAGCCCGTCATCAGAATCCTCCCCCTGAGTCTGGATAGCTAGAGGTGAAGCGGTCTGGGGGACTGGAGCTGACGAGCTGACTACCTCTGCTGCCGTAGAGTCTGGAACTGTAGCGAGTGCAGGAGTAGGAGTAGGATCCACTGCCACTGTCTCTAAAAGTGCCTCTGGAGCTGTGGAGTTCGGTTGTGCCTCTGGCACTGACTCAACTGGAGTCTCTGGAACCGGTGGCTGCTCAGGCGGAACTAGAGTGGTGGAGACAGCTGTGGCATCAGTCACAATAGCAGCTGGATGTGTAGAAACTGCTGGAGCACGACTATCGTGAGTAGCCTCTGAAGACACAATAGAGGAACGGTGCTGACCAGCTGTCGGTGTCACAAACTCGGCCTCTATCTCGGCTGCAATCTTCTGACCAGTGGGGGACGGCTGCCCAGTGATGTCGCTGAACGACGCTGAAAGGTCTCGAGCAGTGGCACCCATCATAGCAGACATCAGCGTGAAGTCGGTAGTGAGAGGGGTGAACTGCTGAGTCGGGCCTAGGTTATCCAACCACTGGGTAACCTGTGTCGCCGGGGACTGGAACAGGGAGGTCAATCCGGCACCCTAAAATCCACTGGACTGTATGGCGGGGGGTGGGAGTGACAGACGGTCCGACTGACACTAGAGGGGCCACTGACTGGCCTACGGACTGCTGAGAGCCCACTACGTGGCCAAGTGCTGGAAGAGGGGCCACTGAAGGGCCAGCTGACTGTGAGGGCGGGGTCTGACTCATCATCTGAATCTGAGGCAGGGCAGGGAACTCAAGAGGAGGAGCACTAGTCCACTTCATCATATGGACCATGAAGGCCATGTTCTGCTATTGGATCTGATGAGACTGAAGCTGTATGCGCTGTGTCTCCATTTGCATCTGGAGCATCTGCCTCTGAACCTCATAGTGTCTGTCCTCAGACTATCGTTGTATCTCATCCTGCCTCTGCTGGATCTGGGTAACAGCTGTCACAAGGGAGCCCTGCTGCTCCTGAATCCTATCCAGAATCTTCAGCATCATAGTCTCTGAGGCAGAGGTAGACCCACCGCCCTCGACGTCGTGTGCCCGTGGGGGCATATCAGGTATGGGGCGGAAGTCTGCATCGGAACTATCGGAAGTAGTATCCTCAGGTGTGGCAGCTGCCCCGGTGTTCAAGTCATGAAGCTCCTGCTGCTCAAAGCCTCTGATGGAATCATCCTGTGCATCCACAACATCTCTGTCTGCTGGTGTAGTCCTTTGCTTCACAAGCTGAAGCACCCGGTTCCCAAATCGACAATCAATCAAAACTAGTGCTCTGTAAGGTGGAAAGTAAGTCTCAGACGCATCTAGCAAAGCATGAAGTCCGGGCTCGGTCCTCTCATGCATGATAGCAATGATAGCGCATATCCAATGTGCATAGGGAAACTGTCGACGAGTCCGCATCCCATCTGAAATCACATCCTCAATCTCTGATACAAGAAAGTCCGCTATATCAAACTGTGTCTGTGAGACGAGGGCCTGTAGAAGAAACTGCTGCAGGTTGGTCAAACCATCATTGTAGCCGGTGCGAGGCAGCAGTGTATGCCGTAGAACATCATTCAAATGACGAATGGTAGGCTGAAGCTCAGCTGGGGTACGACGAGAACCCTTTGTGAAGGGTGGCCTGAAGAGAGGAGCGACCTCCTAAACTGACAAAGCGCGGCCACCTTGAGCTCGACGTGGCAAGGAAACTCCTCCATAGCAGTCATAGTGGAGATGGAGCTGGTCGGCTGTCCCGGTCAAGTGAAGTACCTCTCTGAGCTGTGTCAAATAGAGCCTATGACGCTCTCCTCTGAAAGTGTACTGAAAGAAGCTGTGATCTGGCGTAATCCACACTGAAGCATAGAACTCCCTGATCCACCTCTCAATATAGTTCACAGAGCGACCAAGGAGGTCGGCGAAGCCCGGAATATACTCAATGTAAGGGCGGATCTCTTTGCCAGCAATCTCAACAAGGCTCTCTAAGGAGCAAACTCTGTGAGGGCGTATCTGAATACAAGCGAGCTGAGCTGCCCTGTAGAAATCCTCCATAAGAGTAGTGTGCCATCCGCGAGAAGCTCTAGGGTCACGCTTATCCGGGCACCACTTCTCTAGCTGAACAAACCGAAGCTTCTTCACTTGCTTCGCTGTGAGCTCTCTCAAGTCAAGGTGAACAGAAGCTGACTCTGAGGTGGGAGCTGCTGAGGCGCTCTGAGGTGACTAAGTAGCCTGGGAACGAGTGACACGTCCCCAGGGAGTAGGTGCCAAAGGAACTGCAAGAACATCAGTGACTAGCTCTTGCTCCTCTGGAAGTCCCTCTGTCTCTGACTGAGCGGGTGGTGTAGAAGGTAAAACCCTCGGAGGAGTGTTGATACGAACTGAACCCCGTCAACCACCGCACTTTGCACGATCCGCTGCATCTACCACTGCCTCGGCCTGCTCGGCCTCTGAAAGCTTTTGCTTTTTCTTCTTAGGCTTCTCTACCACCTTCTTCTTCCCCTTGTCCCTCGAAGGATGCGGAGGAGGAGGTGGGTCATCACCGGAACCACTGACATGAGCACGTGAACCACGGGCCATAGGTGATCAACAGAGAAACCACTGCCCACTGACAAGAACCACTGCCCAAACTGACAAGTGAGAACCACTGCCAAGAACCTCTGTCACAACCAACTGCAAACTGCAATCACATAACAAACTGACAGAGGGGCCTGCTAGCCACTGTACTGATCCTCATGAGGCTTTTCCTCAATCCATACTCGCGAGCTTTTCCCCGAGTTTACACTACCACTGCCGCTGCTAGATAGAATAGATAGAAGTATATAAGCATATATAATCGCTAGAGATAAGATATCGTATGGAAGCAAGCATCTAGATAAGAATAGAGTGAATAACTGTCATGGTACCTGAGGTAAGCGAGCGTATCTAATCAAAGCAACTCAAGGTCCAAACCACACTCCACAAGGAGGATAGCCAACTGTGAATCACAATTGACAATGATTTAGTGAATTGGAGAAATAACTAAAGCATGGGATGATCACTAGCTAGACAAAACGCTAAAACCATGATCATAAGACATACCCTAGAGATAAACGAAGAGAAGTTGAAGGATCGGCGAAGACGAATCGACGATTTGAAGTTCCAAAACCTAGGTTTTGGAAACCCTAGGGGGAAACACCCTTTGGCTGGCAATGGCAATGTGGAGGCTTTGCTGGGGGATGTCACAGTGGAGGTGAAGCTTTGGTGGACTTGGTCGCCGGCGAGTGGTGGTGGAGGCGGCAGGAGGCGGCGCTGATCTGCGGGAAGCTCGAGGAGGCACGGGGCAGAGCAGGCAGGGACGGTGGAGGCCAACGGCACTCCGGTGAAGGGCTCACCGGCGACGAGGGCGGCGCAGGCGAGCGGGTAGAGCACGGGCGAGAGCGGCGACGGACGCGGGCGATGCGGTGTACGGAAGACAAAGAAAACACGCTGCCAAAACAGAACACACTTCGGGGGGGGGGGGGGGGGGATATTACAAATTTTTCGAGCGTCAGACCTCTTGTCATGATCCGGAGGAGGGGTCCGACGGTTGGTCCGACGGACTTGAGAGAAAATAGAAACAACACAGTAAGGGTCCAACCACCGGACCAACGCGTCGGACTAACCACCGGACCAAGGAAGGTGGTCCGGAGGTCTTATGACTGGAAGGAGTAGCGCTGACCGAGGCTCCGGACCTTTCGTCTATGGTCCGGAGGGGAGTCGAAGGGGAGGTCCGACGCTTTTTCTGAGTTGGATGATTTTATGCAGAGAGGGATAGAGCGTCGGACCACTAGGCGTCGGACCATGCCGAGTGGTCCGGCGCTTCGTTTGCTTTGAATTTTCCTGGTTTACTCTCCAATCTTTTCTCTTAGCTAAGTACCAACACAAAAGAGCAAAAAGAAACACTTGTTGGACTTAGCATAAGAACCATCTCTCAAACCCTCAATTTTAGAAATAGTTTGCCATAGGCTAGATTTAGTTTTCATAAGAAAATAGTTCAATAAAGCTCCAAGGATAACCATAGGGGCACAAGAGGGGTATTAGCTGAAGCTAGAGCTTTGAATGCCCCCCTAAGTGACGAACCTAGAGGATGATCAAACTTAACTGAAAAGGAAGCAACAAGCAACACACATGCAAATGCTATGCAATACGGAATTTGAATCTAGGTTGCTTGCAAGTTTAAACCGCGGTAAGGCTTCGTCACACGCTTGAGAGCGGTTATCCCAACCGCGTTAGCCAAGCCTATGTGCATTACTATAGATTAAATGTGACAAAACCTCTTAAGATAGGGCCCACTTGCCAGGATTAACCAACTTAATCCTAACAAATGATCCAAATCTTAATTAGCCCATCAGGTGTCGCCACTTTGCAGCGGGTCATCCACCTCTTTCCGAACAGGATCACCTTATTACAATCATGACAGAAGTAATACGAAAAAAGTCATATTACAAACCATAAGTTTTGAAACATAACTTAGTGTCATACGATAAGGTTACATCAAACGCTGATAGCGAAAGAACAGATAACCGAGTTACTCTTGCCCAAGAGTCAAGCAAGGACAGTTTATTCTTCATCTTCATGTACACTGACCACAGTCATGCAGCAAGAAGCCACACAAACCGGGTTGTTATCCTCATCTGCAACAGGGGTTAACAAACCCTAAGTACGGGAGTACTCCACAAGACTTATCCGACAAAGAAAAGTATTTGGTGGACAAAGAAGTATGCAAATCATAGGATTCAAGGTGTGGTTTGCAAGAATCAAGTATTTTGCATAAATGAGCATTTATAAAAAGAATTGAAATCATTTATGTTATCCATAAGATTACTCAAGTATCGATCTAGATGTATGGTCGATAACAAGGTAATAAACATCCACGAAGGGATCCAACAAGTATCCAGTTTAAGTGTATTACTACGAAGAAGAAAACAGGGTCATGTTTCCATATCCGAGGAACATGACGATTCGAACCGGTTTATCCTAGCTGGGGCTTCCCTATCACACGACATATACAACCGCTTAAAGCACGCATATGACTACCTTTCCCTGGATCCTCTCGCCAAGACCGGGGTTCCGCCACCCGAGAGCACAGTACACCTCCATCCAGTTCGCTAACTTGGAGGGTACACACTACTCTCGCCATCTCTCCACTCCCAGTGCGGGTTAACCGTTCTTCAAGCGATAATAGCCAGAGTCCAGCTTCCCGGAGTATGTGATAAGTACTCCAAAGTCACAACCCTAGTCATGCATCAATAGACGGTTCCTAATCGACACAGGCGGAAAGAACCCGCTCACCAAATATCCGCATCTGGTGGCTCTCCAACACCGTGTCCGCTCGGTCTCGGATTATTACTTCCATCAAGAAGACATGGCCATTTGCCGCAGCAAACTGCTATTCTTCTCGAAAACAGAACCATCGCCGAAACAATCAAGTTATCACATATTCTCGCAGATGATAGGAAATCATCTGACTCTATCGGTCTAAGCATTGCTAAGCAGCATAAAGCAACATTCGTATTTTTAAAACAGTATCAAGGTACAAGAATAAATAATTCAAGGTAAGGCTATGCATCAAGTAGGAATTTGATTGAATACCGTAATGCAATAGTATAAACATAAGTGTATTTAAAGCAAACATTTTAAATACAAGGAAGTGTTTGAATGCACCGGGGCTTGCCTTGGTTGGAGGGATAAACGAACTCGGGCTCAGATTCGAGAGAGAAAACCTCTGCACGGGAGGTATCCAACCCAACCAACGAACAATCTATACGATATAAAGACATGTCTTAGATGATGCTCGAATAGTAAACATAATTCTTAACTGAAACAAACAAGCTCATAAGAGAAGACTAAAACAGATTACACCTTGAGTACCACTTCCCTTCATGAAGGAAAGCAACACTAGGTTATAAAGCAATTAATTAAACCCTATTTATCTTGATTATCTAAGTTAACACTTACATCCAAAAGAACTGAGCAAACATCATCACCTCGAGCATGTCCAACTTGTGTTTGTCACTCGACAATGACCATTTGCATCAAATAATCCAAAATCACTCAAAGCCTAAAGTTAATAGGGTTTCTAACCATTTTATAATTAAACAGGGCATTATTACAGAACTAAAAACAAAATGAACTAAACAGGAAACAGGAAAAAAAACCCTGCACAAAACCCACTGACGGCTGAGACCTGCCTGCTAGCGGCACAGACGCTCGAGCGGCGGCGTCGAGAACCACAAAACACGGCGGCGAGTCGCCGTCGGTGACCAAACCGAACGGCTGACCCTCGAACTTGCTTCGGCTTGCCGAGTCGAACCCAACGAGGTATGCCACGACCCAAACAAACCCCCAGAGACACCTCATCGAGGGTGATGGCGATCTGCCGGAGCTCGACCGATCGCGCACCATCGAGAACAGACCTCGATCGAAGAAGAGAGACCTTGATCGGAGAAACTAGACCTCGACAGAAGAAGCTAGACTTCGATCGACCCTCGATCAGAGAGGCTAGGCCTCGATCGATGGAACTAGGCCTCGAGCAGAGACGCTAGGCCTCAATCACGACTCAGAGGACAACCGCGAGCAAAACGCCCACAGAAACGAGGCTAAAACCTACCCAGGAGACCTCGTTGACGACAATGGCAGCGAACTGAGCTCGACCGCACACATGTCGACGGACACAGGCCTCGATCGACCCTCGATCGATACAACCAACAACTCCAGCAAGCTAAGCGGCCCCCAAACAACGCGAAGCGCAAGCCAAACGAACACCGAGCTAAAAGCAACCCCTCAACGACGGCGCTGGCGGTCGACGGAGACCTGCGCGACGCGCCGAAGAAAACATGCACGCGCTCGAGGGCAACTACCCCTCGAGACAGACTCAGACAGCTAGGCGAAGCTAGAGCAAGATTTGGATCTCAAAAAGATCAACTACAACGACTCGACGACGAACACACCGCCGCGCCGGACAAGAACAGCGGCGGCGCTCAAGGACAGAGCTCGAAGGCTCGATTCAAAGGTAAAAGAGTAGAGCGGAGAGGTCGAGGAGCTCACCCTAGTCACGAAGCACTAGCAAGTGTGGCCGGAGATGAAGGAGAGACGACCATCGATGGAGATCGTGCCAACGGAGACGAAGAACTGCGCGGCAGCGAAGATGTTCCCGGAGCTACGGTCCACCATTTGCAAAACGGAGAACCCGACAAGATTTAGAGATAAACAAGGAGCAAGAAACACAAAATACAAAGTCAATGTAGCTCCTGCGTAGCCTGGTCGAAGACGGACCAGAGCGGCGGCGGTCTCGTCGGAGCTGAGGAAGACGGATCCGCGCTGAACGAATGCAGGCTCGACGACTTCAACAAACTCACCCCGAGGATGCGCAAGGTCAAGATGAAGACAATGACGAAAGATTGAGTGATTGGCAGCAGCTAACGAGCTCGGACGAGTTCGTCAATGGAGGTGGAGTGCTCGGCGGAACAATGCAGAGCAGAGCAGCGCGGTGGTGTGGCGTGGAAAGGGAAACAAAGAGGACGGTGTCCCGCTTTTAAAGACGGCAACGGGTTCCGTGATTTTGCCACGTACACTCGACAAGACGTGCGTCCCTGGACAGGTGTCGCACGGTGGTGTCGGACAGGGGTGGGCGTCGAGCTCGACCCCGCCCTGCAACTGCTCGGAGAAAAGACTGAACTGACCCTGTGGCTATTTTGCAAAATGCTCAAGCTTCCAGGGGTTTTCAGGAAAAACTTTGAACACGAAAGATGCTTGAAACTTCAAGATCTACAACTTTGCTTAAACAACCACAAGCAAAAACTTTATAGATTTTGAAAAATCATGTTTAGGGTTTAATCCACCCCCTCGGAGAAAAGGGTTTGGATTCAAATTTTAATTTTTGAGAATTTGAAAAGATGACCTGCATTCAAACAAATGATCAAACACAAGCAAGTAAATCATTTTAGTTCAATGCATATACAGGTTTTCAAACAAATGAATGATGCTTAATGCATATGATGACATGATCAAATTTTTAATTAAGAGATTAACACCCGGGGTGTTACATTAAACATGATTATATTACACATGAATGCATGGTTCACACAAGATCATCTTTTAGTGAAGTTTGAGTGATCAAGCACATTCAACTCGCTTCTCAACCTACAAAAGGTTGTCTCATCGAGAGGTTTAGTGAAGATATCCGCCAATTGATTTTTGCTAGAAACTCCAACTAGTGTTATGTCTTTCCTAGCCACATGATCTCTAAGAAAGTGATGACGGATATCAATGTTCTTGGTGCGAGAGTGTTGAACCGGGTTGTTGGCAAGCTTTATGGCGCTTTCATTATCACACAAAAGTGGAACATCTTTTAGGTTAACGTCGTAATCAAGAAGTGTTTGGGTTATATATAAGATTTGTGCACAACTTGCTCCCATGGCAATGTATTCCGCCTCGGTGGTAGACAATGCCACACTGTTTTGCTTCTTTGAGGACCAAGAAACAAGTGATCTTCCTAGCAAGTGGCAACCGCCGGAGGTGCTCTTCCTATCAACCTTACACCCGACATAATCTGAATCGGAATAGCCACAAAGTAGGAAGGGAACTCCTTTGGGATACCAAAGCCCAATGCTAGGGGTGTGCCTTATGTACCTAAGGATTCTTTTAACCACACATAGATGCGACTCCTTAGGGTTTGCTTAAAACCTAGCACACATACACACACTAAACATGATATCCGACCTAGATGCGGTGAGGTAAAGTAAACTACCGATCATAGAACGATAGAGAGTTTGGTCAATCGATTTACCTCCCTCATCGAGATCGAGATGCCCGTTAGTAGGCATTGGTGTCTTGATTGGCTTGCAATCCTCCATCTTGAATTTCTTGAGCACATCATGAGTGTACTTCTCTTGAGATATATAGGTGCCCTCCCTCAATTGCTTCACTTGGAAGCCAAGGAAGCAGGTTAGCTCGCCAATCATTGACATCTCGAACTCCTTGGACATCAATGCACCAAACTCCTTACAATGGTCTTGGTTTGTTGACCCAAATATAATGTCATCGACATATACTTGGCAAACAAAGATCTCTCCATTAAGCTTCTTGGTGAATAGTGTTGTGTCGACGATCCCGATCTTGAAGCCCTTCTTGAGTAGGAAGTCCCTTAGCCTCTCATACCAAGCTCTTGGAGCTTGCTTCAATCCATAGAGAGCCTTGGAAAACCTATAGCCATGATTAGGCAAGTTTGGATCTTCAAACCCGGGAGGTTGTGAGACATAGACAAGTTCATTAATGAAACCATTTAAAAAGGCGCTCTTCACATCCATTTGAAAGAGTTTAATTTTGTGATGTGAAGCATACGCCAAAAGGATACGGATGGCTTCAAGTCTTGCAACCGGGGCAAAGGTGTAACACCCCAGGTGTTAATCACTTAATTAAAAAATTGATCATATCATCATATGCATTAAGCATCATTCTTTTGGTTGAAAACCTGGTTACGCATTGAACTAAAATGAGTTTACTTGTTTATGTTTGATCAATAGTATGAATGCATGTCATCTTTTCAAATTCCAAATTTTAAATTTGAATCCAAACCCTAATTCCCAGAGGGGGTGGATTGAACCCTAAACATGATTTTAAAAATCTAAAAGGAATTTGCATATGCTTCTTTAAGCAATGTGGTAGAGCTCTGTTTGAATTGCATTTGTTGTGTTTACAGTTTTTCAAGTGTTATTCAAGTTTTTAAAGTAATTCAAAAGGGGGTAAAACCTTTTTAAAAGGGTTTTTATATTTCAAAAATGCATTTTCATTTCTAGGCCGAATTTGAAAATGTGAGTATTGACAAAAATGTAGATCATGAAATTTTGAGCAACTTTCGTATTCAAAGTTTTTCATGAAAACCCTTGTAAGCTTGAGATATTTGCAAGTTAGTACCAGGGACTGTTTAGTCATTTCGTCGACCAGTTGCATGGCGGCGTGTAGCTCGGTGCCAACATCTGGTCGGCCACCTGCCGACGTCACCGTGCGACTTTTGGCGTGGACGAGCATCCCGTCGGGTGCGTGGCATCACCACGGTCGCGTTGCCGTCTTCAAAACGCGACGACACACCCTCCTTCCGTCCTCTTTCATGTTCGCAACCCCGTGCCATCGCTCTGCTCTGCTCCGCCACGAGTCCAGTTCGCGTCGTCAAGCTCGCGCGAGCATTCCAGTCACTGCCAAGCCTCCCATCCACCGCAATGGCTTTCGCCTTGACCTAGTGCATCTCCCGCAAGAACTGGTTGAAGTTGCGACCGCGTGAATCGGCCGGCACAGCTCCATCTTCCTCGGCTCTAGCGAGAGCGCCGCCTCTATGGCCCGTCGTCGTCCGAGCCAGACAGGAGCCGCATTGTTCTTCTATTTCTTGTTTTGTTTTCATCTTTCATCGCTGAACCTTGTTGGCTTCACCGTTTCCTTTTTGGGGGCCTATAGCTCCGGGAACGTCGACGTTGCCGCTCGGTTCATCGTCTCTGCCGGCACGGTCTTCGTCGCCAGCACTCTCTGCCTCATCTCCGGCCGCGCCAGCAAGCGTTTCACGACCGGGGTGAGCTCCTAGAACTCTCCGCGCGCTTAGCCGTTCTTGTTTTTCGAGCCGTAGCGCTCGGTCCGCGAGCTCCGCCGCCGTTTATGGTCGTCACGGCGGTGCGCTAGTCGGTGGGACGCGTTGGTCCATCTTTTTCCAATCCGAGTCTTGTGCTAGCTTCGCCTAGCCCTCGTGAGTTCGTCCGTGGTGTTGGTTGTTCGAGCGCGTATGTCATTTGGCCGGCGTATGTCGCGTGAATCTCGGTCGTGCGCCATGGTCGTCGGCGAGGTCGATAGGTTAGGGTTTTGGTTCGTTTTTCGCTTGCTTTGTGTTGTTTGGCGGCCGCTAAGCATGTTGGGGTTGTTGGTTGAGTCGTTTGTGTTTTGTTTACGTCGGCGTATGTGCGGCCGCACGTGGAGTGCCGCCATCGTCGCCGGTGAGGTCTCTGCGGTAGGTTTTAGCCTCATTTCTGTTGTGCGTTATGTTCGTCTTTGCTTCCAGAGTGCGTTGCGTTGCTTGGTTGCTCCAGCGCATGCTTGTACTCACCGGCGTACGCGCGGCCGAGCTCGGGCCACCGCCGTCGTCGCTGGTGAGACGTTTCTAAGGGATGGAAATTGGCGTGCCGCACCTCGTTGGGTTCGGGGTGAAGTGCGGAGTCCAACGCATGAGTCGGTTCGCCGTTTGGTTCACCGCCGGCGACACATCGTCGTGTTTTATGGTCGCCGGCACCACTGCTCTGCGTCTGAGTCGCTGACGGGCAGGACCTAGCCGTCAACGAGTAAATCAAAGGGTTTTTCCCTTTTCTTGTTTGAACAGTAGCAACTTTTGTTATTTTCATATGTTTAAATCTGTGGATGTTTAAATTCTGAAAAAAATTATGTATGCTCTCTGTAATGTGTAGTATTTAAGAAAAATATAATATGCACATGTTTAGTACATTTTTGATCCTGTAAAATGCTCAAAGTAATTAAAAAGTAATGCTCCAAAAATTCTGGGAATTTTTGTGTAACCTTTCTACACTGATATCTTGCTGTACAAAAAGTTTGAGAATTTTTGGATGAACTATTATACATGGCTATTTGTTTAATTAATTATAAAATGATTAGAAATCCTAATGACTATAGGTTTTGAGTGATTTTATATTGATTGATGCAAATGGTCATTTGTCCAGTGACAACCACAATTTGGACATGTATTGTAATATGTTGCTTGCTTAGTGCTTTTGGACATAATTTTTAAACTTAGTAATTAGTTTAATCATGTTAAGTAAATTGCTTTATGCTCTAGTTTAACTTTTCTTTCATGAAGGAAAGTTGTACTCAAGGTTATAATCTGTTTTAATCATCTCTTAAGTTCATGTTTGTATGTGTTGAGCATCATGTTTACTACTCAAGCATCATCTAAAGCATAGCATTTGTATCGTGTAGACTTCTCGTTGGTTGGGTTGGATAACCACCCTGGTGAAGGGGTTTTTTCTTGTGTTGAATCTGAGCCCGAGATTGTGTTTCCCTCCAACCAAGGAAAGCCCCGGTGCATTCAAACTCAACCTTGTATTTAAAATGTTTCTTTTAAATACACTTATGGATTATCTATTGCATTGTCTTACTTTATTAAACTTCCTACTTGTTGCATGGCCTTTATCCTTGTGTTATTGAATCCTTACCTTGACACTTGTTTAAAGATGCAAACTTTTGCAAGATGCTTAGTATGCTTAGAGTTTTCTAGTGGGTGATTTACGGTCACTTACGCATAGCGTATTGCTTCGGCAAATGGTTATGATATTTTGAGAAATGCATGTTGCTGGAAGTAATAATTGGGTACCGGGCGGACACGGTGTTTGGGAGCCATCAGTTGTGACTGGTGAGCGGGTCTTTCCGCATGTGTCATTAGGGACCGTCCGTTGTAAAAAGTTAGAGGGTTGTGACTTTGGAGTACTTATCACATACCTTGGGGGAAGCTGGACTCTGGCTATTCTCGCCTTAAGAACGGTCAAACCGCACTAAGAGTGGAGAGATGGCGAGAGTAGTGTGTACCCACTAAGTTAGCGAACTGGATGGAGGTGTACTGTGCTCTCGAGTGGTGGAACCCCAGTCTTGGCTGGAGGATCCAAGGAAAGGTAGTCATATGCGTGCTTTAGTGTTGTATATGTCGTGTGATTGGGAAGCCCCAGCTGAGATAAACCGGTTCGAATCGTCGTGTTCCTCGGATATGGAAACATGACCCTGCCGCTTACATCATAGTTAATGAAACTTAAATTGAACACTTATGGTACCTTTCATGGATGGTTTATTACCTTGATATCGATCATAAATCTAGGTCGATACTTGAGTAATTTTATGAACAAATTAAATAAATTTCATTTGTCTTTATAAATGCTCATTTATGCAAAATACTTGATCCTTGCAAACCACACCTTGAATCCTATGACTTGCATATCTTTTGTCCACAAAATATTTTCTTTTGTCGGATAAGTCTTGTTGAGTACCCGTACTCAAGGTTTGTTAACCCCTGTTGCAGATGAGGGTCCCAATCCGGTCTGTGTAACTTCGTGCTACATGACCGTTGTTTCAGTGGATGATGATGAGGAGTAGTCTGACTTTGCTTGACTCTTAGGCAAGAGTACCTCGGTTGTTTGTTTATACTCTATCAGCAGCTTGATGTAATATTATCGTATGACATTAAGTTATGTTTCAAAACTTATGGTTTGTAATATGACTTCAAATTTCCGCTACTTTGATGCAAATTAAATTATTGTATTACTTCTGCAATGTTTGTAATGAGGAGATCCTGTTCGGAAAGAGGTGAATGACCCGCTGCAAAGTGGTGACACCTGACGGACTAATTAAGGATTGGATCATTTGTTCGGGATTAAGTCGGGTGGACTATTAATCCCGACAAGTGGGTCCTTTCTTAAGAGGTTCTGTCACAGTTGGTATCAAAGCTCTCCTTATTATAGATCTTGCAGTTGTAAAGTTTTCAAAAATGATTTGGATCTTAAACTAAAATTTGGTTTGAGTCCAAAAACTTCTTTAACTTATCTCTTCTCTTGTTTGAATAGTAGGAGAGTAGTTCATAGGAATATCAAGCTGATGGTATGAATATGGTTATATATATGCCCTATAAATATGTTATGTAAATGTTATCGTATTCATAAGAACGTATCATGCATCATATCATACAACTTGGGATGGGTTTTAAAATTTTGTTCTTAATCAATTAAAATCTATCATGTTATTTACTTGTCTCCTTTAAAATTCTTGTCTATAGGATGGCCAGGACTAAGCGTACGACTTGCAAGTCTTCCGGACCACGGGGAGTCCCTCACTACAGGCTGACGTCACGTGGAGACGGTAGTGAGAGCAGCCAACAGGGTGCTAGTTGTTGTGCTCGTCGCAAGTTGAAGATTGAGCACTTGAGGGCCGATCTGGGCTGGATGACGGCCAACAGGGACGAGTTTGCTAGCAGTACCCACGACCTGGAGGACAAGGTGGAGGAGATGGAGGTTGAGTTGCAGCAGTGTCAGGATCAGCTGACAGAGAAGGATGCACTGCTGGTAGAGAAGGAGACACAACTGGCCAACAAGGCGACGGAGGTGACTCTCGCTGAGGGTTTCTTATACGAGGCGATGGGAGAGAGGAATCAAGCCTGGGACCGAGAGCACCTATTGTCCGAGATGTACCTCAACTTGGGGCACTATGCGGGCAACCTTGAGGTGTACAACAATGTGCTTCATGAGGAAGTGTATCACCTCACCAACCTGCTGAACCCTGAGTATCAGCAGCAGGCCATGGCAGAGGACCTTGGAGAGCTTGTGCAGGCAGACTTGACCTTTGCAGACTAGTTCTTTGCACCTGCTCCTGAGGCTCAGGGTGGAGTTGAGCCAAATCCAGAGGTGATCGTTGAGGACAAGCCAGAGTTGGAGGTGGTGGTGCTTAGTGACGACGAGTAGATCATGTTTCACCTAGTTGTCTAGTTCAGATGCGATTAGTGGATCTTGTAATATAATCTACCTTTATCGCTTTTAGAACTCTTTAGTTTCCAACACTTTTATGATGGTCATGTAATATAAGTGTGAGCACCTTGGTACTTTTATGCTTGTGTTTCAATAAAAGTATGCTTGTGCAAACAGATGGCTGATCATACCAATGTTGGGGCTCATGATGGGGAATTTCTTGATCCACCCCCGGCACCACCAACCTTGGCACAAACTTTGGCTACGTTGATCAGTGTTTCAGCAGACAATGCCCGTCTTTTGAATGAGCTTGCTCAACATCACAACCAAGGTGGCAATGAACGTTGTGGTCGCAATAATAACCAAGAGACGACTTATGTCGATTTCACCGACACGCGCCCTCCGGTGTTCACTAAGGCAGAGGAGCCATTGGAAGCTGATGATTGGCTCCGCACCATGGAGTAGAAATTTGAGCTGATTAATTGCATAGAGGTGCAGAAGCCAGTCTTTGCAGCTCAACAACTTCGTGGTGCAGTAGGATCTTGGTGGTCTACCTTTTCTGCTATGCAGCCTGCAGGTCATCGTGCCACTTGGACGGAGTTTCGTAAAGCTTTCCGTGCACACTACATTCCTGATGGTGTCATGGAGTCTAAGTTAGGGGAGTTCTTAAGTTTGAAGCAGGGAGATTCCACAGTCATGCAGTACGTGGGCAAGTTTAATCATCTTTCCCAATATGCTGTGGAGCATGTCAGTACTGATGCTAAGAAGAAGAGGTGGTTTCTCAGAGGCTTTCAACCAAGCTACATACCATTCTTAGCCATAACTTTAATGCTACCTATCATGAGGTGGTGAGCATGGCTATCTCTGCTGAGAATTCTTTGTGCATCCATAGGGAGGCAAAGAAGAAGAAAATGTTTGCTGGTTCTTCTAGTGGTAATCAGAAGAGGCAGAAGATCATCTACCACCCTCAGAATCACAATCGTTTCTAGTATCGTCCTCATCAGTAGCAACACTCTGGTCAGCAGTTCTCTGGAGGTTCTCAGTACCCTAGGCAGAATGCTGGCCCAAATAATCAAGTGGTTGCCAAGCAAACCAGCAATGCTTGTTTCAACTGTGGAAAGGTGGGACATTATTTCAATGTGTGTCCTCTTTCGAAGCAGTAGAATCAGAAGTTTGTTGGGAACCAGCAGCAGCAGAAGCAGGGTGGTAATGCTGGGAATTAGAAGAACAAGACTGAGCAGAAGACTGGGCAGGTGTTTCATGCCCAGGGTGAAGGAATGCCAGAGGGAGAACCCGTATTGCAGGGTATGTTTCCTATCAACAATCAACCTGCAGTTATTCTCTTTGATTCTGGTGCATCACATTCCTTCATTGATAAGTCATTTGTGCTCAAGCATAGTATTCCTTTGTCTGAGTTAAAAATAGACTTTCATGTGCAAACACCTGGGGTCGTATCTCAACTAGAGAGTTGGTATATCGAGTATCTTTGAGTCTGGGTCGGCATATCTTTCCCACGACCATGGTAGTACTTCCTAACCGGGGCTTAGATGTGATCCTGTGAATGAATTGGTTGTAGCAGCACAAAGCTGTGATCGATGTGTTAAACAGAACTATCAGGGTAGATGCACCCAACAGTAAATCTCAACTCTTGATTCAGCTTTCTGTGCCAAAAAGGGAAGTGGAAAAAGTCTATGCTATAACTGCAGTGGGAATATATGATATTCTAGTAGTACGTGAGTTTCCGGACGTCTTTCCTAATGACTTACTTGGCTTACCTCCCAATAGAGACGTTGAGTTTTCTACAGAGTTAAAGCCTAGCACAACCCTGTCTCTAGAAGGGCATATCGAATGCCTCCCAAAGAGCTAGCAGAGTTGAAGACTCAATTGAACGAGTTGCTCGATAAAGGTTTCATTCGACCTAGTTCATCGCCATGGGGTTGCCCTGCCATTTTCGTGAAGAAGAAGGATCATACTCTCCGTATGTGCGTTGACTATCGTCCCTTGAACGAGGTGACCATCAAGAACAAGTATCCCTTGCCGAGGATTGATCTTCTCTTTGATCAACTCGCTGGAGCTATAGTGTTCTCCAAGATTGACTTGCGATCGGGCTACCATCAGATCAAGATTCGACCCGAAGATATCCCCAAGACGGCATTTACCACTAGATATGGGCTTTATGAATATCTGGTAATGCCGTTTGGTTTGACCAATGCGTCGGCATACTTCATGTATCTAATGAACTTAGTGTTTATGCTGGAGTTGGACAAGTTCGTTGTGGTCTTCATTGATGATATTCTTATCTATTCCAAGAATGAAGAGGAGCATGCTCGCCATCTCAGGATTGTTTTGACTCGATTGCAAGAACATCAGCTTTATGCTAAGTTCAGCAAGTGTGAGTTTTGGTTGAAAGAAGTAAAATTCCTTGGACATGTTCTGTCCAACGGGGGCGTGGCAGTTGATCCTAGCAAGGTGAAGGACATTCTGGATTGGAAGCCACCAACAACAGTCCATCAAGTTCGAAGTTTCCTCAGAATGGCTGGTTATTATCGTCAATTTATTCCAGACTTTTCTAGAGTCTCGAAGCCCATTACCAGTCTACTGAAGAACCAAACCAAGTTCGTATGGTCTGATAAATGTGAAGAAGCTTTTCACAACTTAAAGAAGTTAATGACTACAACTCTAGTATTAGCTCAACCTCATATTGAAAAGCCCTTCGATATTTATTGTGATGCGTCCGGTATCGGTATCGGGTGTGTCTTAATGCAAGAAGGAAGAGTCATTGCTTATGCTTCTAGGAAATTGAAGAAACACAAAGAGAATTATCCAACTCATGATCTAGAGTTAGCAACAGTTGTTCATTCTTTGAAGATTTGGCGGCATTATCTTCTGGGCAACCTTTGTCATATCTATACAGATCATAAAAGTTTGAAGTACATAATTACCTAGTTGGAGTTGAATATGAGGCAAAGGGGTTGGTTGGAGCTTATTAAAGATTATGATCTTGAAGTGCATTACTATCCAAGTAAAGCAAATGTTGTAGCTGATGCCTTAAGTCGTAAGGGTAGTTGCAACTGTCTGAGCCTAAAAACGGTAAATTCCACTCTGTTATGAGTTAGAAAAGCTAGACATATCTATGGTGCAGCATGGCAGTCTATCTAATATCTCAGTGGAACTTAGCATTCGTGATCAAAACATTGAAGCTCAGAAAACCAATATCGGCATAGCTCATCTTAAAGCAAAAGTTAAATCTGGGGTACCTACTTGTTTTAAGTTAGATGAAGCCGAGGTGCTCTGGTTCAAAGATCGTCTTGTGGTTCCCAAAGTTCCAGAGTTGCGACAAGCTATTCTTGATGAAGCTCATATTTCTCGTTTGTCCATTCATCCTGGGAGCAACAAAATGTACCAGGATTTAAAGAAGCAGTTCTGGTGGACAAAGATGAAGATTGAGATAGCAGGCTATGTGGCTAAGTGTGACACTTGTCAGAAAGTCAAAGCAGTGTGTTTGAAACCTGGAGGTCAGCTTCAACCTTTACCAGTTCCAGTTTGGAAGTGGGAAGACATCAGTATGGATTTCATAGTAGGTTTGCCTAAAACCTCTAGTGGTTACGATTCCATCTGGGTCATTGTTGATCGACTAACCAAATCCGTGCATTTTCTACCGGTAAAAACCACAATGCATGCTGCGGGTTATGCTAAGTTCTATCTGGTAAGGATAGTAAGTCTTCATGGTATTCCCAAGACCATCGTATCTGATCGTGGAACTCAGTTTGTCTCAACTTTCTGGAGGCATCTCCATGAGTCTCTGGGTACCAAGCTCTTGTATAGCATCGCTTATCGTCCACAAACTGATGGTCAAACAGAACGGGTGAACCAGATTCTTGAAGACCTATTGCGGTGTTGTGTGCTTAACTTCGCAGAGAAATGGGATGAATGCTTGCCTTTGACAGAGTTCTCTTACAATAATAGTTACCAACAAAGCATAAAAATGTCTCCATTTGAAGCTTTGTATGGTCGAGGTTGTATAACTACTCTTAATTGGTCGGAACCCGGGGAACGTGAGTTCTTTGGGGTTGACATAGTTAAGGAGGCTGAAGATAAAGTCAAGCAGATTTGAATCAATCTCGAGATAGCTCAGTCAAGGTAGAAGAGCTATGCTGATAAACGAAGAAGGCCACTTCAATACCGACTAGGAGATCACGTATACTTAAAGATCACACCTATGAAGGGAGTCTCTAGGTTTGGAGTGAAAGGCAAGTTAGCCCCTCGCTATGTCGGTCCATTCCCAATTATGGAACGCATTGGCAATGTGGCTTATCGGCTGAAGTTGCCTGAAAATCTTTCGGAAGTGCATGATGTGTTTCATGTATCCCAATTGAAGAAGTGTCTTCAAGTTAAGGATACGATCGTAGAAGTTGAAGGAGTGCAATTAGAGCCTGATGTGACATACTCCGAGTATCCTGTGAAGGTTCTTGATCGAAAAGATCGAATTACTCGTCGTAAGACCATCAAGTTCAATAAGGTTCAGTGGAACCAGGACTCAGAAGAAGAAGCTACTTGGGAATTTGAAGATTATCTTTTAGACAATTTTCCAAAGTTTTATGCTTCTATAGTTTGAGCTGTTTTGTAAGACCTAGTCATAGTTGTAATATAAAGGATGTGAAAAAGAAAAGTTCTTGATATGTTTCCTTTTCCATTACTTTGTTTACACTCCTAAATCTCGCGACGAGATTTCTTTAAGGGGGAAGGGTTGTAACACCCCAGGTGTTAATCACTTAATTAAAAAATTGATCATATCATCATATGCATTAAGCATCATTCTTTTGGTTGAAAACCTGGCTATGCATTGAGCTAAAATGAGTTTACTTGTTTATATTTGATCAATAGTATGAATGCAGGTCATCTTTTCAAATTCCAAATTTTAAATTTGAATCCAAACCCTAATTCCCAGAGGGGGTGGATTGAACCCTAAACATGATTTTCAAAATCTAAATGGAATTTGAATATGGTTGTTTAAGCAATGTGGTAGAGCTCTGTTTGAATTGCATTTGTTGTGTTTACAGTTTTTCAAGTGTTATTCAAGTTTTTAAAGTAATTCAAAAGGGGGTAAAACCTTTTTAAAAGGGTTTTTATATTTCAAAAATGCATTTTCATTTCTAGGCCGAATTTGAAAATGTGAGTATTGACAAAAATGTAGATCATGAAATTTTGAGCAACTATTGTATTCAAAGTTTTTCATGAAAACCCTTGGAAGCTTGAGAAATTTGCAAGTTAGTACCAGGGACTGTTCAGTCATTTCCTCGAGCAGTTGCATGGCGGCGTGTAGCTCGGCGTCGACACCTGGTCGGCCACCTGTCGACGCCACCGTGCGACTTTTGGTGTGGACGAGCATCCCGTCGGGTGCGTGGCATCACCACGGTCGCGTTGCCGTCTTCAAAACGCGACGACACCCCTCCTTCCGTCCTCTTTCACGCTCGCAACCCCGTGCCATCGCTCTGCTCTGCTCCGCCGCGAGTCCAGTTCGCATCGTCAAGCTCGCGCGAGCATTCCAGTCACTGCCAAGCCTCCCATCCACCGCAATGGCTTTCGCCTTGACCTAGTGCATCTCCCGCAAGAGCTGGTTGAAGCTACGACCGCGTGAATCGGCCGGCACAACTCCATCTTCCTCGGCTTCGGCGAGAGCGCCGCCTCTCTGGTCCGTCGTCGTCCGGGCTAGATAGGAGCCGCATTGTTCTTCTCTTTCTTGTTTCGTTTTCCTCTTTCATCGCTGAACCTCGTCGGCTTCACCGTTTCCTTTTTGGTGGCCTACAGCTCCGGGAACGTCGACGTTGCCGCTCGGTTCATCGTCTCTGCCGGCATGGTCTTCGTCGCCAGCACTCTCTGCCTGTGATAGAACCTCTTAAGATAGGGCCCACTTGTCAGGATTAACCAACTTAATCCCAATAGAAGATCCAAACCTTAATTAGTCTGTTAGGTGTCGCCACATTGCAGCGGGTCATCCACCTCTTTCCGAACAAGATCTCCTCATTACAAACATTGCAGAAGTAATACGAAAATTTTATATTACATCAAAGTAGCGGAAATTTGAAGTCATATTATAAACCATAAGTTTTGAAACATAACTTAAGTGTCATACGTTAATAATACATCAAGTTGCTGATAGAGGATAGACAAACAACCGAAGTACTCTTGCCCAAGAGTCAAGCAAAGACAGATTATTCTTCATCTTCATCTACACTAACCACGGTCATACAGCACGAAGCCACACAAACTGGATTGTGGTCCTCATCTGCAACAGGGGTTAACGAACCCTGAGTACGGGAGTACTCAACAAGACTTATCCGACAAAGAAAAGTATTTGGTGGATAAAACAGTATGCATGTCATAGGATTCAAGGTGTGGTTTGCAAGAATCAGATATTTTGCATAAAAGGGCATTTATAAAAGAATTGAAATTCAATTGTTTATTCATAAGATTACACAGGTTACCGATCTAGATGTATGATCGATAACAAGGCAATAACCATCCATAAAGGGATCCAACAAGTATCCAGTTTAAGTGTATTACTACGCGGTAGAGGACAGGGTTATGTTTCCATATCCGAGGAACACGACGATTCGAACCGGTTTAAACCCAGCTGGGACTTCCCTATCACACAACATATACAACACTAAAGCACGCATATGACTACTTTTCCCTAGATCCTCCATCCGAGAACGGGGACCCGCCACCCGAGAGCACAATACGCCTCCATCCAGTTCCTCGAACTTGGAGGGTACACACTACTCTCGCCATCTCTCCACTCCCAGTGCGGGTTAACCGTCCTTTAGACTGGATTCGCCGGAGTCTAGCTTTCCGAAGTATGTGATAAGTACTCCAAAGTCACAACCCTTGGACATCTACAACGGACGGTTCCTAATCGACACAGGCGGAAAGAACTCGCTCACCAGTCACCACTGGTGGCTCCCAAACACCGTGTCCGCCCGATCTCAGATTATTACTTCCAACAACAACATCCCTTTCTCAGAAAACATAACCATTTCCCGAAGCAATACGCTATGCGTAGGTGACCGGAAATCACCTACTATAAAAGTTCTAAGCATACTAAGCATTTTAGCAAAAATTTGTATCTTTAAACAAGTGTCAAGGTTTAAGGCACAAGTAACACAAGGATAAGGCTATGCATCGAATAGGAATTTAATAAAGTACCGTAATGCAATAAAATAATCATAAATGTATTTAAAGCAATCATTTTAAATACAAGGAAATGTTTGAATGCACCGGGGCTTGCCTTGGTTGGAGGGATAAGCGAACTCGGGTTCAGATTCAAGAAAGAAAACCTCTTTACTAGAGGTATCCAACCCAACCAACGAACAATCTACACGTTATAATGACATGTTTTAGATGATGCTTGAGTAGTAAACATGATGCTCAACATAAATAAACATGTTCTTAAGAGATGATTAAAACAGATTATACCTTGAGTACAACTTTCCTTCATGAAGGAAAGCAAAACTAGGTTATAAAGCAAAATTAATTAAACCCTATTTATCTTGATTATCTAAGTTAACAATTACATCCAAAAGAATTGAGTAAACAACATCACATTTAGCATGTCCAACGTGTGGTTGTCTCTGGACAAATGACCATTTGCATCAAACAATCCAAAATCACTCAAAACCTAAAATCATTAGGCTTTCTAAACAATTTATAACTAATTAACAACTAGTCATGTATAACAGTTCATCCAAAAATTTCCAAAATTTTTATACAGCAAGGTAACAGTGTATAAAGGTCACACAAAAATTCCCAGAATTTTTGGAACAATATACAGAGCATGAAAATTCATGGAAAACTAGTTTTTTAATTACTTTGAGCATTTTTACAGGATTAAAAATGTATTAAACATGCACATGTGATATTTTTATTAAATACTACACATCACAGAGAGCATTCACAAATTTTTGCAGAATTTAAACATGCACAGATTTAAACATACAAAAATAACAAAAGTTATTACTGTACAAAACTGGAAAAAGGAAAAAACCCTTCAGTTAACCCACTGACGGCTGGGTCCCGCCCGTCAGTGGCACAGACGCAGAGCAGCGGCGCCGACAACCAAGAAACATGGCGGCGCGTCGCCGTCGGTGACCAAACCGAACAACCACCCCTCGAAACGGCTTCTAGACTCCACCCCGAACCCAACGAGGTCCGGCACGCCCAAAGCTACCCCTCAGAAAACCCTCGTCGACGGCTTCCACGGCGGCTCGAGCTTGACCGCTTGTGCGCCGATGAGCACAGACATGCGCCGGAGAAACAAGGCCTCGAAAACGACTCAGGGAACAACCACGAGCAAAACGCCCAACAGAAACGAGACTAAAACCTACCCTGGTGACCTTATCGACGGCAATGGCGGCAACCCGCACGCGGCCGCACATACGCCGGCGGACACAGGCCTCGATCGGCTCAACCAACAACCCCAGCATGCTTAGCGGCCCCAAAACAACGCAAAGCGCACGCAAAACGAACCCAGAGCTAAACGCAACATCCTCGTCGACGGCCATGGCGGACGGCGGGGATCTGCGTGACGTGCGCCGGAGAAAAATATGCACGCGCTCGAACAACCATCACCCATTCTAGACTCAGGATGGCTAGATGAAGCTAGCGCAAGACTCGGATCAGAAAATGATCAACTACAACGACCAGACGACGAACACACCGCCGCGCCGGCCATGAACTGCGGCGGCTCGTGGACAGAGCTCGACGGCTCGATTCAAGAACAACCAAGCGCGCGGATAGATCGAGGAGCTCACCCTGGTCACAAAGCGCTCGCAAGCGTGGCCGGAGATGAAGTAGAGACGGCCGACGACGAAGACTGTGCCAGCGGAGACGATGAACCGAGCGACAACGATGATGTTCCCGGAGCTACGGTCCACCATTTGCAGAATGGAAAAGCTGACAAGGATCAGTGATGAACAAGGAGCAAGAAACACAAGATGAAAGAGCAATGTGCCTCTTGTGTAGCCCGGTCGATGGCTGACCAGAGCGGCGGCGCTCTCGCTGGAGCCGAGGAAGAAACGGTCGCGCCGGGCAAACGAGGTCTCGGCGACTTCAACTAACTTGACCCGAGGATGCGCGAGGTCAAAGCGAAGACAATGGTAGTGGATTAAGCAGTTGGTAGTGGCTAACGAGCTCGGACGAGCTTGTCGACGATGGTGGCACACCTGGCGGAGCAGAGCAGAGCAGCGCGCGAGCGTGGAAAGGGAGGCAGGAGTGGACGCCGTCCCGTTTTGAAGGGCGCGGAGTGTGCGTGACGACGCCACGCACACGACAGGACGTGAGTCGAGGCCAGAAGTCGCACGGTGGCGTCGGCAGATGGTCGGCCAAGTGTCAGCGTCGAGCTCAACGCCGCCATGCAACTGCTTGATGAAAAGACTGAACCGCCCCTGGTACTAATTTGCAAATAGCTCAAGTTTCCATGGGTTTTCATGAAAAACTTTGAATACGAAAGTTGCTCAAAATTTCATGATCTACAAATTTGTCAAAACTCACATTTTCAAAATCGGCCTAGAAATGAAAATGCATTTTTGAAATTTGAAAACCCTCTTAAAAAGGATTTGCCCCCTTTTCAAATACTTTAAAAACATGAAAAACACTTGAAAAACTGTAAACACAACAAAAGCAATTCAAACAGAGCTCTACAACTTTGCTTAAACAACCATATGCAAATTCTTTTAGATTTTGAAATTCATGTTTAGGGTTTAATCCAACCCCCTCTAGGAATTAGGGTTTGGATTCAAATTTAAATTTGAGAATTTGAAAAGATGACCTGCATTCAAACAATTTGATTTAACACAATCAAGCAAAATCATTTAATTCAATGCATATCCAGGTTCTCAATCAGGGGAATGATGCTTAATGCATATGATGACATGATCAAATTTTAATTAAGATGATTAACACCAGGGGTGTTACAACCCTTCCCCTTAAAGAAATCTCGTCCCGAGATTTAGGAGTGAAACAAAGTAATGGAAAAGGAAACGTATCAAGAACTTTTCTTTTTCACATCATCCTTGTTACAACTATGACCAGGTTTTACAAAACAGCTCAAACGATAGAAGCATAAAACTCTGGGAAATTCTCTAAAAGATAAAATTCGGATTCCCACGTAGCTTCTTCTTCTGCGTGCTGATTCCACTGCACCTTGTAGAACTTGATGTTCTTACGACGAGTAATTCGATCCTTTCAATCGAGAACCTTTACAGGATACTCAAAGTATGTCACATCAGGTTCTAATTGCAATCCTTCAACTTCCACTGTTGTATCTTCAACTTGAAGACACTTCTTCAATTGTGATACGTGAAACACATCATGAACGGCAGAGAGAATGTCAGGCAATTTCAAACGATAAGCCACCTTGCCAATACGTTCCAGAACTGGGAACGGACCGACATAACGAGGTGCTAACTTGCCTTTCACTCCAAAATGAGAGATTCCATTCATAGGTGTGACATTCAAATACACATGATCTCCCGGTTGATATTGAAGTGGCCTTCTTCTTTTGTCAGCATAGCTCTTTTGCCTTGACTGAGCTATTTCAAGATTGATGCGAATCTGTTTAACTTTATCTTCAGCTTCCTTAACTAGGTCAACACCAAAGAACTCACGTTCTCCAGGTTCCGACCAATTAAGAGGAGTTCTGCAACCACGACCATACAAAGCTTCGAATGGCGACATTTTTATGCTCTGTTGGTAACTATTGTTGTAAGAGAACTCTGCCAAAGGTAAGCATTCATCCCACTTCTCTGCAAAGTTAAGAACACAACATTGCAACAGGTCTTCGAGAATTTGATTCACCCGTTCCGTCTGATCATCGGTTTGTGGATGATAGGCAATGTTGTACAAAAGTTTAGTACCCAGAGATTCATGAAGATGCCTCCAGAAAGCTGAGACAAACTGAGTCCCACGATCAGATATGATGGTCTTAGGAATGCCATGAAGACTTACTATTCTTGCCAAAAACAACTTGGCGTAAGCCGCCTTAGGATGTCTTGTTTTCACTGGTAGAAAATGTGTAGATTTGGTGAGCCGGTCAACAATAACCCAGATAGAGTCATATCCATTAGATGTGGTAGGTAAACCTACTATGAAATCCATACTGATGTCTTCTCATTTCCAAACTGGAACTGGCAAAGGTTGAAGTTGACCTCCAGGTTTCAAACGCACTGCTTTCACTTTCTGACAAGTGTCACACTTAGCCACATAACCTGCTATCTCAATCTTCATCTTTGTCCACCAAAACTTTCTCTTCAAATCCTGGTACATTTTGTTGCTTCCAGGGTGAATTGACAAACGAGAAGTATGAGCTTCAACAAGAATAACTTGTCGTAACTCTGGAACTTTGGACACCATAAGACGATCTTTGAACCAAAGTACATCAGATTCATCTAACTTAAAACAAGTGGGTATCCCAGATTTCACCTTTGCTTTAAGATGTGCGATGCCTTTTTTGGTCTGTTGAGCCTCGATAATTTGATCACGAATGCTGGGTTCCACCGATATGTTAGCTAGACTACCATGCTGAACCATAGATATGCCTAACCTTTCTAACTCATAACAGAGTGTGAAATTTACCGTCTTTAGGCTCAGACAATTGCAACTACCCTTACGATTTAAGGCATCAGCTACAACATTTGCCTTACCTGGATGGTAATGCACTTCAAGATCATAATCTTTGATGAGCGCGTCGGTGGGACGCGTCTGTCCATCTTTTTCCAATCCGAGTCTTGCGCTAGCTTCGCCTAGCCCTCGTGAGTTCGTCCGCGGTGTTGGTTGTTCGAGCGTGTACGTCGTTTGGCCGGCGTATGTCGCGTCGATCTCGGCTGTGCGCCATGGTCGTCGGCGAGGTCGATAGGTTAGGGTTTTGGTTTGTTTTTCGCTTGCTTCGCGTTGTTTGGGGGTCGCTAAGAATGCTGGGGTTGTTGGTTGAGTCGTTTGTGTTTTGTTTACTCCGGCGTATGTGTGGACGCACGCGGAGTGCCGCCATTGTCGCCGGTGAGGTCTCTGCAGTAGGTTTTAGCCTCGTTTCTGTTGTGCGTTATGTTCGTCTTTGCTTCCAGAGTGTGTTGCATTGCTTGGTTTCTCCGGCGCATGCTTGTACTCGCCGGCGTACGTGCAGCCGAGCTCCGGTCGCCGCCGTCGTCGCCGGTGAGACGTTTCTAAGGGATGGATTGGCGTGCCCCACCTCGTTGGGTTCGGGGTGAAGTGCGGAGTCCAGCGCATGAGTCGTTTCGCCGTTTGGTTCACCACCGGCGACACGCCATCATGTTTTATGGTCGTCGGCGCCGCTGCTCTGCGTATGAGTCGTTGACGGGCGGGACCCAGCCGTCAGCGAGTAAATCAAAGGGGTTTTCCTTTTTCTTGTTTGAACAGTAGCAACTTTTGTTATTTTCATATGTTTAAATTTGTGGATGTTTAAATTCTGCAAAAAATTGTGTATGCTCTCTGTAATGTTTAGTATTTAATAAAAATATAATATGCACATGTTTAGTACATTTTTATCCTGTAAAAATGCTCAAAATAATTAAAAAGTTACTTTTCCATGATTTTTCATGCTCTGTGTAATGCTCCAAAAATTCTGGGAATTTTTGTGTAACCTTTCTACACTGATATCTTGTTGTACAAAAAGTTTGAGAATTTTTGGATGAACTGTTATACATGGCTATTTGTTTAATTAATTATAAAATGATTAGAAACCCTAATGACTATAGGTTTTGAGTGATTTTATATTGATTGATGCAAATGGTCATTTGTCCAGTGACAACCACAGTTTGTACATGTATTGTAATATCTTGCTTGCTCAGTGCTTTTGGACATAATTTTTAAACTTAGTAATTAGTTTAATCATGTTAAGTAAATTGCTTTATGCTCTAGTTTAACTTTTCTTTCATGAAGGAAAGTTGTACTCAAGGTTGTAATCTGTTTTAATCATCTCTTAAGTTCATGCTTGTATGTGTTGAGCATCATGTTTACTACTCAAGCATCATCTAAAGCATAGCATTTGTATCGTGTAGATTTCTCGTTGGTTGGGTTGGATAACCACCCTGGTGAAGGGGGTTTTTCTTGTGTTGAATCTGAGCCCGAGATTGTGTTTCCCTCCAACCAAGGAAAGCCCCGGTGCATTCAAACTCAACCTTGTATTTAAAATGTTTCTTTTAAATACACTTATGGATTATCTATTGCATTGTCTTACTTTATTAAATCTCCTACTTGTTGCATGGCCTTTATCCTTGTGTTATTGAATCCTTTACCTTGACACTTGTTTAAAGATGCAAACTTTTGCAAGATGCTTAGTATGCTTAGAGTTTTCTAGTGGGTGATTTCCGGTCACTTACGCATAGCGTATTGCTTCGGCAAATGGTTATGATCTTTTGAGAAAGACATGTTGTTGGAAGTAATAATTGGGGACCGGGCGGACACGGTGTTTGGGAGCCATCAGTCGTGACTGGTGAGCGGGTCTTTCCGCCTGTGTCATTAGGGACCGTCCATTGTAAAAAGTTAGAGGGTTGTGACTTTGGAGTACTTATCACATACCTTGGGAAAGCTGGACTCTGGCTATTCTCGCCTTAAGAACGGTCAAACCGCACTGGGAGTGGAGAGATGGCGAGAGGAGTGTGTACCCTCCAAGTTAGCGAACTGGATGGAGGTGTACTGTGCTCTCGGGTGGCGGAACCCTGGTCTTGGCTGGAGGATCCAGGGAAAGGTAGTCATATGTGTGCTTTAGTGTTGTATATGTCGTGTGATTGGGAAGCCTCAGCTGGGATAAACCGATTCGAATCGTCGTGTTCCTCGGATATGGAAACATGACCCTGCCTTTTACATCGTAGTTAATGAAACTTAAATTGAACACTTATGGTACCTTTCATGGATGGTTTATTACCTTGATATCGATCATAAATCTAGGTCGATACTTGAGTAATTTTATGAACAAATTAAATAAATTTCATTTGTCTTTATAAATACTCATTTATGCAAAATACTTGATCCTTGCAAACCACACCTTGAATCCTATTACTTGCATATCTTTTGTCCACCAAATATTTTCTTTTGCCGGATAAGTCTTGTTGAGTACCCCGTTGTAGATGAGGGTCCCAATCTGGTCTGTGTAGCTTCGTGCTACATGACCGATGTTTCAGTGGATGATGATGAGTAGTCTGACTTTTATTGACTCTTGGGCAAGAGTACCTCGGTTGTTTGTTTATACTCTATCAGCAGCTTGATGTAATATTATCGTATGACACTAAGTTATGTTTCAAAACTTATGGTTTGTAATATGACTTCAAATTTCCGCTACTTTGATGTAAATTAAATTATTGTATTACTTTTTCAATGTTTGTAATGAGGAGATCATGTTCGGAAAGAGGTGAATGACCCGCTGCAAAGTGGTGACACCTGACGGATTAATTAAGGATTGGATCATTTGTTCGGGATTAAGTCGGGTGGACTATTAATCCTGACAAGTGGGCCTTTTCTTAAGAGGTTCTGTCACAAAAGCTCTCTCCAAAATCAAGTCCTTCTACTTGAGAGAACCCCTTTGCCACCAATCTTGCTTTGTTCCTCATAACCACTTCTTGATCATCTTGCTTGTTCCTAAACACCCACTTGGTGCCAATGATTCTTGCTCCCTTTGGCCTTTCTTCAAGTGTCCACACTTGGTTCTGGGTGAAGTTGTTGAGTTCTTCATGCATGGAATTCACCCAATCCAGATCCGCAAGTGCGTCCTCAACACTAGTAGGCTCAACAAAGGAAACAAACGAGTGATGTTCAACAGAAGATGCAAGTCTAGAACAAGTCATTACTCTCCTTGATGGACTTCCTATGATTAGATCATGGGGTGCGCTTGAAGGATAGGTGTTGATCTTCTATCATGAGCTTGAGGAGGAGGATGTGGTGCTTCAACATTTCTCGCTTTGGCCTCGGCTTGATCTTGAGGGATGAAAGTATCTTCTTGATCTTACCTCACTTGATCTTCTTCAACTTGAGGCGTCCTAGGTGGAGAAGGATCTTGATTGTCATCACCTTCAACTTTTTCCACCTCTTGCGGGTTGATAGCACCAATTAGCATATTCTTCATTGACTCCCTCAAGGGTTCATCACCTACATCAATATCCTCAAGCGCTCCTTGGGAGCCATTAGTTTCATCAATTTCCAAATCATACGTTTCTTCAACTAAGCCGGTGACTTTGTTAAATACACGGCATGCTTTGGACTTAAGTGAATATCCAACAAGGAAACCAAGGTCACACCATCGTTGGAATTTACCCAAGTGTTGGCGCTTCTTGTAGATGTAAACTTTGCAACCAAACACCCGGAAGAATGATATATCCGGCTTCTTCCCATTCACAAGCTCATAGGGAGTCTTCTTCAATAGCCTTTGGACGAAGAGACGGTTGGCCGCATAGCAAGCGGTGTTGATTGCCTCTGCCCAAAACTTCTTCGGAGTGTTGTACTCATCAAGCATAGACCTTGCTAGAGTTATGAGCGTTCGGTTCTTCCTCTCTACAACACCATTTTGTTGTGGAGTATATGTGGCGGATACTTCATGCTTGATCCCCACTTCATCACAATAGTCTTCAATCTTTGTGTTGACAAACTCGGTGACATTGTAACTTCTAATCTTCTTGATCTTCACTTCAAACTCATTTTGTGCCCTTGTTGCAAACTTCTTGAATATAGCTTGAGTCTCTCCCTTGTCTTGAAGAAAGAACACCCAAGTGTACCTAGAGTAGTCATCAACTACCACCAAGCAAAAGAGATTGCCTACAAGGCTAGCATAGGTGGTAGGTCCAAATAGGTCCATGTGGAGTAGCTCTAGGACTCTTGAGGTTGACATGAAAGCTTTGGTGGGATGTGTGTTGGCCACTTGCTTGCCGGCTTGACAAGCACTACACAATTTGTCCTTCTCAAACACCACATCCTTCACATCTCTAACCATCTCCTTCTTGACAAGCTTCTTCAAGGTTGACATGCCCACATGAGCTAATCTTCTATGCCAAAGCCAACCCAAAGAACTCTTGGAGAATAGACATGTTTGCAATTCGGCTTCATTTGATGTGAAGTCCACTAAGTAGAGGTTGTTGTGCCGAAACCCTTTGAATATCATTGATGAATCTTCAATCTTGGTCACAATCACCTTGGTTGGAGTGAATAGACAATGGAAGCCAAGATCACATAGTTGACCCACGGAAAGCAAGTGGAAGCTTAGAGATTGAACTAGCAAGACATTGGATATTGATTGATCATTGGAGATTGCCACTTTGCCTAGACCTTGAACTTTAGCTTTTGAGTTGTCCCCAAAGGTAATCTTGTCTTGCCCTTCACATTCTTCATCAAGTGTGGTGAACATCCGGGAGTCACCGGTCATATGTTGAGTGCAACCACTATCGATCACCCAATGACTTCCACCGGTCTTGTAGTTCACCTACACACAAGCAACTTGGAGTTAAGCTTGATGTTTGGGAACCCACTCAAAGCAGGGACCCATTGCCTTGGTAACCATCTCCTTTGCAACCCAAAGAGCTCTAGGCTTGTTCTTCATTGGTGGACCAAGGAACACTACTAGTGGACTACCCTTGTGGTCCTTCTTGATGACATAGTGAGCATCATGAGCAAATGGCCTAGTGTGCTTGAGCAAGGTCTTGGGTGGTTGAGTCTTGCAATCATAAGCGAAATGACCCACTTGACCACACTCAAAGCATCTTCTTGGCTTGGGCTTTGAGTACCCTTGATTGTAGCCATAGTACTTGTTCTTGTAATAATTGTTGACCTCAATCTCAACCTTTGCCTTCATGATTTGGTTCTCCTTGAACCGAGTGCCGGTCTTGTCATTCTTCATGACGGTGCTCATCAAAAGCTCACTTTGAAGGTTGTGACCCTTTGTGAACTTATCAAAGCCACTTGTAAGCTTGGTCTTGTCACTCTTGAGCTTGACAATTTCTTCTCTTAGAGAGGTGATCAAGGTGATAGCATCCTTGTCTTCTTCTTGAGCTGGCTTGATGACAATGGACTTGTTAGACTTGAGAGTGATTAGCTCTTCCTTGAGCTTTGAGTTCTCTTCTTTCATCTTGACATAGTCATCATACTTGTCGGCTTCAACAACTCTCTTGCCCTTGCACTTGGCACTTTGCTCAAGAGTCACATCATCAATCAAGATCTCACAAGAGGTAGCACTATCACACTTAGCACATGGGTTAGTAGCAACATGTGTAGCAATATCTTGATTAAGCAATTCATTTGCTACCACTAGTGTGCCATGTTCTTGCTTGACATTTTGGTAGTCATCTTTTAGCAAGTTATACCTTGTATAGAGCTCTTGTGATGACCTCTCAAGCTTATCATGTTTCTCATTAGCTTGCTTAAGAGAGGCTTTGAGCTCCCTAGTGCTAGATGTGAGAGTGTTAATATCAAGCTTAAAATCATCATTAGCACTAGTCAAGGTGTCAAGCTTATCATACAAGTTTCCTTTTACCTCAAGTATCTTGTCATTTTTAGCTTTGTACCTTCTTATGATGCTAGCATACTTGTTGCAAATTTTAATTAGCCCATCATAGGAAGGTGCTTCTTCTTCGTCACTATCATGACCACTAGAGTCACCACTATCAACATCCTCTATTTGTACCTTCTTGTCACCTTTAGCCATGAGGCATAGGTGTGTAGAGGATGAGCCCGGTGATGAAGAAGTAGGTGGCGGTGGAAGAGAAGAACCAATCACCAAAGCGGCCACCTTCTCATCTTCACTCTCATCACCGGAGGAAGCACTAGAATCCTCAATGTCGGTGAGCCAATCACCCACAATGTAAGCCTTGCCATCCTTCTTCACCTTTTGGAAGTTGAAGTTCTTCTTCATCTTGTATGGCTTGTCTTGCTTCTTGTCATCATCACTAGAGTCATCATTGCCTCCCTTGTTCTTCTTGAACTTGTTCTTGTTCTTGAAGTTCTTGAACTTGTCTTTCTTCTCTTCGGGGCAAGAATGAGCTAGGTGACCAAGATTGCCACAATTGTAGCACTTCATTTGAGAGATTGGCTTCCTTGAGGAGCTTGTGAAGAATTTCTTCTTCTTTGAGTCAAAGTTGAATCCACTCTTGTTTAGCCTCTTCAACATCTTGGTGGTCTTCCTCACCATGAGAGCTATCTGGTCTTCATCATCCTCTTCTTCACTTGCACTCTCAATGACATATTGAATCTTGCACTTCTCCTTGGAAGATGCCTTGAGATCCAAGTCTTTCTTCTCCTCCTTTTCTTTCTTCTTGGAGGAAGAAGAAGAGCTACCATCACCAATCTTCATGTACATCTCATGAGCATTGATCTTGCCCAAGACTTGAGTTGGTGTAGGGGCGGAGAGGTCTCCTTGGTGAAGCACCGTGACGATGTGGCTATACTTCTCAATGGGCAAGACACAAGATCTTGCGTACCACATCGGTCGGCACCATTTGGTTGAGCCCAAGTCCATTCAACTCCTCTACAAGAATATTAAGACGTGAGTACATCTCATTAGCATTCTCATTAGCAAGCATAGTAAAGGAGTTCAACTTAGCCATGACCAAATGGTAGCGTTCCTCACGCTCACACTTTGTCCCTTCGTGTAGCGCGCAAATGTTAGTCCACACATCGTTTGCGGTTTTGCAATTCCACACACGATTGAACACATCCTTGCCAATGCCACAGAAAAGGATATTCTTTGCCTTGGCATTGTTCTTCTCAAAGAAGGGATCCTCGGCGAACACGGTGCACACCGATATCCACGGCCTCAAGGTAGGCCTCCATCCGCACTTTCCAACACGGAAAATCATCCCCATCAAACATGGGTGGCGGTCCATCCCCATGGGACATCTTGCTCTAGGCGGTGAATCCTAAAGAGAGCAACCTTGCTCTGACACCAATTGAAAGGATCTAGATGCCCAAGAGGGGGGGGTGAATTGGGCTTCTTTTAAATTTCTAGCAATATTAAAACCTAGTGATGTCAATCACCCCCTAGTGCCTACCGCAAAGTGTATCCTAACTAGAAAGCAATAGCAAGCCAATGAAAGGAAAGACAACCTATGCAATTCTAGTAGGAATTGAAAGAACAAGGCGGAAAGTAATGCAAGTAAGTAAAGAGCTAAGGATAGAGAATTGGTGACACGCAATGTTTCCCCGAGGTATCGAGGTGTCGACACACCCCCCTAGTCCTCGTTGGAGCACCTTGCAAGGTATAGCTCCCCCTCTACCCGCGCAAGGGTATAGTGCTCTCTACAGGCTGATTCTTCGCCACTCCGGCTCGGTGAATCACCCACAACCGATCACAGAAGCTTGGAGAAGAGCCGTCGACAATCTTCCGGCGATCACTTCCTCCGAACACAACCAAACCGTCTAGGTGCTGTCGAACACCAAGAGTAACAAGAACAAGAACTTCACCTGACCAACTCAAGGCTAGGAAGGTGGATGGATGCACACAAGTCACTCCTAATCACTCTAGGAGGGAAGAACAAGATGAACTCTCTCAAATCTCTCCCTCACTAGGCCTTGGCTCTCGAAGAACTCTCTCTAGGGTTCCTCAGGTGAAACAATGGCCAAGAGAGCTCTCATGGACGAAGAGGGCAACTATAAATAGTCCCCACCTCCAAAACTAGCCGTTTCTTGCTTTTTCCACTTTCTGCGAAGGCACCGGACTAGTCAGGAGGACACACCACCGGACCATAGCGACTGGTCCGGTGCTCACTGTAATTCAAATTATGCTGGAAAGTAGGCACCGTCGTACCACTCGCTATGGTCTGATGCCCTGGTCTGACGCTCAGGTCCAGAGCCAGGGTGCTCACTGGATTCAAAGATGCAGCTGAGCTAGGCACCACCGGACCACTCTCCTTAGTTCGGTGCCCTGGTCCGACGCAAAGGTCCGGAGCCAGGGTGCTTATTGGATTCCCAGATATCTCTGACTCGAAGCGTCGGACTAGAGGACGGCCTCGCCGTCGGACTAGTCCGGAGCCTCTACTGAGGCTAACTCCTTCTGGGAGGGACCTCCGGACCACTCGTCTAAGGTCCTGTGCTCTTCTGGACAGGTGGTCCGGAGCTGTCCCAGTGAAACTTTCCTAAGGCAGGGACCATCGGACCACTCTCCTTGGTCCGATGCCTCCTAGGCAGACTGGTCCGGAGCCTCTTTCTCCCCCTGTTTCAACTCTTTTCACTAATTCTCTTCTAGGGGTTTTGCTCCTACCATCTCAAGGGATAACCAAGGGCTGATAGCAAGGTCTCTAGGACTAGTTGTGACATGTGTGCATACACCAACATTCCCAAACTCTCCTAGGTCAAGCTACTAACATCATACCCCCCTTTATAGTACGGTCAAAGGAAAAACAAAGTCCTAGCTATACTTAGTGCCCTTCTCAACCTTATGGCACTAAGGACTAGCCTAGTCTTCACCTTGAATCACCATCTTTTGAAACCGAAACGATTTCCATCTTGAGGGCATGAATAACCATTAAGCCCATTCATAGCATCACTAATGACCTAACTCGAAATGACTTTGCCTCTACAAAACACATGTTAGTCATAGTGACCTAGCATTGTCGTTAATCGCCTAAACACAAGGGACCATGATTCTTCAATCCTAAAAAAATCAAATTTCTTTAGTCCAAAGACGCGTAAGATAAAGAAATGGAAGTAAAAACTTATAGTTATGCTACTATATATTGGATGAGCTATTAAAAAATAAATAAAGAATGATATGATAAAAAATGCATTGGAGTAGCTTACAAACTCGTGAATCATGATAAGACTATTTTTAGTGGTTGGCTGGTGGGATTGGAGAGGAGAGTGTTTGGGGAGGTCCAGAGGGAGCGTGTTAGAGCATCTCTAAGAGTATCCAAAACCATCTTTCAATCTAGAAATTTGAGCAAGATTGAAACAAACTCATCTCCAACCACTTCAAAACCCCTCTCAATCTCTTGGCACATGGGAAAAACACCCCCATGCACGCATCAAGTTACACGTGCTTACCGTCACGTCAATCTGGAGGTGGAAAGGCATAAGAAAGAAAAAAGTAAGAGTTTCTCATGTAAATGTATAAGAGAGATAAAGTATAAATATGGTTAGTTTGATTTAAAATAACTTAAGATTCTTAATGTAAAAATGACCTTCTATCTTTTAGTCGTGAGGTTTTGGAAATTGTTAGAGTTGTAGTTTTTTTTATGTCTCCCAATATATTTTACAAAGGTTGGGAAACCTGTTTTGGTGGAGTATTCTTTTTAGATACTGTTGTAGATGCTCTAATATTTTGCAAAAGTTGGAAAACCTGTTTTGGAGAGTATTGTTTTAGATATTGTTGGAGATTCTTAGGCTCTTCTTTGTGTTCTCCCAAGGAGTAAAATTATAGAAGAGGCGGTGGTACTAGTGAGACAATAGAGCGAGCTGGGGTCACCTGGGAGAGACAAGGTATGGTAGGTAACCTGTTACATGGTAGGGTAATGTTGGCATAGTTGGAAATGTGTTGCTGGAAACGAAGCCTCCAAGTAGACAATGTATCATGTGCAAACCACAGCCTTCATGAAAACCCGTGCAAACCATGATAAAAAAATTTGTCTAAATTCACCAAAAAAATCACACATGTAGATGATATGATGATACACAACTTTGTAAAATATCTTGTCCAAACTCAACTTCATTTGTGAGATATAAAAATAAGAAATTTCAAGTCAGAAATGTGTCTAGATGATTTGTTAGAAATTTGTTATTTTTATATCTAACAAACGAAGTTGAGTTTGGACAAGATATTTTACAAAGTTATGTAGCATCGTATCATCTACATGTGTGATTTTTTTTGTGAATTTAAATATATTTTTTCTCATGGTTTGCACGAGTTTTCATGAAGTTATGGTTTGCATAGGATACGTTCCCAAGTATGTACTATAAACCAACAAGTCATTCACAAGCTAGCTAGCTGGTCAAATTTCAATAATATTGAACCACATTTCACTTCTCATTCCAATTATGTATCATATTTATGTACAAGTGGATTTGTTGGTAACAGAACTATCAAACTCCCACCCAAATGCAGTACTCCCTCCGTCCCAAATTAATTGTCGTTTTTGGTGTTCGTGTCATACGTTTGACTTGATTTGTACAAAATACGTACAATATTTTTATCTTCAAATAATTTTGTTAAAAAACTAGACTTAATTTTTTTCCGATGATACTAATTATGTAGCATAAGTATTAATATATTTTAATATATATTTAATCAAAATTATTTCTCGAGAAGCGAGAACGACAGTTATTTTGGGATGGAGGGAATACTCTACTAACCAAAATCATCTATGAACCATGCAAAATAGTGAAACATGAGTTTAGTAACAAATTATCAATAATGACCTCACTAAATTTGGTGAAAAATAATATTTTTTATAACTCTAATAACAAGCTTAATTTGAAGTTGCATATACATTGATGTACAAAAAGAAGCTTCATCTCACCTTCCCTTATATCTTCGCTTTCATTTGTTGTTCTTTCTGTTAAAAACATGGTATAGACATGATTGATCTCATACATGTACACTCACCCAATACAACACATATACCCTACCCTTGTGAATTTCTATGAGAGACTAAACCGATTAATCTTGAGATTCAAGAGAAGACACTATAGTAGCATCTATCAAACATAGAATCAAACATAGAAGACACTATTGATGAGATGTTGCCTGCAATTGAATGGAAAGGCCACACTAATGAGACATACATAGAATCAAACATATGGTTTGATACATCATGGATAGAAGATACACCCACCTCTAGTAACTATCTAAGTCATTGCATTGTTTGGTTCTTCTATATCCTTTATTGTTTGCTTGGTTCTCCATTTCTCTATTGTGCTATAAAAATCCTACCATGGCTATTGTGCACTACCCTTTCTCTCACTCACTGAACATGAATAAGGTATAAGAGAGAAGGGTTTGCTATAATATTAATCTCCATTTCCATCACAACGGTAATCATTGTTCCAATGCATCATGTTATGTTCAACACCTAAGCGAACTCTCTTGGTAAGTATGGACATTTGGCACAAACTATTCCACCAACTCCTGTTCTTGCATGGCTAATTACTTTAAGGGGCATAAATGTCAAAAGTTCACTGACAGATATGGGGCCTACACGCATCTAATGAAAGTTGATTATTGTTGACACCGTTTTTGGTACGGGTCAATATTAAACCAAGTGTATTGATCGGCAAGGGGGTAATCGATGTTCCTCATCAGAATCAAGATGCTGCCACTTGATTGAAGAAGCGTCAAGGAAGAAAGAAGAAAGTTGTGTGCCGATTGGAAAGTTGTCGATGAAGATGTTGCTGATAGGGAAGCATGTTGGTGAATGCAGAATGGTATGATTGACGACAGCAATGGTTGCCGATGGCGTTAAAGGAAGGTTGCAGATTGAAAGAAATCCGCC
This sequence comes from Microstegium vimineum, assembly GCA_022036555.1. Classification (NCBI taxonomy): domain Eukaryota; kingdom Viridiplantae; phylum Streptophyta; class Magnoliopsida; order Poales; family Poaceae; genus Microstegium; species Microstegium vimineum. The sequence goes on from CM039131.1 coordinate 31,737,304, forward strand.
GATGGAAGGTGTCATCGTAATGAAAACGGATATGGAAACTAGTGATTATATACTAGTATTTGTTTTTTAGTTTGAGTCTGACTCTTGCACGAGTCGTTTATTTCCTTAAAAGTAGGAGTTTTGTTTGGGTATGAGTCGTGTCTGTGTACAACTCCTTCTACCGGAGTATAAATATGTACCTAGGGCTTGCGTGAAAAGATATATACAATCAATCAAATACATCTATTATTTTCGTCTACTTTTCCAGCAAATCTACTTTTATCGCATTAGCTTTAGCTTATCTACGAGTTCTTACGACGTCTCGACGGGCTGCATCTACACAACCTCCGTCGCCTTCACAAGTTCTACGTTTTGATCAAGTTGAGCTTTGACGTCCGGGCGTATCGTTGTCGTCTCATTCAATCTTGTTCTAGTTATCGTCCTTGTCGATTAACTGGTCAAATCGATTGGCACACCTTGGATATCGAATTCGGGTATAAGACCGAGGTGTTCGCAGATCCGACGCTTTTTGTGTCAACACCTCTTTTGGCACACTCGGTGGGACCCTAGATACATCTCTTGATCACGATCATGGGTGATTCTACTGACGTCAATCCGAGGAACGTCATCGAAGTTTCCGAAGCAGATCTGAAAGATGATCAGAAGCAAGCTATGGAGCAGGCTATGGAGGATTACAAGCAGCTATATCTGAAATCCTTCAGCCTAAATAGGAGCGGCGATGCAGTCCAGAAGCAAGATCCGTTGTTGCCGCGGCAGGTCACTTTTGATGCCAACCCTGGTAAATTACAAGATATGGTTAATTTTGCATTGAATCAGACGTTGATTAACCACTTCAGTGTGATGTCCAATACTGTATACAATGTTGTCATGCAATCTTTCAAAGAAGGACAGCCGCCTAGGTATGTTGGTCCAGCGTATCATCAACCTGGATCGGCATCTGCCACGACTTCATCGGCGGCTCTAGCGTTCCAACCTGTAAATCCTTCTACCGATGAAGCTACACCACCAAGATCGAGCCCTGCAAGCGTTGTTCAGTTGAACACCGATCCGATGGCGTCGGCAATGTCAGGACATGTAGTCCAGAGTCAGCCAACCCCCGCTAACTGGTGGGGATACGGTATGCCTCCGGATTCATCTGCCGATGCTAAGTTGATCCAAAGCAATAGTGCAGCGGGAAATGTCTCTATAGAATCGGCAATATCGTCACAGCCGATGAGCCCAATAGTGCATTATGCTACGTCTTCTCCAAACATGCAGTTGCCGCCAGGGAATCTTCAGATGGTGGTACCCAAGATGCCTTGCGGGCAACCATCGGCAAATGCTTTGCTGATGCAACAAGATAGGGCAGTTATAAACTATCCCATGATGATGGCAATTCCTCAGACGGGGGTATCAGTGCACCAAGGAGGCCAGTTTGTTGATTATTCCAAGATGCAAGAGCAACAGGCGTCGGGCGGCTATCAATTATCGGTAAATCACATGCCGATACCTTGTAATTCTGCATGGACTGGTCAGACATCAATGCAGCAGCAGATGGTGCAGCCTGGGCATCAGATGGCAGGGGCGCAGCAATACCATTACCCGGTGAATGCTCAAAATGAGACATCGGTGTGTACCGACCGATGGTACCTCAATATACCCCAGTTGGTGCCCAAGGATATACATCGGTAAATCAGCCGATACATAATATTCAGCAAGGTGGTGCTGCGCCTGCGCCAATCGGACCAACTTACCTGCCACAGAGGCAAGAAGGGGTGTATCAACCAGTCCAGCCGATGAATATCCAGCCAGTACATCGGCAGGATCAAGATGCATACTGGGTCGATAAGATCGCCAAAGTGACGAAAGAACAATTTGGTATTAAGCCTAAGGTCAATACATACTCTTATCGGATGTCGTACCCTCAGGCGTATGATTTGATTCCTCTCCCGAATCGGTACAAGGTGCCAGATTTCACCAAGTTTTCTGGTCAAGATTATACGTCAACGATGGAGCACATCAATCGCTTCATTATTCAATGCGGAGAGGCGGCGAGTAGAGATGAGCTGAGGGTAAGATTGTTTTCATCGTCTTTATCTGGATCGACGTTTACTTGGTTCATCTCGCTTCCTCTAAATTATATGATTACTTGGGCCGATCTGGAGAAACAGTTTCACAAATATTTCTTCTCTGGTGTTCATGAGAAAAGGATTACCGATTTGGTCAAGCTGAAACAGCGCAATGATGAATCGATAGAAAGTTTCGTCCAAAGACTTCAGGATGTGAAGAATAAATGCTACAGCTTAGTGCTGGATGATCGGCAATTGGCAGACTTAGCATTCCAGGGATTACTGCCACACATCAAGGACAAGTACGCATCTCAAGAGTTTGAGAGCCTGAGCCATCTCGTGCAGAGAGTTGCCGATCAGGAAGTTAAAGCTTTCGAACCTAGGAAAACTTGGGGTAAGAAGGTATCCTTCGCTGAGCAAGAAGACTCAGAATCAGATGAAGGGACGGATATCGGCGTTGCTGAATGGGTAAAAGACAAGAAGCCGATATCCTGTCCATTTGGTCAGAAGGAGGCTGAAAGATTCACTTTTGATACTGCTAAAGCCGATAGAATATTTGATCTGTTGCTTCAAGAAGGGCGAATTAAGCTGGCACCTAATCAAGTAATTCCATCGGCTGAAGAGCTTAGAAGGATGAGGTATTGTAAGTGGCATGACGCGACCTCACACACTACCAATGATTGCAAAGTCTTTAGGCAACAATTGCAGTCATAAATTTGTGCTGGACGAATTAAATTTGACAATTCTAAAACCCAGAAGCCGATGAAGATCGACCAGCACCCGTATCCAAACAATATGGTAGAAGCTAGTGAGAAGGTTAAGGTACTGACATCAGAAGCTACCAAGAAGAATGCATCGGTAGATCCTAAACATCAAATAGATGTACATGATGTGAAGGGAAAAAGGTGTGCCGGTGATAAGAAGGGCAAGAGAATTGCCGATGAAAGCAGCAGATCCAGGAGACCTCAAGGACATGCATCATTTGGTGTTGTGATCACGCACAGGAGGTCACGACATGCATCATTTGGTGTCCTGAATGCAATGGGTATTATCCTGCCGATCGGTCAGAAAAAAAGTCTCGCTTTGAAGGTCAGGGATCAGGTTATGCTAGGCCAATCAGAGGAAAGGGATCAGTACATGATCGGCTAGGGGGCAAGCTCAGTGTGCATGACAGGCTTGGTAAGTGTAGCCGTCAAGAGGAGATCGAAGAGAAGGCTAATGCAAGGGTGCCCGAGGAAGAGATATTCTCTAGAGATCCAAACATAAGGAGTGATGCAAGCCGACACGGTGAGAGACAGTACCAAACTGTTTGGAAGACTAAGCTTCCTCAATGGTGTCCCAAAGGCCAGACGAAGACTCAAAGAAGGAGGATCTAGCGTGATCGCCAGAATGATCTGTATTATGGTGAAAACCCTTCGAAGGGAGAATCTCCAGTTTGGGAGTGGAGGCCAAAACACCAGGGGAGGAGTCCATCGGCAGAAGTCAACATGGTTGTTATGTTGCCGATGGAATTTATGGCACCCACTGATGCTGAGGAACAAGCTGCTGACATGGCTCAGCTAGTGCTAGATCCAATGGCAGCTGTCTTTGAAAATCCTGCCGATGATGAAAGGCAGCATTTGAAAGCTCTGTTTGTCAAAGGCAAAGTCGATGGGAAGCCAGTGTCAAAGATGCTAGTAGATGGTGGGGCATCGATCAATATAATGTCGTATGTCATGTTTAGAAAGCTCGGGAAAGGTGACCAAGACTTAGTCAAGACAGACATGAAGCTGAAAGATTTGAAGGCAATGTGTCACCAGCTATGGGAGCAGTGTGCGTAGAGTTGACCATCGGCAGTAAAACTTTGCCGACAACATTTTTCGTAATCAGTGGTAAAGGGACCTACAATTTGCTCCTGGGAAGGGATTGGATCCATGCTAATTGATGCATCCCTTCTACAATGCAACAAAGCCTTGTGTGATGGGTTGGAGACCAGATTGAAGTCGTCTGAAGTGAAGTCCCGTCAATTGTTGCATCGGCAGAATCGGAAACCTATGAGCAGACCAAGTGCATATCTGGTGAAGCTTGGGATACATAATTCCTCAAGGTGGCCGATTACCGGATTACACCGATCCAAGCAGTCGGTTCTGAAGAAGAGGTTTAATGGATCAGTTCGCCGATGATGGAAAACTTGGACAGGGGTTCACATCAGTCAATGATTTGCTAGAAATAAACATCGGCGACGGTAGCAAGCCTAGGCCAACTTTTATTAGTGCTAAGTTAGATTCCTAATGTAAACAACGGTTGAGTTATTTATTAAAAGAATATAAAGATTGTTTTGCTTGGGATTATACAGAGATGCCTGGTCTAGACCGATCTATAGTTGAACATCGGTTACCTATTAAGTCAGGGTTCCAACCACATCGGCAGCCAGCACGCCGGTGTAACCCTACTGTGTTACCCGATATTAAAGCTGAGATTACAAAGTTGATCGAGGCTGGGTTTATTCGGCAATGCCGATATGCCGAATGGATTTCTAATGTGGTTCCTGTATATAAGAAGAATGGAAAACTTCGTGTTTGTATTGATTTCAGGAATCTCAATAAAGCTACGCCAATGGACGGCTATCCAATGCCCGTTGTCGATCTGCTAGTTGATGCTTCTGTTGGACATAAAATTATCAGTTTTATGGATGGTAATGCTGGATATAATCAAATATTCATGGCTGAAGAAGATATATCCAAAACTGCTTTTAGGTGTCCAGGTCACGTCGGTTTGTTTGAGTGGGTCGTAATGACGTTTGGATTTAAGAACGCCGGTGCTACTTATCAAAGAGCAATGAATTTTATTTTTCGTAAGTACATCGATACATTGGTCGAAATCTATATTGACGATGTGGTAGTTAAGTCTGAAGACTTTGAGAAGCATCTTGCCGATCTGCGGAAGATTCTGGAATGCACAAAGGAGCATGGGCTAAAGATGAATCCAACTAAGTGCGCGTTTGGCGTATCAGCAGGTCAATTCCTAGGGTTCATGGTGCATCAAAGAGGTATAGAGATCGGTAGAAAATACATTTATGCAATTAACAAAGTGGTTGCTCCTACAAACAAGACTGAGTTACAATTTTTGATCGGCAAGATTAATTTTATTAGAAGATTTATAACTAATTTGTCTGAGAAGATTAAGTCTTTTAGCCCATTGCTGAAGCTAAAGGCTGGTCAGAAGTTTGTATGGGGGAAAAGAGCAACAATTGGCCTTGGAGGAAATTAAGAAATATTTGGTGAACCCTCTAGTTTTGATTCCACCTCGACACGAGAAACCCTTCAGATTATATTTGTCTGCCGATGATGGCGTTATCGGGTCAGCCTTGATTCAAGAATTTGAAGGGAAAGAACGTGTGATTTATTATTTGAGTAGAAGGCTGGTGGACGCTGAAACCATGTATTCGGTCGTTGAGAAATTGTGTTTATGTCTGTATTTTTCTTGCACCAAATTAAGACATTATTTGTTGTCGGTCGAATGTACTATTATATGCAAAGATGATGTGGTCAAGTATATGTTGTCGATGCCGATATTGAATGGGAGGATCGGCAAATGGATTTTGGCGCTGTCAGAATTTGATCTGAGGTATGAATCAGCTAAGGCGGTTAAAGGGCAAGTGATGGCTGATTTTGTTACTCAGCATTATGGTACGTTAAATTCCGTAGAGATTGCTCATTGGACTTTGTTCTTTGATGGTTCCACATGTAAGGAGGGAGCAGGTATCGGTGTTATCTTGGTTTCACCCCGAGGGAAAAAGTATGAAATCTCATTACCGATTGTTGCTACTTCGACGAATAATCAGGCTGAGCACCATGCGTTATTGAAGGGGTTGGAATTGCTCGGGGAAGTGTGTGTCGATGCCGTAGAAATCTTTGGCGATTCTATGTTGGTAATCAATCAAATGATTGGAACATATGAATGTCAGAGTGATATTTTAATTGCATATCGTGGGAAGTGTTTGCAGTTATTAAAGAAATTTAAAGAATATCGTCTTGAGCACATTCCCAGGTTGCATAATGAAGAAGCCAACCGATTGGTGCAGCATGCTTCGGGATATCAGCCGATTCAAGAAGTAATGACATCGGTAATGGTTGCCGATGACTGAAGAAAAGAGATTGCCGATTACTTACGAGATCCGTCTAGGAGAGTTGAAAGACGGTTGAGGTTTCAGGCTACCAAGTATGTGCTCCTTGATGATGAATTATATTATCGTACAATTGATGGATTTTTGCTCAGATGCCTTAATGGAAAGGAATCGAAGAGGTTGATGGGTGAAATTCATGAAGGGGTATGTGGAGCGCACCAATCGGCATTCAAGATGAAGTGGATGATTAGGAGAAATGGATATTATTGGCCAACAATTCTTGATGATTGTTTTGAGTACTTCAAAGGGTGTCAAGATTGTCAGAAATTCGGTAATGTTCAGAGGGCACCTGCGTCGGCAATGAATCCTATAATCAAGCCTTGGCCATTTAGAGGATGGGCCATTGATCTCATCGGTCAAATTTACCCACCATCGAGCAAAGGGCATAAATTTATACTCGTTGCTACAGATTATTTCACGAAGTGGGTTGAAGCTATTCCTTTGAAGAATGTGACATCGGCAAACATGATAGATTTTGTGAAGGAGCATATTGTTTATCGATTTGGAATCCCTTAGACTATTACAACTGATCAAGAGACCATGTTTACGTCGGGGAAGTTTGATGAATTTGCTACCGGTACGGGGTTTAAGGTATTGAATTCCTCTCCTTATTATGCTCAAGCTAATGGTCAGGCTGGGGCAACTAATAAGGGAATGATCAAGCTTATCAAGAGCAAGATTGAAGAGAACCCTAGGAGGTGGCATACGGTATTAAATGAAGCTTTATGGGCATATCGGATGTCATGTCATGGTGCTACTAAGGTTTCGCCGTAATAGTTGGTGTACAGACACGATGCTGTTCTACCTTGGGAAATTAAAACCGGTTCCAGGCGATTGTTTTCCCAAGACCAATTAGCAGCCGATGAGTATGATATCCTTATGAAGGATTAGTTAGAAGATCTAGCAGGTCATCGGTTAAGAGCTCTAATCAGTATCGAGGAAAACAAGAGAAGGGTTGCCAGATGGTATAACAAGAAGGTGAAGGTAAAAGAATTTGTCGATGGTGATTTGGTGTGGAAGTTGATTTTACCGATTGGGACTAAGAGTTCAAAGTTTGGAAAGTGGTCTCCTGATTGGGAAGGTCCTTTTCGGATAAATCAATCTGTTCCTGGAAACACCTATATTTTGGAAACCCTCGAGGGAGTTGCATTTTCTAGAGCAATCAATGGCAAATATTTAAAGAAATATTATCCTAGTATCTGGATAGATGCATAGAGTAATACAGATATAACTGCCGATGACAGAGTCATTATACAAAACATCGGTAAAAAGGGTGTTAGCGTTATATTACAGGAGGATCGGTCATCAAGTTCGTATGCAATAAATTACAGCAGAGTTTGAATAGATGAAATCGCACGAAGGCGAACTTGGTCAGCTTCCTCTATCTCCTTGGCATCGTCATCGGTAGTACCCTCGATTGGTTTGATTTTCCTCCGTAGTAGAAGAGCTTCACGAGCATTGGCATCCCTCTCTTGTTGCAAGGCTTTAGTAGTAGCAGGGAGTTGGATTTTCTTCTGGTTGGCCAAGTTCAAAGCTTCATCTACTCTCTTCAGCTCGGCTAGCAATCCCTCTTTTTGTACCGATAGACGAGCAATCTCTTGTTCGAGCTCGATGCCAGAAGCTTCTAGACGACCAATGTCTTTATGCTTTTCGTCTGCGGTTTGCTTGAACTTGAGTATTTCTTCATCAAGTTTTGCTTGAGTAGCTCTATCGGCAATACGACATGAGGCCTTTTGGTATTGCAGTTGCCGGCTCTCGAGGAATGCTGCTTGGAAGAGTACTTCTTCAATATTGGCAGGAAGTTGGCTTTGGATTTCCCTGAAAGCTACTCTTACTGCGCTGGAGTCTTGGACCAATTGAGATATATTTTGTTGCAGTAGAAGTAGCAGTGCTTCAAGTTTGGATTTCACTTCTGCCGATATGACGGTCGAAGCTTGAGCAGAACTTTCCTCTTCGTCGGCGTCATCTGGAAGGTTGATGGCGAAGGAGAATACACTATTGGGAGAATCTTGAGCCTGAAAAGAGAAGGATTAAGATTTGTCGATTACAAACTTGTATCTGGAGAGTTTATAATAAGTATTTGGTTTACCTGCTTGAGAGTGATCTCCCGCCTCGGACTTGGCAGAGTACTTGGCGTAATTGTGTCTTGATCGACAAATGTTGCCGATGAACTTGCCTCGGTAGGAGGGATAGTTGGTGTTGGTACTGATGCCGATGCCGGTGTTGTTTCTGTTGTTGCGGCTGGTCTCTGCGGTGATGGTACTGCTTCTTGGTTAGGAATTTCGGCTATTGATCGGTCAGGGATAGGTGTCGATGCTGGCTCTGGTGTTGGTGTATCGGCAGGGGCTTAAGGAGATGCAGTTGGTGATGTGCTTGGAGCTGGCGGCTTTGGGTGTTTTGTTCGGGGAACGGTACTTGATGAGCCTCGACGTTTTGGTTGTTGTACTTGGGGGCATCAGCAGGTTGAGCCGTTGGGGCTTGTACATTTGGAATAGCTGTCGATGAACTCGTTGGCTATATTTGGTGTGTCAAAATTGAGTGAGCATTATCGATGAGAGTTTGTAACTGATATAAATGAGGTAAAGATTTGTTACCGTAAAGGCTTGCGCCAGGACAGCAGCAGCGGTGGCAGCGTCATCGGTTGACGATGGTTTGGATCTGATGGTGACTTTAGGAACTACCCTGTGATGCATGAGGGCAGCCATTGAAGGGGCCTTGCTGCCGATTATCGATATAGGGTTTATCGGTCGCAAGTTGAAATATTTGCCGCTCTTGCTCTTCTTGGGGATCGGATCGTTAACCTGTTGACAGAGAGTTAGTTGCCGATGCATTTGAAAAGTTAACGAAAAAATAGTATCGGAAATAAACTTACCGCATCATCAGGTATAATGTGATCGGAGTCAATCAAGTGCCGATAGTAGTGTGATGATGCGGCAAATAGTTGATCCTTCCACTCTTGCCACCAGGATTTGTATGACTCAGTGATGAAGGATGTCGGCGCCCAAGAGGATAAATCGATGTTGGCTACATCGGCATGAGGAGAGAGAGTGACAATTTTATTCCAATCCATAGCATCGGAGATGACCTCTCTTGGTTTTATCACATTGACATAGCTGAGTTTGATCGGTAATTGACCAAATGTTAACTGTCTTGCCGCTGTCGATGGATAATAGAACTCATATGATGGATGAGAGTTCTTCCCGGTCCCAAAGATGTTAACTGGGATAGCCCGGGGAATGAGGGCAGCCTTCATGATTCCTTCATTTTGTGGTATATTCCCATCGGTAAGGTTGAAGGAGAGTGGAAATCGGTTATCTTCATCAACATAAGGCCACCAGACTCGTTCTGCAGCAGGAATTCCGCAATAGAGCCTCTGAAAGAACATGTCGAATTGATCTTTGTTGGCATCGGTTCCTGGTAGCACTATTATGGCTTTCCCAAAATTGAGTGGGGAACGGGTTGCCGATTCATCATCATCAAATACATAGTCTTCGGATATGTCTCTTGGGAATTGCTGGCTAAACAGATCGAATTGAAGACATTTATGCATATGAGCGTTCAGCCATAAGTTGATAAACCACCAAGGACCTCCAAGGTTGCCGATGGACTCGCCTAGTAGTAGTTTTCTTGATACTTGGTGTAGGAGGTGATAAACCGAACCGAGGAGGTATTGGCCAAGGGGAAATCCTCCATCAGCCAAAAACTCTGCTGCAGGAAGATACATGTTGGTGGGTCTGACTGTTCTGCCATAGAAAACGAACTTCTCCAACCACATGTTAAGAAAGGTGGTTGCTCTCTTGGGCCTACCGATCCAGTCTTCTGATACTCTTGGATGTATCTGGTCCAACCACCGATATTACATGTGCTTACCCGACGTTCAGACTTCCTGCGGAAAAGGGTGGCAGGATCGGCAGAAGAGACGACGAGGCTAGTAAGCATGTGTACATCGGCAAGTGTGGGGGTGGATGGTCCATGTCTGAATAAAAATGCGTTCATCGTATCGAAAAAGAAATCAAGAAATAGCGCAGAAAGAACGAACCGCAAAGTATGAAACAGGAAAAGGAGATTACCGCAGGAGCGTTGAAGTTAATCGCCATCGGGACGGAAGAATTCTTGCAGGGGTCACGCCTCTTGATGGGAGAAGAAGCCGTCGGTGGAATGACTGCCGGAGTGCTCTTTGGAAACGCCGTTGAAGTGGAGATAAATATGTGAACTTAGGGTAAAAAGGAGAGCAGACAGTGGTTTTTATAGGCCTAGGTCAAAGGGCGTTTTCGGATTATTCCTTTTTACTGAACAGAGATATGGGAAGATATCATGATAAGTTTGTGCGAAGATCGAGGAGTTGCAGTTGTTGGCGCTATAGTTGCAGGGGTTGTTGGTAATTTGTAGTGATAATGCGCGGAAATCGAAATGGTGGCATGAACGTTTTTTGGAGGGAAAGATTACAATAGAGCAAATTTCGGAGCATAAGATATTTATACTCCGAAATTGGGGGGCATGTGTTGACACCGTTTTTGGTACGGGTCAATATTAAACCAAGTGTATTGATCGGCAAGGGGGTAATCGTTGTTCCTCATCGGCATCAAGATGCTGCCAGTTGATTGAAGAAGCGTCAAGGAAGAAAGAGAAGAAAGCTGTGTGCCAATTGGAAAGTTGCCGATGAAGATGTTGCCGATAGGGAAGCATGCTGGTGAATGCAAAATGGTATGATTGACGACAGCAATGGTTGCCGATGGCGTTAAAGGAAGGTTGCAGATTGAAAGAAATCCGCCGATGGAAGGTGTCATCATAACGAAAACGGATATGGAAACTAGTGATTATATACTAGTATCTGTTTTTTAGTTTGAGTCCGACTCTTGCACGAGTCGTTTATTTCCTTAAAAGTATTAGTTTGTTTGGGTATGAGTCGTGTCTGTGTACAACTCCTTCTACCGTAGTATAAATATGTACCTAGGGCTTGCGTGAAAAGATATATACAATCAATCAAATACATCTATTATTTTCGTCTACTTTTCCAGCAAATCTACTTTTATCGCATTAGCTTTAGCCTATCTATGAGTTCTTACGACGTCTCGACGGGCTACATCTACACGACCTCTGTCACCTTCGCAAGTTCCGCGTTTTGATCAAGTTGAGCTTTGACGTCCGGGCGTGTCACTGTCGTCTCGTTCAATCTTGTTCTAGTTATCGCCCTTGTCGATTAACTGGTCAAATCGACTGGCACACCTTGGATATCGAATTCGGGTATAAGCCCGAGGTGTTCGCAGATCCGACGCTTTTTATGTCAACAATTATATTTTCTTTGCAAAACTTTGCTTCCTCTTAATGAAAAATGGGCAAAATATTCGATCGAAAGAAAAAAAAAGTGCTAGCCAGGTGAAAGTTCCTATCGCTAGTAGTTTTGGTACCACCGAGGGGATATCAGTCGGCCGACAGAAGAGATAAGGAGGGGAGGGGGAAAATGACAAATGGGTGCACATCTAAAAAAACAGGATCATCCCACTCCACCTTGTCTTTGTCTCATAAACAAACGCTATCTTAGAGATCATATAAGAACTTAGAGATCAAATCTAAGATTAGGTAAGATTAGTTCACATCTTAGGGGGTGTTTGGTTACAACCCCCTAAACTTTAGCAGCTAAACTTAGGTGATTTTAAGACCTAAACTACCAAACACCCCCCCTAAAGTGCCCCCTAAACTTTAGTTGTTGTAGCTGGTTGGAGTGAGCTAAAATCCCCTAAATCGTCTGTGGACACACGATGCCCTTGCCTTATCCGCTCGCGCTCGCACGGTCGTCTCCTCCGCCCACTTCACTGTCACCTCGCGGTTGGCGGAGGTCGCGTCCGCAACGGAGCCCACGGCCAGCAGAGCTCGCGTCCGCGGTGGAGATAACGCCCGCAGCAGACCCCGCGGTCGGCGGAGCTCGCGTCCGTGGCGGCGCCCTCGGCAGCGTTGGATGTCGTGCCCGCGGCGGAGGTCTCACCCGCGGCGTTGCCTGCTCCCGCGGTGAAGCTCTCAGCCCCCAGCGGAGCCGGCGCCCGGTGGTGTCAGCCTGGAGCGGTGGAGGTGAAGGGACACCGCGAGCCCGTCCTTGCGGTTGCCAGAACTCGAACGCGGAGAAGCCTGCTTTTGCGAGGACGGGAGCAGAAAACTGACGGAGAGGGAGAGGGCAGGAAGAAGGGTAACATGGACTTTATGATAAGCAATTAATGGCCTTTAGGGGGATTTAGGGTAGTAACCAAACAGTCCCTCTAAACTTTAGTGGGGAGGTCCCTAAACTTTAGGGTCCCTAGGGTAACAAAACAGACCCTTAATAATTTGTAAGAGTGTTATGTTCCTTAGTTTAAGATCTCGAGTGTTGGGCTTTGTGCCCTTGTAATCTTGGTAAGGTGGAGCACTTTGAATTTTGGTGACTCTTATATGCTGATGTCAACCCTCCAAGCATACCACCATGCACCATCTGAGGTAACACAACCCTTGAAAAGTCTGCAGCTGAACAATGGCAGGCAGCCAGGTATTGACAGCCCGGACAATCTAAACCAAAAAGAAGCCGGCCGGGGCATGCAGGTCGATTGGCAATGGCACGGCACACACGCGTGTTGGCCCAGCCCACAACTTTGACCAAGACCTTAGCACAGATAATAAAAATACATATACAAATGGAAAAAAAACAAAAAAAAGTATACTTAAAGCTGTCCAGATCATTCAACCGCAGCTGTACCACACATTTGTATATAATTTTTTTTTTGAGAAGACGTACCTATAGGGACCCCGTGAGGATCATGTCTGAGAGATCTCCTCACGTCCCCTTAAGTTTTTGTAACTTTTTAAATTGCTCCTCGTAAATAAATTCATTTATACGATTATATAGTCCCAGGCGTTATGCTCGTGGTTCTCATGTGCGCTACACGCCTACACGCTACACCCCTCCGGCCGGGGCCTCTTTGTCTTTGGTGCGGCTTTTGCCAGCTTGGGCTCCACCTCCTGCTCCCGCGTGCTACAAGCGTGGAGCCGGAGCTGGAAGAAGGCCGGCACCCGGCAGTAGCCAACGACCTCCTCTCTTCGGCTCTTCCTGGCAATCTGTCTCAGCAACCAAGCTACTACAGCGTTAGTTGGCCCGGCAATATAATGGCAAGGGTTCAGCTCCTTGCGCTGCTGTGCCTCGCGGCCTCCGGCCTGTCCCTGGGCGCGCCGGTCACCACCAGCGGCCCCGACGATGTGAGGGTCGGCGTGTACGAGCTCAAGCTGGGGGATTTCTCCGTCAAGGTCACCAACTGGGGTGCCAGATTGATGTCCGTCGTCCTACCCGACTCCAAAGGTTCCGGCCTGCAATCCTCTCTTTTTTAGTAGCTTCCTGCTGTCGCCTCTCCGTATCGTATGCCTTTGATTTGGTCATCGCCCTTGCCCCATGTCGTCGCTGCAATTCTCTCTTCGGTTCCCAACACAGGCTTAAGCTCAGGCTCGTACGTGGTTTGGTTTTGCAGGGAATTTGGCTGATGTCGTCCTGGGCAGAGACACCGTCGCTGAATACTTTGTAAGATCAGCAGAAGCCCTTCTCAATTTCTTTTCTAGCTAATCCATGATCTTTCAGTTATCCTGCCTGCATATATAGCGAGTGTATTGCATTTAATTACCTGCTTGCTTCTGTTTGTTCTTCAATTTTTCATCTCCATCCTGGCTGGTTCTGTTCGTCTACCAATTCCACTTCTCTGGATTGACGGATGCATTGCTGTCAGTCGTCGCTCTCCAAATTTACTACAATAATAACTTGCATCTTCTTTTTGGCCAACTGCCTACAATTCTTAATCATTATATTCTCTCTTTCCTTATGTTTTACAAGTCGAATTAAGCACCACGGTCAAGAATTTGAAAATCAAGCATGAGCTAGGTAGAATATTTTTAGGCCACCAACTAAACTTTTAGAAAAGAAAAAGGCAACTAGCAGTACAAGCTGTCAAGCTTTGGGATGGAAGGAAATGGTTATTTTACATTGTGATTTGTGCTTCTAGTACAGGATGGCCCTCCATCGTTATTTTCCCATAATGACCTAAATTTAAAACTGACAAAGATCGTGCAGATACTGATAGATCATGCTTTCTTTTTTTCGAGAGAGAGAAGAATACTCGAGATCATGCAAGTGTCGATACCATCCATGTGAATGGCATCTATGGCACGCCGCACGCTGCTGAATTCAACACATGATTCAAGGGTGTTTCCTTCCCTCACTCACACCAGCTAAAGTTGTTGTTTTTTTCCTTCCTGCTGCTCCCACGCAGAACGACACTTCTTACTTCGGCCCGATTACCGGCCGCGTAGCACAGAGGATATCGAGGGGCCGTTTCGTCCTCGACGGCAAAGTCTACCACCTGCAACTGAACGACGGCAAGAACACGATTCACGGTACGCTTCGCCTTGGCCTTCCCTACACCCAGAGACAGGATTGCTCTGCTCCAAAACTATCCCATGGCCGTGACGCCGCCTTCTCTGTCGATCGATCTATCGGTCCTTGATCGAGTTACACTGCTGTTCATGAGCGAGATCGATCATTCATTCACCTGCGACTGTATCTGTTTGTTTATTCAGGCGGTGGCACAGCGTTCAGCAAAAGCGCCTGGACGGTGAAGGAGTACGTCGGCGGTGGCGACTCCCCGTACATCACCTTGTACTACCACAGCTTCGACGGAGAGCAAGGTACTCCCACCAAATTAATTAGCTTTACAGTTCCTGTCAATGTCAACTCGATCGAGTAGCTCCTGTCAGTACTCTAAGTAACGACCTCGCAAATATGACCAGGTTTCCCGGGGAGCCTCGACGCGTACGTGACGTACCGGGTGTCGGGGCCGTACACGCTGGGCGTGCACATGAACGCGACGGCGCGGGACAAGGCGACGCCGGTGAACCTGCTGCTACACGCGTACTGGAACCTGGGCGGGCAGGGCGACGTGCTGGGCCACACGCTGCGTCTGAACGCGTCGCGGTACGTCGTGCTGGACGAGGAGCTGCTCCCTACGTCGCCGGGGCAAGTCGAGCCCGTGGTCGGCACGCCGCTGGACTTCCGGGCGCCGACGACCATCGGCGCGCGCATCCGGGAGGTCACGGGCGGGAAGGTGGTCGGGTACGACGCTAACTACGTCGTCGACGGGGAGCACCAGAGCATGCGCCCCGTGGCGGAGGTCCGGGACGGCAAGTCCGGTAGGGCGCTGGAGCTGTGGGCGAACCAGGCCACCGTGCAGCTCTACACCGGGAACTGGTTTAACGATACCGAGGGAAAGGGCGGCGAGGTGTACGACCAGTACGCTGGGTTCACTCTGGAGACGATGGGGTACGTGGACGCCGTGAACCACCCTGAGTTCCCGTCGCAGACACTCAAGCCCGGACAGGTGTACAAGCACGACATGGTCTTCAAGTTCTCGTTCTAATAAGTGTGTGTATGAATGATTAGGTTTGATGTATAGTAAGCACACAAGGGTTGAAAGGAAAGTGAAAGCGATTGTGTAATGAAAAGAATGATTTGATTGATTAGTGAATTGATGATAGTATATCCATCTTCCGCGAGCTTGGAGCGCTCCATCTACGACGCGGCAAGAGGCAGCAGCGACGACAGTAACCTGTTCGCTGCGCAGCTGATGGCGAAGCAGAGCGATCGCATCAACGAGGCGGCGCTTGGGGCAGCCAGTACGTGCCGGCGACGGCTGCAGCCGAGACATGCGACGCCACCGCGGCTCGGAGATGGACCACGAGGCCATGGCGAAGAAGAGGACTATAGAGCTCAAAGATCGAGGCAAGGCCGAGGCGCACTATGTTCTCCACCATGAGCCAGCACAACGTACTTGTCGCGGTCACTAGCATGTGGCCTGGAGCCCGTCGAGGAGGGATCATGCGACGGAGGCGAGCAGGGGCCTGGTGGGACACTATGGCTATGGGGCGCTCGGGCCACAGACCAGACATGGACCAGCGTGCACGGATCGAGGCCATCACGCATGTTGCTGAACAGGCGCGACTTCTTGCTCGCCTCTGGCGTCGAGACTCGAGACCTGCTCGTCGTCGACATCGGCAATGCCGAGGCCAACCAGATCGAGGAAGCGAGAATGGGGGTGTGGCCTGGGCTTGGTGTAGGTTGGTGAGCCAGTAGGTCCTGTTGGAGTTGTTCCAAATTCACTCCAGGATATAGGCTGGGCTTTTGACGAGCGTAGTGGAGTCTGAAGCCGGCCCATCAGGTCTCGCCCCTGTGGTCGGGTGGTGTGGGGGGCGGAGCCCCCCGCGGTACGGTACGGTATATATACCCTTGCTAGGGTTTCGTGGAGACTAGATTCTCTTGTAAGCCGTCAAAGGCGTGTAACCCAAACTCTTGAGATAGTGAGATTGTTGCTGGCTGGTGCCCGTAGTTTTTCCCTTTCACATCGAAGGGGTTTTCCACGTTAAATCGTGTGTCTCCTCTGTGGCTTGATTCTTTACTTCATATTCCTATACGTCGTCCATAACAAGTGGTACCGGAGCTTTGGTTGCTGTTAGGGTTCATGACGACGTCGATGAAGTTCGATCTTCCGCTGCTGAACTACGACACGCGGTTCTCGCTATGGCAAGTCAAGATGCGGGGGATTCTGGCGCAGACTCATGACTATGATGAAGCGCTGGATAGTTTCGGAAAGAGGAAGGCCGAGTGGACTTCAGAAGAGACCCGCAAGGATGAGAAGGCACTCGCCCTAATTCAGTTGCATCTTCATAATGATATTTTGCAGGAGTGTCTGAAAGAGAAAACTGTTGCAGAACTATGGCTGAAACTGGAATCGATCTATATGTCCAAGGATCTAACAGTCAGATGCAGATGAAGATGAAGTTGTTCACCCAGAAGATGAAGGAGGAGGATTCAGTGATGAGCCACATCGCTGAATTCAAGAAGATCGTCGCCGACCTAGTGTCAATGGAGATGAAGTATGATGATGAGGACTTAGGTCTTTTACAGCTATGTTCTTTGTCAAATTCGTATGCAAATTTTCGTGACACCATACTTTTGAGCCGTGATGAACTAACCATAAAGGAAGTTTATGAGGCTCTCCAGTCTAGGGAGAAGATGAGAGGCATGGTGCAGAATGACGGGACGTCGTCCTCCAAGGACGATGCTTTGCATGTGAGAGGCAGAACTGAAAATAGATCCTCCAATGATGACAATGATGGAAGAAAGAACAACGAAAGGAGAGGCCGTTCAAAGTCCAAGCCGCATGGTAATAAAAAGTTTTGTGTTTATTGCAAGCTGACAAATCATAATGTTGAGGATTGCAGAAAAGTACAGAATAAGGAGAAGAGGAAAAACAAGTCGGCTGGTAAGGTCTCTGTTGCTGCTGCTGCTGCGTCTGATGATGATTCTGGAGATTGTCTGGTAGTATTTGCTGGTTATGTTGCTGGTCATGATGAATGGATTCTCGATTCCGCATATTCATTTCATATTTGCACTAACAAAAATTGGTTTAGCTCGTATAAGCCTGTGCAGAAAGGGGATGTTGTGCGGATGGGAGATGATAACCCGTGTGTGACATTATGGGGATTGGATCAGTTCAGATCAAGACTGATGATGGCATGACACGCACGCTGAAAAACGTCAGGTATATCTCAGGGATGTCTAGAAATCTTATCTCATTGAGCACGCTTGATGCAGAAGGTTACAAATATTCCGGTTCAGATGGCGTTCTGAAGGTATCAAAAGATTCTCTTGTTTGCTTGAAAGGTGATCTTAATTCTGCAAAGTTATATGTCCTTAGAGGGTGTACTTTACCTGGTTCTGATTCCGCTGTTGCTGCTGTTACTAATGATGAACCTAGTAAAACTAACCTTTGGCATATGCGTTTGGGACATATGAGTCACCATGATATGGCAGAATTGATGAAGAGAAACCTGTTGGATGGCTGCACTTCGAGTAAAAAAAAGTTTTGTGAGCATTATATTTTCGGGAAGCATAAAAGGGTACAGTTCAACACTTCTGTTCACACCACTAAAGGTACTCTTGATTATATTCATGCTGATTTATTAGGCCCTTCCGTAAGTCCTCACTTGGTGGTGCTCGTTACATGCTTACAATTATTGATGATTACTCTAGAAGGGTTTGACCTTATTTTCTGAAACAGAAAGATGATACTTTTGCTGCTTTTAAGGACTGAAAAGTAATGATAGAAAGGCAAACTGAAAGGGAGGTAAAATTGCTTCGTACTGATAATGGTGGAGAATTTTGTTCGCGTGAATTTAATGATTATTGCAGATCGGAAGGCATCGTTAGGCATCACACCATACCCCATACTCCACAACAGAATGGTGTGGCCGAACGCATGAACAGAACCATCATATCCAAGGCCCGTTGCATGTTGTCTAATGCCAGGATGAGCAAGCATTTTTGGGCTGAAGCTGCTAATACTGCATGTTACTTGATAAACAAGTCGCCTTCTATTCCACTAAATAAAAGAACTCCCATTGAGGTATGGTCTGGTACGCCTGCTGATTATTCACAGTTGAAAATTTTTGGATGCACTGCCTATGCTCATGTTGATAATGGAAAATTAGAGCCTAGAGCTGTTAAGTATCTTTTCCTTTGTTATAGTTCGGGAGTCAAAGGCTATAAATTGTGGAATCCTGAAATAGGAAAGACTTTTATGAGCAGGAGTGTTGTTTTCAATGAATCTGTGATCTTTACTGACAGTTTGCTCTCAGATCATGTTTCAGAAAAAGAGTTGCAGCGTATGCGCATGCAGGTGGAGCATGTTGATGATGATACAGGTGTGCAGGTGGAGCCTATTGATGAGCATGGTGACCATGATAATGATGTTGTTGAGGATGATGCTCATGATGATGTTCAGCAAACTCCTCCCATTTTGCAGTTAGAGGAGGATTTACCTATTGCTCAACGCAAGTCAAAAAGGACAATTGCACCTCCTAAGCGTCTTATTGAAGAGTGTAATTTGTCTTACTATGCTTTGAGTTGTGCTGAACAGGTGGAGAATATTCATGAGCCAGCAACCTATAAAGAAGCTATTCGTTGTGGTGATACTGAGAATTGGATTTCTGCTATGCATGAGGAGATACAGTCTCTTGAGAAGAACAGTACATGGGAGATTGTACCTTTGCCTAAGAATAAGAAGACCATCAGCTGCAAATGGATCTTCAGGAGAAAGGAGGGTTTATCTCCAAGCGAGCCTCCAAAGTATAAGGCAAGGTTAGTGGCTAAAGGCTACAGTCAAATTCCGGGTGTTGACTACAATGAAATGTTCTCTCCAGTGGTAAAACACAGTTCAATTTGTACTTTCCTTAGTATTGTTGCTTCACATGATCTCGAGCTTGAGCAGTTAGATGTGAAGACTCGTTTTTGCATGGAGAGCTTGAGGAGGACATATACATGGACCAACCAGAAGGGTTCATAGTGTCTGGCAAGGAAAAATATGTGTGCAAGTTGAAGAGATCCTTGTATGGGTTGAAACAGTCCCCTCGTCAGTGGAACAAGAGGTTTGATTCATTTATGTTAGCACACAGTTTTAAAAGATCTAAGTATGATAGCTGTGTTTACATCAAGCATGTTAATGGATCACCTATATATTTGTTGTTATATGTTGATGATATGTTGATTGCTGCCAAGAGTAAGATTGAAATCACTAAGTTAAAGAAGCTATTGAGTAGTGGTTTTGATATGAAAGATCTTGGTAGTGCTAAGAAAATTCTTGGTATGGAAATTAGTAGAGACAGAAAATCTGGTTTGCTATTTCTTAGTCAACAAAATTATATCAAGAAAGTTTTTCAGCGTTTCAACATGCAAAATGCTAAGGCTGTTAGTACCCCTATTGTACCTCACTTTAAGTTGTCAGCTGCTCAGTGTCCTAGTACAGATGCAGAGATTGAATACATGTCAAGGGTTCCTTATTCTAGTGTTGTTGGGTCTTTGATGTATGCTATGGTTTGCTCTCGTCCAAATTTGTCATATGCTATGAGTCTTGTTAGCAGATATATGTCTAATCCTGACAAAGAACATTGGAGGGCAGTTCAGTGGATTTTCAGGTACCTCAGAGCCACAGCAGATTTCTGTTTAAAGTTTGAAAGAATTGATAAGGGTCTTATTGGCTATGTGGATTCTGATTATGCTGCTGATCTGGACAGACGAAGATCACTTACAGGGTATGTGTTTACTGTTGGCAGTTGTGCTATGAGTTGGAGGGCTACTTTACAGTCAGTTGTTACTTTGTCTACTACTGAAGCAGAATATATGGCTATTTGTGAAGCGTGCAAAGAATTAATTTGGCTGAAAGGTTTGTACCCTGAGCTTTGTGGAGTTGAATCTTGCATAAGTTTGCACTGTGATAGTCAGAGTGCAATTTACCTCACTAAAGATCAGATGTTCCATGAGAGAACTAAGCACATAAATATCAAGTATCATTTTTGTGCGTGATGTGATTGAAGAAGGTAAGCTGAAGGTATGCAAGATTAGTACTCATGGTAATCTTGCTGATATAATGACAAAGCATGTTCCTGTTGCTAAGTTTTGAACTGTGCTCAAGCTTAGTTGGTTTAATTGGATAGTCCAAGAGACTATTGTTGGCACCAGTAGTTTTTCTATTTTTGTTATGTTCAGGATGAAGGATTGATTTATGATACAAGATGATTTGTCTCAAGGTGGAGTTTGTTGGAGTCGTTCCAAATTCACTCTAGGATATAGGCCAGGTTTCTGACGGAGTGTAGCGGAGTCTAAAGTCGGCCCATCAGGTCTCGCCCTTGTGGTCGGGGGGTGCGGGGGGCGGAGCCCCCCGCGGTACGGTACGGTATATATACCCTTGCTAGGGTTTCGTGGAGACTAGATTCTCTTGTAAGCCGCCAAAGGCGTGTAACCCAAACTCTTGAGATAGTGAGATTGTTGCTGGCTGGTGCCCGTGGTTTTTCCCCTTCACATCGAAGGGGTTTTCCACGTTAAATCGTGTGTCTCCTCTGTGGCTTGATTCTTTACTTCATATTCCTATACGTCGTCCATAACAGGTCCCGCCATTTTTATCCCCATCGTCTTCCTCCTTTCGTTCCCCATCAATTTCTCTACTCTCCCTCTCTTGCAAATTGGCCTCCCCCCCCCCCCCTCTCAGTTGTCGGCGATGGGTAGCGGCCGCCGTACCTCGCCATACTGGTGGCTCCGCCACTGGAGGTGGGTGGCAGCAGTCGAAGAAGGCGGGGCAAGGACGAGGAAGATGGGGGTTGGGAAGAAAGTAGTCCGACTGCATATATGGAATGTGTAATGTTCCTGGGTATCATGACACCCACAGTTGCATAATAACACACGCCTGGCGGTCGGGGACAGGTGAGCATAATAACACACGCTAGCGGTAGTAGGCGCAGGCGGCCGTTGTTGTGGGACTGTGGGGCGGGGTGTCATTGTGACATGACATGCCCCTCCCATCCGCGGCATCATCCATCGTCGTAGTCTCGCGGCATTACATCATCGACGAACCCGCGCTAGCTGTTCACAACGGAAACGAGCGGCGGCGTCACACGTACGTACGTGGAACGAGAAGGACACACATGCTATGCATGGTCATGAGGAGGCTGGAGGCCATCGATCAAATTAACTGAGGGTGTGAGGATTGATCATGCAACAAAAGAGTAATAGCGGTATATTATGCTGTTATTTTTGTCATAGCAAATTGATTGGTTTGGATCGGATACATAAAACACTGTGTATATTGTGCTGTTATTTTTGTTACCCTGACGAGCAGCGGGCAGCAAGCAAGTGGGGCCTCTTTCGTTGGTCTCAGTTCTTCGGCGGTGCCGGTGGGGGCTGCAGCGTGGTGTTGGCCTTTGCATCAACACCTTTCGTAGTCGTAGGCATTGTCGGGGTGTTGGCCTTCTGCGTTGTTGCCAGGTCAGCTTTGACCTCAGAACCCTGCGGTTAAAGAAGACAGGTGCACAACAAGATTGCGAACGTATCATTAGTGATGATCTATGCATACATCTCCAACAAGGCTTGCGTAGGTTCAGGTTTGGATTGATGCATGCATCAGGTGGAAAAAGATCAGTGCTCAGATTTTTATTATTGTTGTTGTTGTTGTTGTTGAACTGTTGGATTGTATTTGGAATAACGGCGTGGGCATACCTTGGTGAAAATCTTGAAAGCCTCTTCTGGGGAATTGGTTTTCAGGATCTTCAGCGCCTGCTTCTGTACCAAACGAGTCAAACTGTGGTAAATAGATGCTTCCAAGAAACCAAAGGGGTCAAACTGTAGTTAATATATACTCCAAAGGAAACCTAATTAATGAGGCAATCAATGTTGTACTATGTACTGCCGAAGCCATTGCAGTACTCATCATGTCATACCCCATATGTGACCGCAACAAAAAAATGAGCATAAATGGCATTGCGTTTGTGCCTACACATCTTACCTTGTACTATTCCTAGTCATTTCCCTTACCAATTTTGTAAAAACTAGAATTAATTGGATTTACAAGAAAGTTCTTTTTAACACCGTCAAGAGCACTGGCATATAATTAAGAACTCGAATGGGCATCCATGTTCACCACACGCTCAAACATGGACTCATGCGTACCCCCAACCCCGCCCACACACCCACATGTAGGCTCAGCATCCTCTGAGAAAAAACCATGTCCGACACTCAAACCGTACGAATCGGAGATACAATACACACTTTTGTATACATACATAATATTTATATTCTCTTATATGGATTTTATTTATGGGTGAATCAAATTCTAGAAAACATGTAGCATTAACTATTAAAAAATGAACAAAATCAGCATTAAAATATTCATCCACAACTATCGAAATAGCGTGGGACTACTTTTACAAAAAAAAACGCAGGTGAAGCATATATATATATATATATATATATATATATATATATAGAGAGAGAGAGAGAGAGAGAGAGATGGAGCATAGAGTACCCTAGCATGTTCCATTTCCCTCGAGGTCAGGGTGGGCGCCTCCACAAGGTCCTCCAAGAGGTAGGAATAATCCAAACTGTCTATGGAGTCCTCGCTCCCAACAGAGTCTAGGCTCCCAACAAAACTCATCCTAGGTCCTTGAACTATAGGGTGGCTAGTGTTGTCACTGGAGCCTAGAGGCAATGCACACAAGACCCTCAGAGGTTCTCTAAAGAATATGGAGGTGAACCCTTATGAACAGGACAAGGTCCCTTTTGTAGGAGCGGAGCAAGAGGCTAGTGAGACAAGTGTGATAGGAGAGCGAAGCGTGCTGGCCAGTTACCAGACACGTGTCGTGTGTGGTGGCTCTAGGATTTTCGGTTCAGGTTTACTGTGTTTCTTATTTTCTAGTGCCTAGGTGTCATGCGGTAGAGCCTTATTGAATGACAATCTCAATAGGAGTTTCAATTGCATTTAATAGTCTGCCACATAAATATTTTTATAGTATAGCAATATTTTAATGAAGAGAGAGGAAAATGAGTTTCATGGTAAAAAAACTCTTTTGGCACGATTACCAACTCCTTATGAGCCGTAGAATTAAATAATTATAAAACTATAGAATGAAACTTTGCATTGAGAGTGGATGTTTCAACCAAGTTTTATTTTATTCTAAATAACATGACAATCTTGGAACAACGTAATGAAACTCTTCACTCAGACAAACGAGTAGTTAAATCTTTCCTCAACTGGGAGTATGTTTTGAGTTTAAGTCAATCCCACATTTAACGATACAACCAACTTTTTCATCTCATATGTACCTAAATAAAAAATAAAAATAAAATAATCTAACATGTTTTACAGCTAAAATATGGACGGTTATCGTTGTCGTTCGCCCCAATCATTGAGGAGGGTCGGTTTATGACGTCTGTTTGGTTAGTTGACGTATGTGCGGCATGGGGTGGCGCGATCCCAACATCCTAGTTCACTTTTTAAGCCACAGCTTATTGCTAAAAGTTCGATGAGAAAATCATACGTTGCACTTTGTCGGCGTCTTTGTTGTGGCTCGGCGAGCGTAGGAGCAGGCCAAACAGCCCTAAGTCCGCGTCGTCATTCGCTCCACTCGTTACGTCTACGGAATGTACGGAGTCCACGTCTGCGAAGTTATAAACGACAAAGTTATAAACATAAGCGAAGTCCGCAACTACAGAAGGCTCAGGTGCTAGCCACCTCATCATCATTTAATTTAAGGAGATTTTTACGCAACACTCAAGCGTTTCACACTATCCAGACTCCCGATTTTTTCTTCACTTTCTTCTTCCTTCTCTCGAGGCTCCGCCACTTCCCAACGGCGCAGTATGGTCTCACCGCGGCCACGGAGATCCGACGAGATCCTACCGCGCCCATGACAGCCTATTTCTCTCCCTCCCACAACCTCCGTTATGGCCATGAGCACCCTCGTCCTGACTTGGTTTGCCCGCCTCCTGCATCACCGAAACCCTAACCCTACCCCCCGTCGTCCTCAATGCCTGGCCGGACTCCCATGAGCCCTTTCTAAGCCCAACAAAGTTGGAGAAGAGGCGAAGAGCCCAGAGAGAGAGAGAGAGAGGAATGTGAGTGTTGAGAGCGAGAGGAATACTCGAGTGTCATTTAATATTACTCTTGTTTAATTCCAAAAGGTTGGGCTGAGATGGAGGTGCTCGGGATCGAAGGACAGCATGGGCACATCGGACACAGATCAGGTGCATGCAGTAGTCACTGCTATACTGCAACTTAAGCAATTGGAGCATCCAATCCATCCATGAGAGAAGCAACGCCTAGGATGAAACTGATTGTTTCCATGCCTTTTTTTCTCGCTGCCCCGTAGTCCATGGGCCTTGTTGTGACTGTGAGTCTGTGACCGAGTTGCCATTTTTGGATGGAACAAGCAGCGATCGAGCGAAGTAGTCTGACACCATTTTTATTTTTATTTTTTTGAACTGGCAACGATTGTGAGGAAGGACGACAGACTACTAAGCCAGGCACCTCTTGCGCGTGCCACAGTGACGAAGTCTACTCCCGGAGCTCGGAGTGTGGTACAGCAGATAGGGTGGGGGATCGGAGGAGGCGAGGATGGGAGAGCGCTGGCGAGGCGGTTGGTCGTGAGGTCAACTGAATGAATAGGCATCAACAACGCTAGAGTGTCAAAGAGCATGTCGTGGAATAGGTTAGAGGAGATGTTCGCGGTGAAGCAACACGGTGCATGTCCCACGACAACATTTCCGCCTGAGGTCTCGAGGTCGTCGAAGCGGACGAATCCAGCGAGCTGAGCGTCAACGCCGAGAGCAGGCACGTGAGGCCGCCGCCCGTGAGCAGCATCGTAGGCCTTTCCATACCAGTCGCAGCAGCATGCCACGACAGGGGAAGGAGAGGGTCCGGCGGCGGCGGCGGCGGCTCGAGTGGATGACGGTGGAAACTGAATTAAAATAATGGGACAGAAAATGAGGAGAAAAGGAGTGTTGGCGTTCTTGCTGGTCTTCATCGCACGTTGCCGGCCGGCTGCGTCAGAACCACACGTATCAGAGCTATCTGAGTCCGTGACTATTTCTCCCTCTGTCTGTTCAATGTTGTCAGCTTTCTTGTTTCACCGCTCCGCCAGCCCGTCACCCCAGCACCACCTCCAACATCTTGGGCCGCTCCATCGGGGAGCCCTGCGTGCACAACAGCGCCACCTGGATCAGCGACTCCACCTCCTGGTCCGCGTACCGTCCCTGCAGGTCCGGTCCACCAGGTGTTCCAGCTTCTTCTCCTTCAGCAGTGCCTTCACCTGTAAAATCACAACAATAACTCCAGCTTCATTTCTTTCCTTTCACAAATTCCAAGCATTTAGCGAATGCTAGCTCGTGGTGACAGTACTCTACTTACCCAATTAAGGAGCATGACGTCGTCATCGTTCGTGAAACGAGCGAGGTCGAATGCCCTCCGCCTAGTGATGAGTTCAAAAAAGGAAAAAAAAAAAGAAATAGAAAAAAAAAAGGTAAGGAAAACTTAGGACAAAGATGCTCGGGCGTCAACGGAAAAAAGCAAAGGGCGGCACATGGGCTGCTGATGGGCCACTGCGTCCTCTGGGCCGCCATTGCGAGAGTTAGGTTAGGCTTTGGATTCCTGTTTTTTTTTTTCTATGACTGTTGCAATACCTGAATAGGGGATAATTAGCAAGGGCGAATCTAGGGGGGTTTGTCGGGGTCAGCCGACCCGACGAAATTTGTAAAATCCTTAGTAAATTACTGTTGAAACTTAAGAAATTTAGTATCATATAATGAATTTGACCCCGATGAGCCCAATGAAGTTTTCGGCTAGAATAATCGCCACTGATAATTAGTGTGGTAGATGTCTTAAGATTGAGCCCTGAAATATTGTCAATTGGACACTTGTTTCCAGTGGATTTCACATTTGGTAATATGGGTTACTAAAGTCGATTGGAATGAAAGCGTGTGATCAGTTTGTTTCAGATACCCTACTCAATGGTACCAGGTATGTTGTTGATATGTTGTCTGAGTGCATCTATTGTTATTCGTATGGTTTGTAGTGCAAACTGTTACTTTGGTTGATCAGCGTGTGAACTGCGCCTCCCATGATCAGGGCTTAGTTCTGTAACATTTCATAGCTTCACATATAACTGATGATGAATCTTGTACTTGTTAGATTTGTAGCCTGCAAGTAGTTTTCTGTGGGGTTTGGTGCATCTTATGTTATCTTGGGTTGTCTCCGTGGGGTCGTTTTTTGGGTGGGTTTAGCAATGAAAAAGATTACGAAGAAGTGTTTAAAAGTAGATAATATTGTGGTCATTAGCGCGCGCTAATCCTTGTTGGTACACAAAACTGCCCGTCGTGTGGAGATGAGCTGCCCTGCAATAACAGAGCCAGGGACTTAGAACACACACACGCACGCACTGCATTAGCCAATGTGGCAACAAATCATTGTCCAAAAGACTTTTCGTTTACTGAAGAATTTCACCAAGAGAAACAACCAAAGGAATGAAAAAGGAAAGAAAAATGGTAAAGGTACAAACGTTAGCCCTCCTGTCCTGCGACACCTCGATCAGGTAATGTCAAATCAATTGTACATACACACAACAAACATGTACGTACCACCTCATCACTATATAGTGTGCTGTATGCCATGCCATATGCATGGGGCCTTAGAACTTGAACCCGAGGATGTGCGGCGTGCCGGTGAACTTGAGCCACGTCGCGCCGTCGATGAACGGCCCGGCGGTGAACTGCTCGGCCTCCTTCCGGGGGATGACGTGGAACCCAGGCCAGTTGACCCTCTTGCTGGTGCCTGCGCCGGGCCCACGGTTGTTGTACTCGGCGTAGTAGAGCGTCTTGAGGGCGAAGTCGCCGTTCCAGGGCATGTACCCCTCGGGCTTGATGAAGTCGGCGATGGTGCTCTCCATGATGACGAGGCGCGAGAACTCCTTCCATGGGCGGCCCAGGTAGGATGGGATCTTGAAGCGGTCCGGGAACAGCTTCTGGTCGGGCACCAGGCGGCAGTTCTGGATGACGAGCCCGGACTTCATGTTGGGGTCGGTGCGGCCGTGCGCGGTCACCGAGTTCTGCTGGTTGTCCATGGGCCGCCGCGTGATGATGAGGCAGTTCTGGAACACCGCCGCCGAGTTGCCGAAGATGAAGTCGATGGTGCCGGAGATGACGCAGTTGCGGAAGAACTGCCGCCGCGCGTGCACGTACAGCGTGTCCTGGAACGCGTCGAACCGGCAGTTGTAGAACGCCGCCAGGTCTCCCTGCACGCGGAGCGCCACCGCCTGGTGCCTCTCCGCTCCGGCCGTGTTGTGGAAGCCCATGTTCTTGCAGATGAACCCGGACGCCTCGATGGCTGCAGGCGAATCCATCCATCATGAAGATGTTGTGTCTTTGTCAAAAAAAAAAACATACAGAAGGTGGCGGTCTTCATGGTGGTGATGCCGTCGGCGAAGCTCTTGCGGCCGGTGACGCGGCTTTGCTTGGGCCCGTCGCCGTACATGAAGATGTTGACCTTGTCCTTGGGGATCATGACGATCTCGTCGTACAGACCGGCCTTCACGTAGATGACGTACCTCCCCTGCTGGGCCTTGGGCATGGCGTCCACGGCCTGCTGGATGGTCTTGAACTGCCCGCTCCCGTCCTTGGCCACCACCGCGTTCGGCTTCGGCTGGTTGCCCGCCGCCAGCAGCTTCCTCTCCGGCGACCTCATCCACACGGGCCACCCCTTCTCGTCCTGCTCCGACAGGAGCCGGCGCCGCGAGTCCTTGTTGAACATGTCCAGGTCCAGCTTCTTGAGGATCCCGCCGAGGCTGTTGGTGATGGCCAGCGCGTTGCTGCTGAGCTCCGTGGCGTTGCGCAGCACGGAGTGCATGTCGGCCTTGAGCTTCTCGTCCACGAAGCCGTCGATGCAGGTGTCCATGAACGTCATCACGCCCGTGAGCCACGTCTCGAGGTCGTCGGTCCGGCTGAAGAGCACCTTGACGTCGCCGCCGGCCATCTCCAGCATCCCCCTGAGGTCGTCCACGGCGTCCTCCAGGAGCGCCTTGCAGTCCTCGCGCGCGCTCTCGGTCATGGAGTCGCTGGCCTTGGCCTCGCCGATCCCCTTGGACTGCTCCATCGCCGTCTTCACGGACTCCAGCGCCACCTTGGCGACGCTGTGGAAGATCTCCTTGGGGTTCTCGGTGCCATTGGTGGCCTGCGAGAGCGTCTTCTCGCACGAGTCCTTGTACAGCGTCGGCGCGCACAGGGACTTCACCGACTTGCCGGACGTCGCAAGGGAGGCCTCCCCAGGAACGGTGAAGTGGTCGCCGGCCTTCTTGCCGGAGCGGGTGACGGTGGCCACCACGCCGACGACCACTGCGACGACGAGGATCGCCGACAGGCCACCTAGGAGAGCCTTTGCCATCTTGGGCCGCAAGCTTGTCGTTCAATCGGACGAGGAGCAAATTTATAGCGACCTTGACGATGAAATGATTTCACCGTTTTTTGTGTGGCGGGCCGTGTTCGTTGGGAGTCGCTATATTTTGACATGCTGAAGAGCATCCTCTATTTGAGAGGTCAAGGACCTGGTCAATGGGTTTTCCGTTCTGGATTGAAGGCATATTTGGGTGGTATTTGTTTGCTTCATAGCTGACCACTGTCTTGTAGCACCTTTTCTAAATTGGGTTATGCTAATTCTGGAGGACAAACGGCATTATCATTAGCCCAAATTGGACGGATGCCTTCGCAAACTTTTTTCTTTGTGCTTAGTTATTTGTCTTTGCCTAAGTTGTTTACTATTGTTGACCCTAGTCGTTTTTTGGTTGGTATCTTAAAGCATATCCAAGAGAATTGGTATCTAACTTGCTATTACGTCTTGTTCGCTTGAAGTTACCTACTTAGCTTATAATATTATTTTCTCATAACAAAATAATTTCAATTGGTTTATTAGCCGTAGAAATCATTAGCCAAACTGACATCGTTGCCAAATTTGACATTCTATACTGTGAGCCAATACCATTGATATCCAATTTGACATGCTATACTATTAGCCGGTAGCGAAATTTGGGTAGCCGGCGTGCCTCGCTATCTTGGTATATGTGAGGTTGACAGCTAGTGTCATGTTTGCATTGTTTCAACCTTCACTCTTTTCTCTTGGATATATAATTAGTCTGTTGGAATATGTTGAATTACGGAGAAAAAAATTTATGGAGTCAATAGCTAAATAAAGATATGGAATATGGAATATGAAATTTAGAATGTCTTTTGGAGATGCTTTTATCATAACCATTCAATTTACTTTCGTAGATACAAATTTTTTACTATATCTATGTAAGTGTATAGTAAAAATATATATCTAAGAAATAAATTAAATCCAAAATGATTTGCAATTTGGGATGGAGAGTAATGAATTGCTAAGTGCATAGTATCTCATTGAAGGGGGGAGGGGGTTAATAAATTCCTTTATATTAACAAAATATTCAATGGAGTGGAGTGGCACATATATATAGTGTCAACACTTGACTACCTATTCAAGTTTTTTTCTAAAACACGGTAAAAGCATGGACACTCGCATACATGCACGAACACTCACCGTTATGAATGTTGAACACATGGAGGCCCCAATTCTGAATTGGTGTTTTGGCTATTGATGAGTACAAGTGCATGTGACTAATGTGTATTTTGAAGAAGATTGTCTCATTGCGGCCAAATGGTGTCTTTGGCCCCAAAGATTGTTTGAGTATGGTTGCAAAGATTAAGGACACTAGGGATTACGTACACCTTAGTGCTCAGAGGCGCTTGACATAATGTGTATATGGTCTTTGTTTTATCTTTGATCATACTATTAAGGGGATCAAGACTTGTAGCTTGATGAAAATTAA
This sequence comes from Microstegium vimineum, assembly GCA_022036555.1. Classification (NCBI taxonomy): domain Eukaryota; kingdom Viridiplantae; phylum Streptophyta; class Magnoliopsida; order Poales; family Poaceae; genus Microstegium; species Microstegium vimineum. The sequence goes on from CM039131.1 coordinate 31,767,787, forward strand.
GTTACGAGAGTGTTTGGAAGCACAAATGTGGTATTCTATCACAAAGTCATTGCAAACGAGGCCTTATTGAGTTGATTTTAAATTGATGATCTCAAAGAAGTTGAATTAGATGAGATTGGGCTTAAAACGAGTAAGAAATATGCATCAATATGTGGAGCGGATGATCAAGACATGCCGGCGGATCATCTGGTACCAATGTGTGTAGTTCTTCTTTGAACTTGGCCACAATACAAGTGGCCATCATATGATCTAGTGCGCCTAAATGACACTAATTTGTGAATCATGAGGCGGGGCCTTGATTATCTGTCAGTGCCTATGCATGGAACTCTTTTGATCACCTGGTGAAGCTATGAGTTCATTGTGTGTCAAGTTACCAAGTTACTTGAGTGCACCGTATGATCTAGTGGCACTTGTGTGGCCCACAATCGATCGTCAGGTGAAAAATATTGTGGCATATTCCTTTATAACCATTGGAAACTAGTCAAATAGATTTACCATATGAGCCAGTACACCTATGACTCTATGAATGTATGTATCTATAAACTTTTTTCCAATGGCTATCATCTTTTTCACACCCTATATATGTCTTCTCTAGCTCATTTTGAGTTGCACTTCCATTTAGGTTGTGACATGCTTATAGAATTGGGTTTGAGAGCCACATCCAAGTCAAAATTACAAGTATTGAGAGTGTGTACTTAGTGTGCACCTAGTGTTCTAGGCTTGGTTTTCCATAAGGTGTTGCGAAAACTTGTTACTCATGGTGTTTGTCAGACCTTAGATGGCCGAATAGAAGACTGTGACCTTCACCATGGAGCTTCATATGGGAAGGCTCTTATAGGTGTGCTCGGTGTTAAACCCGTCGATCCAGAGTGGAGAAGGGATATTCACTAATAGAGACTTGAGTTTTGGTGACTCAAAAGAAGCGTAACCCAGTCTTCGTAAGTCTACAATGCTCCAACATGGATTAGGGGATAGTGGCAACTATGTGAGACCATGGAAAAAATAGGATTCGTCTCTTGTCCTCCCTTTGTTTTATTAAAATAGCTAATGTAAATGATTGTGCTAAAACTAGAATCAGAAATTGATTTTTTTTGTTATGATAAAAACAAAAACGATACCGTGTGGAACATGATATTAGTGGGTTGAGAGTTCTAAGGTTGTTAGATTCGGAAGGGATCTAAGATCATATTTGGTGTAGTTGTAAATCATATTTTGGGCAATTGGAATCGAACAATAGACATTGTAGCAGTCAAACTCTAATTGTTACTTGCTAGAGCTCAACTCTTGTAGACACACCGACATAGAGGCAAAATAATGTGCTATTTGGATCCCTATAAAGGATTGTTGGAATCTTAATTCTAGATTAAAAAAAATCATAGTTGTTTCGATCCTAGGTTCCACATTGAGATTATAGCTATTTGATGTATTCTTTTGTTCAAAATACCCTAAAATGTTTTCTTTCCATAGACATGCCTGTGAATCCATAGTTGTTTTAATCCTAGGTTCCACATTGAGATTATAGCTATTTGATGTCTTCTTTTGTTCAAAATACCCTAAAATGTTTTCTTTCCCTAGATATGCCTGCAATTTTTTTTAGAATTACGTAGTACAATAGACACTCATAACACGTAAATACACTCACGCCTATGAAGACATATACGAAAACAGAGAGACAGACGACTGCGCTGAAAGAAGAAACATGGAGAGCCGTGTGATCCCGTTTTTCTGGGCTACGAAAAACGCCGAGAAATCTTGGGATTACAAAAGTGGGCCGGACTAGGATCAAGCTTGATCTGGTCCAAAGTGACTGCTGTTCTCGATGGGCCAGTCTGCAAGAAATATGGCCCGAGCCAAAGGCTTGCCCGTTACGATGGCAGTGCGGCACAGACCACAGAGACCGGATCCCTGACAGCCTGACCCCGCGGGCAGCGACGCTCTCGTGCCCGCAAGGTTCGAATCGAACTTCCTAGCTAGCTAGCTAGTACGTAGTACAGGATACAAGTGGAGAGGCAAAGACGAATGTTGGGTTCTGATCGTTGTGAAGCGTACACATGCATCCATTTCATCTGAATCTGAGAGTTTACTAGGAGGGGATGATCCATCTAACAGTAACAACATCGCCAGAGCCGCCAGCAGAATACAGCATCACGTACTCGTCATGGGCACAATAATCCTGATACACGTCTTCCGGCCATGCATGGTTGGGCCACGCCGGCCCTCGATCGCTACACCGCCACTCTAGTATCTACACCGACCGCGCGGAGCTAGCTGCACTTCCAGGCAGAGAAAAGGCGCCACGCACGATCCATCAGCCGTGGTGTAGCTGCAACTGCAGCAGCCGCGAGTATGCGCCGTCGGGGCGGGACACGAGGTCCCCGTGGCTACCCTGCTCCACCACGCGGCCGTCCTGCACCACCGCGATGTTGTCCACGCCGCGGATGGTAGAGAGCCGGTGCGCCACCAGCACGGCGGTGCGGCCCTTCATGATGCGCTCCAGCGCCTCCTGAAGCACGCACTCGGACTCGGCGTCCAGCGCGCTGGTGGCCTCGTCCAGCAGCAGCACAGCGGGGTCCTTGAGCACGGCGCGCGCGATGGCGATACGCTGCTTCTGCCCGCCGGAAAGCTGCACCCCGCGCTCGCCCACGGGAGTGCGGTACCCGTCGGGGAGCGCGCTGACGAAGCCGTGCACGTTGGCCACCTTAGCCGCCTCCACCACCTCCTCCTCCGTCGCGCCGTCTTTGCCATACGCGATGTTCTCGTGGATGCTGGTGGCGAACAGCACCGGCTCCTGCTGCACAAGCCCGATCCTGAGGCGCAGCGACTTGAGGTTCAGCCGCCGGATGTCCTTGCCGTCGACCATCACCTTCCCGGCGAGCGGGTCGTAGAACCGCTCGATGAGGGCGATGGCCGTGCTCTTCCCGGACCCGCTGGCCCCGACCAGCGCCTGGCTCTGCCCGGCGCGGATCCGAAGGCTGAAGTCCTTGAACACCATCACGTCAGGGCGGGTCGGGTACGCGAAGTCGACGTGGCGGAAGTCGATCTCGCCGCGCACCGACGACGACTCCACCTGCTCCGCGTCCGGGTCGTCGGGGTCGATGCGGCTCCGGCTGTTGAGGACGGCGAACACGGAGCGGATGGACTCGCCGCCGCGGACGATCTCGGGCGCCAGGCTCACCGTCTCGGCCACGGAGTTGGCGGTGATCACCAGGACCACGAACACCTTGATCACCTTGGAGAAGGTGGACACGTGGGTGCGGACCAGGTGCGCGCCGAACCACAGGATCAGCGCCTCCGAGGCGTACAGCGACAGCTGGGAGACGCCGAAGAGCGCGCCGGAGATCTGGCTCCGGCGAAGGCTGTGCATCTGCGGCACGCGCAGCTCGCTGCAGAAGAGCGACAGGATCTTGTCCTGCGCGTTGAACGCCGCCACCGTGCGGATGTTGCTCACGCCCTCCCCCGCGATCATGCTCGTCTTGGCGTGCGCCTTGGCCGTGTCGCCCGCGAACCCCTTCATCGACAGTTGCTGCGCCATCACCAGAGGAAGTCAGTTTGTCAGCTATCGTCATCCACATACACAAAAGCAGCTCCAGCGTGATCATATCAAAGCAAACAGTAGCATACACATGCGAATTGCTCCTACATACTTATACAAGCCTGAAAAGGCAATTATTCAGCAGTGCATTCGTTCGAAACTCTGAAAGTGCTGCCGCGGCCCATGGACCATGCGAGGGCCCATGGCTGGCTCCCATGCACGCGTAGCAACAAACCATGCGCCCGTCATGCAAAATCTCTACGAATCACCGCAGCAAATTATTGCGAGCAAAGAAGCCAGGAAGGGCATGGGCCCTGTGCGCGCGAAAACGAGAGGGCAGGGACACGACGCGATCACGGAAACAGGACACGGCCGCAGAGGCTGGGAGACGGCCATGTGCGGGGACTGCGAGTCGTAAAGCCGGCTGCCACCCGGCCCGTGGAGCGGCAAGGCAGGCAAAGCCCCCAGATTCCCGTGCACGAGGCAGCCGTGCAAGCAGACACCGCCGAGGCAGCCTAGCTCGCAGGCCCGCCCAAGGACGGGAGGAGAGGAGAGGCCGTGGACCAGAGCGCTTTGGGCAAGCAAACGAAGCAGCAGCTGCTGCCGCCGCGATTAATGGCGCCGTGCCTAAACGCACGTCGGGAGCGTCCTTTGCGAGTTATTTACACCGAGTTCAATGAATAAGAACGTGCACTTGTGGATGGGATTCGATTAAAGAAGGGGAGGGGTGAGACTAGAGTAAAGAGAGGAGGAGCAAGCTTGCCAGTGGGGGCACATGTCCAGCACAGTAATCCATGCCAGTTGCAGCTGCGGCATGGGCCATGGATCCTACCATGACGTGCTCATGAATTTAATTGTCCCCTCTTGTCTCCAGCGGATTCAGAAGCCCGGCTGCAACGGCTGCCTGAGCCCCAAACGGGGCGACAGCCGCGCAGGTGACTTGGTTTGGGATAAAATAGATGGCTCAAATTCTGCTAATCTAGCTACACTACTGAGTGGAATCCGACGACCCCGACAGGTTTTTCTAAACTCAGATTGGTCATAACTGAATATAAGCAATTGAAGCTCAGATTGGCCATAACTGAATAAGCAATTCAAGTAAACGCAACTAATAAGTAGTGTCCCATTGTGTTTACCTGGGCAAAGTTGGCGAGGACGAGGAGAGGGAAGGTGATGAGGATGAGGAGGGCGACACGCCATTCAATGATAAAGCCAACCACGAAGGACACAAGGAGGGACGTCATGTTCTGCAGGATTACTGATATCCGCTCGGCAATCACCGACTTCACATCAGCGGCATCTGTGGAGAGGCGAGCGGCAACGAGGTTTGAATTGTTCTCCTCCTGATCGAACCATCCAACATCGTTCCTCAAAATCACTGCAAAAGAAAAAAAATTCCAATAAATGAAAACATGCTCATGTTATCCAGTAAAGAGCATCATGTGAGGGGGGACACCAGGAGGGGGGAAGAAGCACGTTATAAGTGCAGCCTGTGGATTCATACCGGCAAGCATCATCCTCCGCACCCTGGTGGTCAGGTTTTCGCCCATAATGCTGAAGAAATAGTGCTGGACAAGGTATGCGACGACCGCATACAACCCAGTGCCAATGTAAATGAACACGTACTCCCTGGTCTTGCTCTCCATTTTGTTGGGGTTCCGGTAATAGAACACTTCGATCATGTTGCTCATCACAATGGCAAATGTCGGGCCAATAAATCCAGATAGGATCGACCCAATAGCGCCCAGTATGGTGTAAGGCCACTCCGGTGCGTTCAGTTTCAGGAGCTTGAAGAAGTAACCCCTTGGTGCTGGGTACTTCCGGTCATTGTCAGCATTGGAAACCATCTCGATGCGGCCATCAGCGCCAGTGCTGTATGAGTAGCTCAGGTTCCTCAAGCTTCCTGACCTGAGGCTCAGCGACCGAGTGGAGAGGGAATTGCTCAAGCGGGATGACCTGGACTTGCGGGTTGATGGGCATGCACGGTTTCTGGCTGTCTCTTGGAATCTGATGAGCGCAGCGTAGGCTCCTGAGCTTCCTTTGGCGAGGAGCTCGTCGTGAGTACCAGTCTCAACAACCTGGCCTTGCTGGATCACGGCAATCATGTCAACACACCTTATTGTTGATAACCTATGGGCAACCACAACAGTGGTCCTGCCGACCATCAATCGGTCAAGGGCTTCCTGAACAATACTCTCTGAGCCAGCATCAAGTGCACTAGTGGCCTCATCTAGTAGGAGGAGTTTTGGATTCTTCAGCATCGCACGGGCAATGGCAATACGTTGCTTCTGACCACCAGAGAGCTGAAGTCCCCTCTCTCCCACCTGCGTTCAGCAAAGGGTTTGCATTCAAGAAGTCAGTACTAGCTACCTTAAACAGAATAGTGATAAAGAAGACAAAGCTAACAGGACTATTTTGTTACAGGAAAAAATAATTGCAAATTTGTTTAAGAGTAAATTGCAAAACTAGAAATGAAGTGTTTCGAAATCAAAACAGAAATGAAGTGCAAATATCATAGAATTTAGAACATAAATAGAATTAGAACCCACATGAGTGTTGTAGCCATTGGGAAGAAGAGCAATGAAGCTATGTGCATTGGCTGAAGTAGCCGCAGCCTCAACCTCCGCCATTGTGGCATCAGGCTTGCCATAAAGAATATTCTCAAGAATTGTAGTTGCAAAAAGTGCAGGTTCCTGATTCACCAAACCAATCTGCTCCCTAAGCCACTTCAATTGCAGCGTCTTGATGTCCACATTATCCAGCAAAACTTGCCCTGCAGCAACAATCATGACCACTTATTAAAAATTCAATAGGCTGACAAGTGACAACAACCAACAGCAGCAGCATAAGGTGCACATTTTATTTGCTCACCCTGGTTAGGATCGTAAAACCGTTCAATGAGAGCAACAACAGTGCTCTTTCCAGACCCACTGCCTCCAACGACCGCTGCGGTCTTCCCCGCGGGGAAGAAGAGAGAAAAATCACGGAAAATCATGACATCCGGCCTGGAAGGATAGCTAAAGGCCACTTCCTTGAACTCTATGTTGCCATGAACTTCATCAAGGCACCTCCCGTCTGCCGTGTCCTGAACTATCGTTGGCCTCTGCCTTATCACCTCCAGCAGCTTGAAGCCGGCAATCTTCCCTTGCTGAATGCTCCAAGGTTTGAAAATGACTGCCCCAGGCTCCTGAAATGAACACAAATTAACACATTGATTAGATTGGTTCAAGCTACGAAACTGCTAGAAAGCCGAAGAGCAATTTTTCAGTACTGACAGGCCACCGACGATTGCTGAGAAAATTGCAGTGAAGGCCTTCCCACCATCAGTCTGGCCGTTCCGGATGAACACACCGGCATACCAGAACACCAGTGCCCATGACATACAAGCAATTCCATAGGTGCAGCCAATGCCAAGCCCCTTGGCCATCCCGGCCTTGTAACCCAGCTTCAGGGTGTTCTGAATCGCCTCGGAGTAGGAATTCAGGGCCTTGGTCTCCCCCACATAGGAGTAGACAGTCCTCACCTGGGCAATGGCCTGGGCAACATAGAGGTAGAAATGTTGGCAACAAATTAGCATAAAAAAAGAGCAAACAGTAACATTTCCTGCATTTGGGCTTGTCACCCAAATAACAAGTTACAATATGGGTGAGAAGAGCTACTTTATGAAAAGGTGTAAAACGACATGGAACGAGAGATCATCACTCGAAAAGGTCCGGTTGGATCTAACAAGAAAGCTTGAAAGGATCCAAAACGACATCATATTGATGCCATGTGCCCAGCTACCTAGATGCATTGGACTCTTTGACCGGGACGAGCTAGAGCCCACACTGAACAGCAGCTATCTATTCTTCTTGCCCACCCAGCCCAGCCATCTCGATTTGTTGGCATGGGAAGGAGTTCCCGGAAATAGTACGCGCCCGCCCGTATCAGTGGTTGGGTAAAGAGAGGGAGGAGAGAGATGCTACCTGCTCGGCTATGATTCCGGCGTTGGCGTACGAGTCCCGGCTCTTGGAGGTGAGGCCAGTGAGCGTGTATGCGTACAGCCCGCCGGCGAAGGCGATGCCGGGGATGACGGCGATGCTGAGCAGCGCGAGCCGCCACGCCGAGACGAACCCGACGACAAGACCGGCCAGGAACGTCGCGAGGTAGTGGATGAAGTTGCCTACCTGCAAAACATCATTCCATTTCCGGATCTTTAGGCAACCGCGGATCGAGTCATGGAGCCAGCCAACTGAGGTGGCGAGCGAGGCAGGGAGGGCAAAGAGGGGGATTGGCTTGGTCAGTGGTCACCTTCTCGCCAATGGCGTCCTGCACGAGGAGCGTGTCGGTAGAGACGCTGAAGACGACGTCGCCGGTACGCGCGTCGGTGTCGAAGAAGCCCACGTCCTGCCGCAGCACGGCCTCGAGGTACCGTCTCCGTAGAGCGCCCACCTGGCGCTCGCCCGTGTACATCCAGCACGCGATCTCTGCACGGAAACGGAGCAGGGAAGAAGAAGCACGGAGGCTCAAGAGTCAAGACCCATGAAGAAGCACGGATAAGAGTGTGTAACATGGAGCAGGGGTAGGCGAGGCACCCACCTAGGTACGACGAGGCGCAGACGACGAGGCCGAGGTAGACGAAGTAGAGCGAATACTGGAAGAAGCAGATGCTTGAGAACGTCAGCGTCAATTAAACCATAGCGGGCTAGCGGCAGAGAGAAACAAACAGCAAGCGAAGCTAGAACGGAGAGAGCCAAGCCACGAAAGAAGCTCCTGAATACGTGCCTTGGACACCTCGTCCGTCATGCGGCGGAGGTTGTGCTGGTTCTTGCCGAAGCCGTTGACAAGCTCGCCGAAGAGGAGGAAGAAGACCGGCATGGCGGCGCCGTGCACCACGGCGCCCGCGCTGCCCGCCGCCATGAGCAGCCAGTCCAGCGGGTCCGCGAAGCCGAACAGCTCGTGGAACGCCACGCTATGCTCCGGACGCTTCTTGACCGCGTCGCACCCGCCGCCGGCTCCGGCTCCGGCTCCGGCGCCGCTGCAGCTCCCCGCCTCCGCCTTTCCCGCATCGCCCTCCGCCATTGCGGACACGCACACGCCTCTCCTAGCTTCTTCTGGTCTGGTCGGGCTCTTCTTCCTCGCGACACGAGAGCTAGCGGCCTCTCACGGCCTTGGCATTGGATCTACAAAACCAGCTGCTGGGGGGAGGGCGTCACCGAGAGAGACCTCAGAGCTCAAAAGCCGCTCCTCTTCTTCCTCCTCGAGCAGCACCCCGCTGTTCGCCTTTGATCTTATACCGCAGGCTAGCACCACTGTCGCCGCAGTGCACGGATTATTTTGGCCGGGCACTTGGGCATGCTTATATAAAATTAAAGAAAAAAAAAAGCTTCGGGGCGAGCGAAGTAGGAGTGGCAGCATAAGAGCTCGAGGGGTGAGGCACTCGGTTCGCGCGAGCATACTGCCGACGCGCCACGTCATCAGCCCATTCTGGTGTGTGGTGTGGTGACTGTGCGTGCCGTGAGAGCATAGCGGCTCTCTGAATACTGACGGCCCATATGTCAGTGAGATTAGGGTATTCACAGAACCCTCCGACATGGTGTGCGTACGTTGATGGGTATTGCAGTGTGTCATGTATCGCCGCGTCTGGACGGTGGGCCACGAGCCCACATGCCAGCGGTATTGTGTTGGGATATACGGAGCCATGAACCGCAGCGTTTACGGCGGAACAAGAGGGTGTGGGCTTGGCCGTACTCGCGCTTTCACGGCGTAGTACGCGACAGTGTACGTACTGTATGGCGTCAAGCCGTAAAGCTACACGGATGCAATCGATTTTACTTTTTTTTTTTTCCTCTTCTTGATTGAAGGCAGGCACGGGTAGCCGGTGGCTCTTGTTTACGGGCGGTAAAAAACAAAAACCGAAACAGCAGCAGTCTGCCGTCTGCGTCTCTGAGACCGCACCGCATCCACCGAAAAGTTACCCACTTCTGTTACGGCCCGCAGAGCGTGGGACCACGCCTCGGGAGGCAGAGCAGGTGGGTCCCACGAGCGTGGGCGTCCGCTTCGAGAGCGGGTGCAACGGATTTTTTTGCTACGGAGCAGCTTTTTGGGGTTTTTGCAACGGAGCAGCTTTTTTGGTATCATTGATGATGAAGAAAAATGAGTTTGTACTATGGACAACAACAAAATCGTAGTATACTGTATTAATACAGTACAGTTTTTATACTCCTCCCATCTTTATTTAAGCGGGATGCATCGAAAAATTCAAACTATTATCTTCAACGATTAGTCTAATTACACAAAAAAATTACATTAGATTTATATTTAGAGTTTTTACAATCAAACTTTGTTGCCATGAATATCATAAGACTATCTCTAATGATAATTGTATCTTAAGTGCAATTTTGTACTCTCTCTCTCTCTCTCATAATTGTATCTTAAGTGCAATTTTGTACTCTCTCTCGTGTTTCAATCTGATTTAAGTTTGACCGGAGTTGAATTTATTTTAACTATCATTTAAGAGCTAATTAAATGCAACATGAAAATATATTTCGTATAGAATTCAAGAAACTAATTTGATTTTGTAGATGTAGATGTGTTTTTTCTATAGACTCGAATAAAGTAGAAGAAATTTGACTTCGCATGAGGCTAAAATAATGTGTAGTTTAGATAACCGGAGGGTGTATCGTAATATTGGAACATAGTCTTTCACGATTACCTCTCCTTGTTTCTTCTTCATTCGTTCGATATGGTCACACAATTACCAACCATGACCGACTTCGCTCAATCGCACACACTTGCCCTAATGTATATGATGGCTTGTTATCCCACAACATCGTCCTCCATATGACCATCTAGAGGGTGTGGGCGCGCGGTGCTAGACATCTAGATGGTGCCGGCTAACCGTGAAGAGCATGTGAACTTGGTTAGCAAGGCTTAATTAGATGATACAGTTTAACCTTGACAAGGTATAATTATCGACCAAGGCCTAATTAGCATATTTGAAACATAGGATTTTGCCCCTGTGTTGAAATGATTTATGTGAACTTTTATGCAATTTTTGAGAAATATTTACGTTCCAAATATAGATTTAGAGTGATACTATGTTGCCCAAGTTATTATAATAGTTACAAATGTCATATGAGGCAAGGTCAAGGTGACAATGGACGTTTCATGGTGTGACAAAGTTATCAATTTTGGAAGCGCAAGTGGCAAGAAAACACTGGGCCGGGGGATGCCTTCACAATTTTTGCCCCGATGGAGGCTTTGGCGACCGTAGGAAAGAGGATGCCTGTTGTTGGAGACAAAAAAAAAACAATATGGTGGTTCATGGTTTCACCTATTATCAGTTACGTGTTAACCACTTTGTTTGACTCAACTGAAGGTTATTTTTCTCGTAAAAAAATCAAGGTTATTTTAGGAAACAACCGGTTTAGAGTTAAGTTGCGCTCGGCTGATAGTTTATGTGGTTGATAAATTGACTGATGATTTTTATGGCTTATAAGAGCAAGTTCAATGATTTTGCAAATGAGCTTTGCATTATTGTTTTTAAAAAAAATCTAAAAAACTCATATCCAATGATTCGGCAAATGAGTTTTCCATTTTTTTTAACTTGACAATTTACCGGGAAGGATTGACATATATGTGAACCGTGGATCGCGCTTGGCATTGCTCCCCCGCATGTTTTCTTCCCCCTTGCGCTCGTCTTTCTGCTCGCGGCCGCAATTTTAGTAATTGCAAAGTCAATTTTGTCAAATCGTTAGAGATTGACTCTTTTTATCTTTGTCATATTTATTTGGAACTTGACAAACTCTCAATTTTGACAGTCATAATATGCAAAACCGTTAGAGTTGCTCTAATAACTTAATAAGCCTATTTAAAAAAATAAAACTTGAGTCAACTAGTAGCACGTACCGCTAGCGAGATTGAGATTCAGAAATGGATAGAATACTAGTACAGTAGAATACACCAAGGTAACAAGAGGCGTATCTGTACGGCATGTGAAAAGGAAAAACCCCTAGTAGGTCACGCGGTGGCTGTCAGATCTTGATCTAATCCAATCGTGCAAAGTCAAGTGCGTTTTTGTATCATCGCGGAATGCAGAGTTTACTACGTGAAAAAAGGAGCTGGGATTAGTGGACGCGAACGAAATATCATCAAGTTGTTGCCCCCGCGGTGGCCGGTGGTTGGGGAGATTTCGTCTCCCGTTAATTAATCTGTCTCTTCTTCTCGTCCTCGGTCAAAGAATCAATCCATCCTATAGCTAGCCTAGGAGCACGAAGCGGAGCCGCGAGCTGCGGCGGCCGGGGAGGGGAGGGAATCAAGGGCGTGCGCCGGATCGGTCAGAACAGAAATGAGCACGCACGCCCCGACATTTCGTTGCCTGCCCGTGTCAGTTGTCACGGGACTCCTCCGCGGTGCAGCGGTGGTGGGGGCGCCGGTGGGTGGCCCCGCCGGGCAGTTCCCATAACTCGGTACACGCCAAAAGCTGTGATGGATGGATGGACCTGGAAACATCGGGGAGCGCCGGCCCCCGTTTCTCAGCTCATCAGCTGGACACCGGCGCAACGGCCGCACGCGGCGCGATGATAAGGCTTGGATTCGGGGTTCTTCTCTCTCACTGCCCTCGAGCGTCGAAACGGGTTAAAACTTCAGAATGGCGGAGATCGAGATCGAGATCGTCTTGCTGCTGCTGCTACTATCGTTACAGTATGTTGTCGTTACGAGCAGGTTGCTGCTCCATCGTTACTGGCTCTGAGCTAGCCGTAGCCACACCGAAGAGGGAAGGGTGCGGCTGTCACGTCGGCCGCATTGAAGAGCTAGGATGAATTGACAGCCGTGGAGCGCGTGTGGATGCCGAAGAAGGCGGCACATGTTGCAGCGAGACAGGAAAGACGGGGAACAGATCAAAATCTTTGGATCCCTTTGGCCACCACCGGCACCGAATTGAAGGGATAGGGTATAGGCGGACGGACGGATGCTGAACAATTCAACTGGAACGCGCCCATCACGTCCTATTGGTTCAAAATAATAAAAAAAAAAGTGCGCGTCCTATTCCGGGCTAATCTGTGCCGGGGACCGTCGGCGAGGGGCCACCGCCGGCCACGCCTGCCGAGCCAAACTGCAGAGAGAATATAAATGAATTCTTCAGTACAGTATGTGTATATAGATAGATAGATGACCAAACGGCCCAGTCCGATAGTCCGACACGAGCACGATCTAGACTAGCATGCCACACGAAGCCTATAGTGCCAATGTTGGTGCGTGCCATTCCTAGGCCTAGGCTAAGACCCTGTTTGGTTCACATAGACTTAAAATCAATGACTTGTAAGTCATATTTGTTTGGTTTCCAATGACTTATAAGTCATGCAGGAAATGAGTTGGAGTGTGGTTCTCAAACAAAAAAAAAGGTGTGGTGTCATGAAGGAAATGGGTTGGAGTGTGGTTCCCAAACAAAAAAAAGATGTTGTCCTATGTGAAAAGAAGGTGACTTATAAGTCCATAAGTTGGGGATGGAGCAACTTATGGACTTATAAGTTAGAGTATTTGGCAAAATAAGTCATTTTTTTCTTTACTTTTTGGACTTATAAATCACCTGATTTATGGAAACCAAACATGACCTAAGACTTCGGCCCACAGTACGATATGGCACGACTAAAGCAGCTTGTGCGATATTGCCACGATTATTTTTTCACGAGCAGATAAGGTTGGATGTGTGAAAAGCCAGATATATAGAATGTCATATGATCCTCCTAAAATCCTAGCTTTTTTCTCCTCATTTCCTAGATCAATGTTATCTTTTTAACCATATATATACCTAAGGTGTCGTTTGGTTCAACAAAAAGAGTGGAACACCAATGCAACTTATTCCTGCTCCTATTTTTTGAAGAGCAAATAGTTCCAAACATTTTAGAATAGATGAGTGAAGAGGGAGGAGGTGCATACAGGGAATTGAGCCAGTTGATTGCTCTTCTATTTTGGTCTCCCAGTGTCTATTCCTATTGGCCTCCTACTCTACTCCTGTATCTTTTTTCTGTCGACTACATCGAAAGCAATTCTCCATTGCGACTCCGCTTGACACGAGGACCATCCTCCCCAGCAACGCGGCCTGCCTGGGTGTCGCGACCCTGGCTAGCGAGGCCACCCGTGATGGCTGCCCGGCGAACTACTCCCTAAACAAGAACTAGAGAGATTGGATGACACATGGATCCTCTAGGAATATAGTTTTGAGATCTAGTGTTGTCGGAGAAACAATGAAAAATAGATAGTATTGAAATAGGTGGTTATCCAAATAAAAAAAATATGAGATCTAGTTTGGTAGCATTTCTGAAATTCTGAAGAGGCTTTTATTGGATCAAAATATTCCAACCAAACAACACCTATGTATAAAAAAAATCTATATAGGAGTATCCAGAAGAAGGCAACATGTTATAATTCCGAATGGAGCTAGGGGTACTAACAAGTTGTGGATGACAGGAATCATACGTGGACATGAATCGTAATTAGAAAAAAAAAATTAATTTTGGATTTGGAATGAGTAACTCTTTCTTAAATTGAACCAGTAAATGCGTCAATTGGTTTGACCTCCGATCCGTACTTGTACATAGTACTCCCTCACATCGGTAGTGAATTGAACCTCGTCTCGCATGCGATTGACCGCCCACCGCTCCGCAGGCAGCACAAATTTGAGGCGCTTCGGGGGAACAGGATGGCGAGAACGGGGAAGGAGCTCGCCGTTGTCTGCCTCTGCCTAGGGTCACGAGCGCTATTTCTTTTCTGTTTCCGTAGGGCTCTAGCCAGAAAAAAAAAACGCTGTAACCTCACGTCGCCGTGCACGGGGCACGGGGCCCAAACTTCAAAATCGGCAGGCAGGAGGAACGCCAGGCGTGAATTTCCAGACCAACGGCCGGTGTGGAGCAATACTTTCTCCTAATCATATCCGAGAGTGCCAGTAACTTTTTACCAAAACCATACGTATTGTCAAAAAAAAATTAGGAGAAAAAGAATAAGATCATCTCCAATACTAGCTTTCAATAATTCACATAAAAAACAATTTAAATCATGAATCCTATATAATATTTATAAAGTATCATAACTATTTTTATATATTCTCTCACTTCTAATCCTTTTGTAATTTTCAATCTTTCCCATGCCATTCTATTTTTAGATTAGCCCATATATTACGTGCGACTGGAGTCCACGTATCTTTACACCTCAAAGAGAGTTTTTTTTTCTCGAGTGCAAAAATGTGTCTTTTTCTCATCAAATTCTAAAAGATTGAAAGTTGTTGGAGACAGATTTTTATTCTTCCATAAATTAAGTATTGGAAAGAGCTAATCGGACTTAGGGACAGAGGATTATACTTCTATGCTCTTTGCGTGACGGTCGATAACGTGGCCACCGAGCCGGTTCAAGCAAGAAAAACATGGAGAAACACACAGTTCCACTGGCAGTTCGAGCAAGAAAAAACACGGAGAGCGCGGTGAAAGTGTCTCTCCTAGCAAGCAGTAGCACCAGTAAAGTAACCGGAGGACAAGCGGAGGCCAAGGCAGCTGGCGGTCAAAGTGGCCGACTGGCTGTGGCCGGGCAGCAGATGCAGAGCTCAGGACACGTCGCGTCCAACAGTCTGGTGATTGGGACTCGATCCCGATGAGACGAGACGACGTGATTTGATTTGATCACTGATCGGTTCCAAGAGGTAGCATTTAGGGCGTCCGTAATAGCTAGTACTAGAACTACATATTCTTCTCCCATGGTCTTAGGTTACGTAAAATAGGTATACTATTTGCTCGTAGCTAGTGACTAATCTTTTTCTTACTTTTTTCTTGTTACGTCACCTCTAACTAGCTAAATAGTTAACCATTACAGACGCCCTTACCATCCTTTTTTGTTCTGCACTCCTGCGAGTTTTTAAAAAAAGAAAAGTAAAAAAAAAAAATGGCCCTCGGGCCATGACCATGGCGGCCTCCCGGCTGAACCGATGTCCGATGGGATAGGAGTGCAGCTGTCTATAACTGGAATCTAGGCCATCAAGACTTTTTTTAGATGCAAAATTTTTTAGAAGAATAATATAATAGCACTTTCATTTGTATTTATAGATTGTTGTTTAATTATAAAATATTAAATTTAAAAAAAATATCTTGTAAATTACAAACAAACTATATAATTAATTATATTTAATACTATATATATATATTTAAAAATTCAATCAAAAGTCTTATAACATTTTAGGGGCTGTTTGGAACGCGGGATTTTTTTCTGTTCTCGTACTTTTTTCTGTAAAAATAAACTGATTCCTATAAAATTTCTGTGTTCCAAACATACCCTCTATTTTGGAAGGGATCTACACACGCCGTGCTACTGTACTAGTACTACTGCTTGAGGGCGCGTACACTGTTACATTAAAGAATTGGACAGTCTGCTCTCATCTCAATGCTCTGGCCACAGCGTGGCAATGGCAACTGGCAAGCTACTCTACTCATTCTACTACTCTACAGTAGTTCTAGCGTGGCTCCTTCTGCCTGGATCACGGCTCAGAACTGGCCAAGGTAGCCAGCCAGCCAGCCTGCAGTTCCTACCAGCTACTAGTAGTAGCTAGCCATGTTTTCAACATTCACCAGCCAATCCAACAAGCACACTGTTGTGGTTGCTGTCCGCTCTAGCGACGCTTGCTACTATGGCAAACTAGCTACTGTGTACAGTATTAAAAACAAATGGACTTGCTACCCAGCAAACCGTAAACTGTTCTGCTCTTCTGGAGTCTGACGTTGATCGAGAGATACCAGAGGTGAACTCCAGTGTACACTACTGCTCCCCGCCCCCCCTCTGTTCCAAATTAACCAGCGTTTTCGATTTCAAATTTAACTCATTTTATATTAAAAATACATTATAATATTTGTATTTTTTAAAAAATAATTTATTATTAAAAGAATTAAATTATCACAATTATTATTTCTTACGAAACGAAAACGTCGTGTCCTTTCTACCACTCCGGTCCAGACGGTGCCCCCGTTTTTTGTTCTTGAGCCGAGCGTCGTGTGGCCATATATGCCCATGCGGCCATTGCTACATTCCACGCTGATATGGGTATTGCTAGCTGGTGCTGCCATGCCAACGGCCACGAGAGGTACGAGGTGCGTGCTTCTCCCGTTCCTTTAATTCGGTTGCTCCGGACATGTGCAACGGCAACGAGAAACCTGAGGGGCTAATAACTCCGTGTCACTGCTCCGGACATGTGCCCGGCCCGGATATGTACTTTATAGGGATTCCCGCTGCCGCATGCAGGCACTACGTTGCCCTAGGACTAGTACACTTCTTGTAAAGCGATGTGATAGATGATGACTTGTCAATGACATGCACATACTAGCCCAAGTACAACTATCAAAAGTAAGAATATGTTTGGCACGATTCCATTTGAGGAGAAACCAAAGCCGTTTAGGAAGAGAGAGATAGATTTGGCTCATCGGTGTTTTCTCTGCAAAATTAGCTCCTGCTAAGAATATTTGGTAGAGCTTAAGCTGGTCGGGAGTGTCGAGATGCAACGTGTCTCGGCGAGACGGGCGGAGGGGCTAAATTTGAGGAAAATAGAGAGTCCTCGAATAAGTAATAGGGATCGTGATTCGTGGTCGATGATTAGCTTAGGTCAGTTTCAATGCAGATTTCATATCTCAATTTCTAACACATTAATATTTTGGAAACGGTGCATGAGAGTTTCATGAGGATAAAACTATCTCTGTCCCCATGAAACTTTCAATATCTCTCTATTCACTAACACGTTGACACATCAACACATTTAATATCCATAAAACTCTAATGAAACTTCATTAAAACTGACCTTAGTAGGTTGGTACTGATAATACGAGGACGAGGGAATGGCAAGTATAACGAAGGAGTTCAGAGATGAGGCTGAGCATCTGCCACTGCGTACATGCATGGAGGTGGCCCTGGCCCTGGCCCTGGCCGCTGGCCGGGCATGCACGCACGCACGCACGCCTTGCCCGAGCCATGATAGCTGCTGCCACGGGGCCGGGGTTGCATATGGCAAGATAGGGCAACAAACAACGGGGCTAACAGCGACTGGTCAGTGACGTGACCATGTAGTCCACGGTAGGGCCGGCCGGCCGGAGGAGCACCAGCGGCCGCGCGCGTCGGATGGAGCCTGCCCGACGATGCCAGTTGCCAGGACAAGCCCCGTCCGTACTGGCAGGCCCTCTCACATGTGCCGGGCGGGCCGTTGCATGCGTTGCTCCTCCACTCCAGCCCTGCGCGGCGCTCGCAGTCACGTGGCGCGGCAGCCGGCAACCGGCAGGCGTGGCATGCGATCGGATCGGAGTCTCTCTCAGTCTCAGCTCTGTGCAGTCTGCTGCATTGCCGTTTGCATGACAGCGCGCAGGATCGGAGTCGGAGCAGCGACCGACGACCGCGCCCGCCGCAACCTTGTTCACCGCGCGTTGCCCGGTTCACACGCACGCCGGGGCACCATTAGGACTCCGGCGAGGAATGTGTGGTCTCTGTCGGACGTGGCGCCGGACTCGTTCGAATTCGCGCGGGTTTTTTTTTTTTAGCTTCCTGGCGGCTCAGTTCCAGAGAGATTCCCGTGCTTAAAAATTCCGAGACCACATGCTGGTGAGATGCCAAAGCTGTAGCCTCTGTGGATAGATAGACAACGTGCTTGCGAGCACTTCGAACAATTTGCTGTGAGCGTTCATCGGCGTGTCTCAACTGTATTGGCCCTTGCTGGTTCGTCGTCTCTCTACTGTTTGGTTGTTTGGATCTACTACGTACGTCTAGACGTCTAGTATTTGCGGCGCTGGTGTACAGAGAGACAGACAGCGAGAAAGTTTGTGGGCTGAGGAAAATTAGCGGTGCGCAAGCAAGTGGGCTATAATGTCATTGTGATCTTGGGCTACGATGGGCCGGCATGAAAATTCGTGGGAACTGCATTACGTAGCTGGAGATGACTGCCTAATAGAAGCGTAATACTTTACTACTGCCTAATAGTTTCTTGAACTGATATTGGAAATGAAGAAGCAAAGATGCTACTTTGTACTTTAATAATGCTGCCTTAGTGTCTGAACCAAAAAAAAAAAAACCTTATTGAAGCACATTGCTAAGTAGTACTAATGTTGTTAATATGAAACATTAGACATAACAGTCACATAACCCTAATTAAATTGTATATTGAATAGTCATAAATGTTGTTGTGTTCCACCAAACATGCTTTCACCAAAGTATGTTACTTACATATGGTTACTCAAGGCCTTGACAAATTTGAAATAGCATAGCAACCATGCACCAAACTTGACAGAAAAGTCCCTACGCTGTTGTTTCCCTGCAGTGGTCAACCTCGGCAATCAGAAAAGCAGAAGCCAAATGCAAGTGTTTAAATGACAGGAAGGTACATGAATACCAAAAGGGAAAAATATTATTCCTTAATTGGTGTGATTGATAATTTAAAATGGCTAATAAGTTGTCAATTGGAGCATCATACATATTCTCCTATCGAAAAGACATTTTAACATTAGTATTTAGAGATCATTTCCAACGGAACAAATAAACAAAAACATGTTACATGGAGAAGTTCTTAAGTGATAGTTTTTCCAGTTCAATGAGATATTCTTTCATAAAGGATTTGTACTGAGCCGTAGGATATAAAGGCAATACAGATGGACCAGCTATCAAAAGCTTTTAAACTTATCATATGTCATTAGAAGTTTAGAACGAACATGCTAGTGAACAGGATATAATTAATCGCTATGTGCACTCGGTTTCAGTTAAGCAAAGTACAGATTTCATTCCAGCAAAAGGGGCCTCTAGCCTAGTGGTTAGAGCACCTGAGTAGCATCCAACAGGCTTGGGTTTGCCTCACAGTGGGAGCGAATTTAGACAGGTCTGGAATAAAACAAAAAAAAACTATAAAAAATAGGTTGGGGTTTCCCCTGCTAACTTTGGCCACAAAAGTACAGATTCCATTGAAGGAAGGCTACATGAGTACAGTGTACAGTAAGTTGTGATTAGGCTGAGGAAGATGCTGATATCCCCCTAATCAGATGCAATAGCCTCAGTCACAGACTCACAGCTCAAGAAATTTAATTTATAACCTAGCAATTGATCATGAAAATCAATAGAAGAAAATACAATGGCCTCCAAATAAGCACATGTTTATCTTAATCAGTTGGTTCACAGGTTACCAAGTTGTAACTAAGATTATGTTAAAGAGGCTAGGTGTACATGCCTTTCAGCCACAAAATTTCCTACCAGTTGTCAGATACTTTTAATTGAAATTACCCAACTCAAGTTGACATGCTTGCAACTTAGCAAATCTCACCAAAATGCAGACACACAGTTCCATCCTGACAAAAGGCCAAGAGCACACCAATAGTCACCAGAATGGCCAATTTTTTAATTGTTGTTGCAATACATAGCCAGCCAGAATACTTGACAACCTGCAAAGGAGATACAACAGTCTTGAATGAGCAGAAATTGCAAAAGAAATGTCAGAGTAAAACAAATTCAGCAAAGCAAGGTTGGAAGGCAATACCAACAGGTTAGCTAGATTCAGGGAAAGGGTTAGCCCATCTCATCCAGTTTCTGCACCTGTACTCTAAGTTACAAGCACAAACAAAGGGTGACTACCATTCACTGATACATACATGTCTTGTATATGCAATGGAATGATATATGGTGTTTACTGTACTAATTTGTGGTTCATGTACACATTGAACCTGGCATATAAAAAGATGATGTCAAATAACCTGGCAGAAAAAGATGCCACCAAACCAAATTCAAATATGGAACTATATGTACATTTAGTAATACTAAAAAGAACTCAACATCATTGTGCTTGAAAAACTGAACATAATATGATCAATCATTTATATAATTTATGGATTGCATATGGAAAGAAAATAAAGTGGCAACTTTATATGGTCAAACACTAATGATCAGAGAAATTCTGAAATAAGATACTGGCATGCAACTTTCTGATTGAGTTATGAGATCAAAAAAGAAATCCCACCTGAACTATTTATCTATGAACATTAGCATGTCAATGGTATATTTACAGTTTATCCAGTTTGGAATTTTCAAAATGGACAATGTTACTATAGTATACTAACACCAGATAAGTTTGACCACAATTTAACATGAACCAGTATTAAATCAAAACCTAAGCAAAACGTTTTGTATTTCTTCATGATCAATGTTTTGGCAATAAGCATACTGTGTACTTGCAATGGAAAATTAGTATCATGACATGGCAAAGCACTTAACAATCATCTATATAAATAAATTATAAATTATGTCAGCAAGCACCGAAACAGTAAGCAATCTTCTGTTCACCATAACAAACCAACCATTGGCCTCTTCCCAAAACTGATTAACCATGTGTTTGATGTAGGTTATAGTGGGATGGGATGGTTTTGTCCCTGATTTTTAAGATGGGATGACCACGTTTCATGTTTGGTTTAGGGAGACGGGACCATTCTTGTTCCGTGTTTTGTTCAGGGAAAGGTGTGACAATGCATCTGACATGTGAGGTCCACATGTCAGCCTCCCCTTTTCTTCTTCCTTGCACCAAGAGCTCGTTCAAGCCACATGCAGCTTCATCTCATGCACCAGAGCTCGCTCAAGAACCCTTGCTGACACATGGTGAATGGCTAGAGACTCCGGGAATGAAACGATAGCATACAAGTTACAGAAAAAAAATATTCAACTTGTCAAACAACAGAGTGATTAAACTGATACGCTATTGATGACGGTCAAAGAATCCTCTAAAGGATTGATACTATAACATGATACGAGAAAACAGATGCCATTCTCAAAGCCGATAGATAGCACACAAAAAGTTCTCATGAATAAAATGAGCAAAAAAGAATGTGTGTTCAACCTCTCCAATATAACAATCTGTATACTCATAGACAGCTCGTCTGAGTTTGAAGACTGAGCACTGTTACTTTTCTCTTCAAAGGCTAAAATTAGATATAAAGAACAAATAATAGTCAAGATATCCTCACAACCATCTTGTTCTTCTTTCCAGCAGACAACAAGAGCACCTTCCCATCAACTATATCACCTTCCTCAACCAGCTTATCCTCGCTATCAATCCTAACGTTATTCAAGTACAGACCACCTTGCTTAATAAGCCGCTTAACCGCTGACTTACTAGCGAGCAAACCTGTGGAAACAGCCAAATCAACAAGTGGAGACTTGAACACTTGATCATAAGCTAAAGAGCATGAAGGCACATCATCTGCTATCCCCTCAATTGTTTGTGCATCCAATTGTGTCTGAGCGCCAGGTCTCAAGGCCTCGGTTGCCTTCAATGCCTCCTCCAATCCTTCCTCACCATGAACAAATCGTGTTACCTCTTCTGCAAGCCTCTTCTGAACAGTATTTGGCACATAGCCAGGCTTCTTCATCGAGTCTTGTAGCTCCTGAATCTCATCTAAGCTCAGGAACGTCAGGATCTTCATAAACCTGATGACATCGATGTCTGGCACTGCAAAGAAGTACTGATAGAACTTGTAAGGAGAAAGCATCTTCGAAGAGAGCCAGATTGCCCCATCCTCCGTCTTCCCAAACTTGGTCCCATCACTCTTCAGCAGGAGCGGGAACGTGAGTCCATGCGCCCCCTCGACCTGCAAGATCTTTCTGATCAACTCAGTTCCCGCTGTGATGTTCCCCCACTGATCGCTGCCCCCAATCTGCACATTGACACCCATATTCTTGAACATATAAAGGAAGTCGTAGCCCTGCAGCAGCTGGTAGGTGAACTCGGTGTAGCTCATGCCGTCTTCTGACGCGAGACGCTTCTTGACGCTCTCCTTGGCGATCATTGTACCCACGCGTGCAAAACGGCCCACCTCTCTCAGAAAATCCAGCAGCGTGATGTCCTTCCACCAGTCGTAGTTGTCCAGGATCACGAAAGAACCCATTCTCTGTGACGAATCCGCTGAATTGGCCAAAGGCTGCTCTTTTTGACCGCGGTGCGAATGGTGGGCAGGCTCGGGAACGCGGCCGAGGATCTGGGAGACGAGGGACTTGATGGCGCTGGAGTTGGCTTCGACGGCAGCGACGTCGAGCTCGGGGCGCTCGGAACTCTTGCCCGAGGGGTCACCGACGCGGCCCGTGGCGCCACCGATGAGCGCGACGGCGGTGTGGCCGCATCGGCGGAACCAGGAGAGCGCGACCAGGCCGAGGAGGTTGCCGAGATGCAGGCTCTCGGTGGTGGGGTCGAAGCCGCAGTAAACCTTGAGCTCTCCGGGCCTAGCCGCGGCGAGCACCTCCGAGGTGGTGGCCTCGACGAGCCCTCGCTGCATGAGCACGTCCACGACACCGGCCGATGCGGCGGTGGAGGCGGGAGCGGAGGCAGTGGCGTTGGTGGAGAGGCGGCGGCGAAGTGGGTGGGTGTGGGAGAGGAGGACGCAACGGTGCGGGCGCAGGAAGGCCCGCGAGGAGGCGGCCGCGGCCATGGCGGCGGCGGCGGCGGCCATCGTGGGGAAGGAGGACGAGGAAGGATTCTCGGCCTTGCGCAGGTGATAGGGGCCAAGGCCAATGCTAGGGTAATTAATAATTTAACATTATAATTAGCTCGAATTCTCTCAGTTCCTACTTCCTACTTTCGATGAACCCAAAACCAAGTTACTGTACTCACTTAAATTTTGTAAGACTATATGGCCCTGTTTAGTTCCAATCAAAATCCAAAAATCAAAATCCCAACTATTTTGGATTCTAAAATCTAAAATCCAAATATTTTGGTAGGGTGTTTAGTTCCAACCAAAATTTGTCTTTTAATGATGAGGATTGTGAGGATGACACACAAACTAATATAAAGATTCCCTTATTTTGGCCTCTTAAGTCCAAAATCCAAAATGGGGAATGAACCACCTTTTGCCAAATATTTTGGGTGGTGTTTAGTTATATTTTGTAAAATGAAAAACCAAAACCCAAAATATTTTGGATTTCATGGGGAACTAAACACCCCCTATTTGGATTTGGATATTGTTTGGATACAAAGGCTAATTACTACTCCCACCGTCTCAAATTATCTATCATTTCCGGTTTTCGTACCACAAGGTTAACTCAATTTCTAGAAAATACGTACAATATTTATATCTCTAAAATAAATTTATTAAAAAAACTAGATTCAAGGATCTTTCCATTGATACTAATTACTTAGTATAAATATTAATAATTTTTAATATATATTTTATTAAAGCTATTTTTCGAAAAACGAAAACATCAAATATTTTGAGACAGAGTAAGTAGCAAGCTAAAAATTAGTTCAAATTAGCGCAAGTAGATCAAAAATGAAGGTTAGGTGGGCTGATTTTTTTTAATATATACTATTGTTAGCAACAGAGTAATTAGCCAGCCAATCTTAGCTAATTTGAATTAATTTTTAATTTTTAACCAAACAGTAACTAGTCCTAACTTATCCAAAGATATCTTTGACTTATGTGATATGTCATGTGTTGAACGGTTGTATATTTATGTTCTTATATATTCCTATATATTCCTTTCTTATCTGCTACTATTATTATTAATAAAAAGAAAACGTGGCCCAAATTTATCATAGAAATTTGGTCGACGTTCGAACTATTTAAGAGAACCGCATACTTTTGTGGACATTGGAAGAGAAGAAAATTATGGCCTTGTTTGGCTGAAAGAAAAACGTTGTTGCCGTCCAAAGAGATGGAGCCTAAGAAACCACTCTACCTATGCTGAATGATCAGTCGTATTCTTATCGCATGAGATCCCGTACGCCCTAATGCTGTTATTATGCGATCGATGTGCTTTATTTAGAGAACGAACGACGGAGGAGGACTCGTACGCTAGCTAAGTATACATCGATCAGAAAATTCGTGAGCACACATGTGACCGTTACATACAAGGGTCCGCTGGCGGCACGGTGACCATGCGAGAACGAGCGTCCCAGAGCAGGCGGAGAGCGACGCTTTAATTTGCCGTATTTGTGAGCTGCTTCGCCAAAAACCAAAATGGGCCGAGTGTGGACGAGCACAGCCCGGAAATCCTTCCTGCCATCCCATCCCCGTTCACGAACGAGCACGCCCGCCCGCCTCACAAAATTGGGAGGCCGGGCCGGGAGCAGGAGCACCTGACCCAACCCGATCGAAGTACAGTACGCAACCACGAGAGAGGAGAGACCAAGACGACGTCGTTTCGGCCGCGTGCAACAATGTCGGTCGCGCAGGCGCAAGGATCCACAGTAGTAACAGAGCCGCCGAGCGCGGCCACCGGTGGACCGAAGAAAACTGAAGCCAGCCACGGGCACGCCGCAAGCACAACTCGTAACAGGGCAGGGGCGGGGACGGGAAAAAAAAAATAGGGCCACACACATCGATCGCGGCGCACAGGAGAGAGGGGGCCGGCCATCGACAGCCATTCGTCGGCAAGGCAGTGCTATCCGAAATCTGATCCCTCCCCGACCTCACGATCACGATCTCCGGTCGCACCACAAACGCGGGCGCGCGCCCCCCTAATCCGCCAACGCATTCGTATATACGGCGCCCGGCCGCTTGTTGGCTAGCATCGTCACCTTGTCCTGACCCTCGAACGGTCTGCGTGTCCGTGGCCATGGCGGCGTCGTCCATGCTCTCCGCCACCACCGTGCCGCTCCAGGTACGCATACGCATGCATGCCTCTCTCGTGCCGGCCATGCTACGACGGGCGATGGACACAGCGAAGCGAGTGAGTGACTGATGGGGGGTTTTGTGATATGTGTGTCCAGCAGGGGGCCGGCGGCCTGTCCGAGTTCTCCGGGCTCAGGAGCTCCGCGTCGCTGCCGATGCGCCGGAATAATGCCACCTCCGACGACTTCATGTCCGCCGTCTCCTTCAGGACCCACGCGGTACGTGCCTTCCTGCCTGCTCCGATCCCTTGCCTGCCTGCCTGTGCATCAATCACAAATTCACATCACACCCATCAGGTCGGCACGACGAGCAGCGGCGGGCCGAGGCGAGCGCCAACGGAGGCAAAACTGAAGGTAGCAATAAACGGGTTCGGCCGAATCGGGCGAAACTTCCTACGATGCTGGCACGGGCGCGGGGACGCGTCACCTCTCGAGGTGATCGCGATCAACGACACGGGAGGCGTGAAGCAGGCGTCGCACCTGCTCAAGTACGACTCCACGCTCGGCATCTTCGACGCCGACGTCAAGCCGGTCGGCGACGACGTCATCTCCGTCGACGGCAAGCTCATCAAGGTGGTGTCCAACCGCAACCCCAGCCTGCTGCCGTGGGGCGAGATGGGGATCGACCTCGTCATCGAGGGCACCGGCGTCTTCGTCGACCGTGATGGCGCCGGGAAGCACATCGAGGCTGGGGCTAAGAAGGTGCTCATCACTGCGCCTGGGAAGGGTGATATCCCTACCTACGTTGTTGGCGTCAATGCTGATCAGTATAACCCTGATGAGCCTATCATTAGCAACGCGTCATGCACCACTAACTGCCTCGCGCCATTCGTCAAGGTGCTCGACCAAAAGTTCGGTGCGTAGTATCTATATATCGTCTTCTGTTCTTCATTCACTAGAGTTTGATACTGCTTTATATATATATATATATACACACACACACGTACATAATGAATGCACGCATGCACGACACCGCAGGCATCATCAAGGGCACCATGACCACCACCCACTCGTACACCGGCGACCAGAGGCTGCTGGACGCGAGCCACCGGGACCTGCGCCGCGCCCGCGCCGCCGCGCTCAACATCGTGCCCACGTCGACGGGGGCCGCCAAGGCCGTCTCGCTGGTGCTCCCCAACCTCAAGGGAAAGCTGAACGGGATCGCGCTCCGGGTGCCCACACCGAACGTCTCCGTCGTCGACCTCGTCGTGCAGGTCACCAAGAAGACCCTCGCCGAGGAGGTGAACCAGGCGTTCCGCGACGCCGCCGCCAACGAGCTCCAGGGCATCCTCGAGGTCTGCGACGTGCCGCTGGTGTCCGTCGACTTCAGGTGCTCCGACGTCTCCTCCACCATCGACGCATCCCTCACCATGGTCATGGGAGACGACATGGTCAAGGTCATCTCCTGGTACGACAACGAGTGGGGGTACTCGCAGAGGGTCGTCGACCTCGCTGACATTTGCGCCAACAAGTGGAAGTGAAGCGTTGCTGCTCCCCCATTGTAATCAAATCAAATCAATCAATTTGTAGCTGGTTCACCCTCGACTTCAAAATTTTTCCCCAGGCTCTTCCCTGATGATGGTGATAATTTGTAATAATGAGAAATCGAGGCCTCAAACTCCAAACAATTCCTCCCTTTACTTTTTTTTTGTTTCTTTTTGCTCCCTTCTTCTCTGATTATTCATTGTTGAGGGATGGATTATAATCGACTTCCGGCAAAAGGAAATCGCAAAGTTGTATAATGTGGATTGTAATATATATACTATTGATCGCACGCAGGTTCTCAAGTACATCGCACCTCTCTTTTTTTTTCAGGGTAATGCAAGCATTCAATTGTTGTCCATTAAGGTAAGTATAGGTAACATGTCCCCGACTTCTGAATTGCAACTCTGGTCCATTAAGGTAAGTACAGGTAATAGTCTTTTGTATGTCAATCAGATGCTCTCCATCAGTTTTTTGGAGCTAATATCCACTCTGGTTCAACCGTTCAGTGACCACCATTGAAAAGGTTCCAATCATGCACATTGAAATTCATCACTGCAAGTTTGAAGATCTCAGACATTGGTAAGCATCCTGCTTGTTCAGCAGGTATTGCCGGACCAGCTGCAACCGCCGCAGTACTTTCACTCAGGGGGCTGAAATGAATCAGACAGCATGAATCAATTACGGCTGCTAGTAACACTGGAAAACAACAGTCTCTTAATTTACTAAATATATCAAGACCTTGGTAATTCTAGGATGATGTCTTGAACTTAAATATGTTGGATGCACACATGTTTTGGACCTCTGTCAATCATATTTCTTGCAATACTTACAAGTCATACTAAACAAATTTGTATTTTGTTCCTTCCACAATCCTAGTACACTAGAATTTGGCATGCCGAGGTACAAAGTTGAAAGAAATTCATGTATTTGAACATAGGGGTATTCCATATTCCATAGTACAAAGCTGAGAGTGACTTGCAACAAAATGGCATGTTTAACAAGCACAACATTTATTCATTTACAGTTCCTAAATGGTTGCCTTGTCTAATATCATTGACACTCATTTTAATATGTCAAGATGCATCAAACATTAATTTATTCAAGAAAAAAAATAGATTTATCTTTTCATATACAGACCAGCAAATGGCAGTAGATGGTAATTGTGTGATGTAAAATTGGAACACAATCCCAACCTTGAAAAAGTATGAAATGATGATTTTTTTTTCAAGAATAAAATACAAACTAATAATGTAAAGTGCTGTGATAGTGATCGAGAGGGCTTACTTTATCAACAGTGGCTCATATGCGGTGATAAGTACATCGGTTGCTGCATTCTTGAGGCGTATGTTAGCCAGGTAAAGCTGTAAAAGTTAACAAGGAATTCAGTTTGAAGAGTGAAATCTACCACTAAACATTACTCATGAAGGGTGGTTATACTCACTCGAACAATGTTCTGTGCTTCTCTGCCCTGTCTCCCTTTTGAGACGGCCTATGAAAACAATGAAAAGGCATGAGATCCTACAACGCATTTTATGGACACCTTTTTCTTATTCATTCTAATACTAGATCATTCCAATGCATAAAACTGAATTAGAAATGCTAACATAATCATTCATACACAGTTCAAACAATCTCACAGCGTTTCCTGGATGACCACTCTCCCAATTGAAGACTAAAGTTTTTTTTTTCTATTAATTTAGTTACCTTCATGCTTTTACCATGAGATGAGAATGATGTACTTATACATGTCTTCATCCTCTGATTTCTGAGGATGCAGGTACCATGTATGAATATTTGAGCAAACTAACTGCTCACAATGTCTGACCAATGCTGATTCATAGTTATTGTTCTAAGGGATGTCAAATGGCTACTGAAATCTAGTTCATTCTACACATCACAACAAGATAACATTACATCTCTACACACCAGAAACCTTCCACAATCCTATCCAAAGAAGCACTGAAAAACACCAATCAGTGGGAGATAGACTGATGATCAGGATGGCACAACATATTTGTACAGTAAATGATCTTACCAGCTGGCCAACTGCAGTTGCAGCCACTATAGGGGCTTCTCCGAGACGCAAAGCAGCTAGCTCAAGTGTCCCAGAATTCTCGACCACCTAGCAAACAAACCAGCAAAATTTTACCAACATTGCCATCCAAGGCACAGTACGCACACACATAGTTTTGGAACAGGATTGTTAATTCGCCAAATGATTAGCATTGGCTGTATTGCACGGACAATTACATTGCAACTAGAGTAGCAGACAGCTTCCAGCAGGCGGTAGCTGATCACTCATTAAACAATATATAGGCAAGTCAAGGGACTATTGACTATTGTTACCAACCAAGCTGCCCCCGGCGTCTTGCTCGTCGGCGATGTCGCGCAGGAACCAGAGCGCGCTGCCGGCGTCGTCCACCTCGCCCTTGAGGTCAAGTAGCTCGAAGACGAGGCTCTCGTCGCGTGATGGATCAAAGAGAACCTCCTGCGCAGCACAGCCCAACATTCAGAGTTAAATTCAAACAAATTCTCTAAACAACACGCGAACACATCCATGTAATAAGCAGATAAGAACTCGGCGGAGGCGAGGATCTCATACGAACCTGATGGTCTGGGACCTCCCGGATGTTGCTCACGTCCTGCACAAGTCAAAACACGAATGCCCAATCGAAGCGTAAGCACACACGCACAAGCAACAGATCGCACTCCGACAGGGCCGGCCCTGCCACGGAGGGCAAGGAGGTTGCGGAGGCAGGCAGGCGGAGAGAGCCCCGTACCTGGAAGCGGGCGGGGAAGGTGGTGGAGATGGCGCCGCCGAACAGGGGTCGAGGGACGCAGCTCTCCGCGGCCATCTCTACACCAGCTTTCAAACTCTCGAGGGTCGAGAAAGGGGAGACAGCTTCCAAAGCGTGGTGGAACAGTGGAAGGTGCGCGGAGAAGACAGAGGAGGAGGCCGCCGATTCGCGCGCGAGTTATACAGGAGAGGGTTGGCGGCGGAAGCGCCGCGCGTCGATCTGACGCAGCGACGGGCCCCGCGTGGAAGCTACGCACGCCGAGGTGTTCCGCGGCATTTGCTCCGGTCGCCGGTTGCGGCAGGGCGGCGGGCGTGCAAGCGAGTTGTGGGCCGAGTTACGTAGGCGGACTGAGGCCCAGATTTGTGTACGAAGACGGGCGTTGCGAGGGCTCGCGGGCCCGACGTTACCAAACTAAGCATCGACGCCGAGCTTCAGTTTTAAAACTTTTTTTTAAAAGAAAAAATTCCACTTTTCCTCTCTCAAACTTCGACGAAAGTCCGTTTTCTTATTCCTGACCTGAATTCCAAAAGCGGACAAACCACACCTTCCTCAATTTTTGAAACCATATATTTTGTACCTCTCTGACCGGTTTAAAACCATATTTTTTCCTTTTTTTTATTTTCGATTGAAGTTTTTAAAAAATAAATCACAGAAAAATCATAAAATAAAAAATTGATTTTTTTAGACTCCACATAAATATATTTACACAATAAACATATGATATGATGTGCTTTAATACAAAGTTTTTTCTATAGATTTAGATAAATTATGTTTTTAATTAATTAGAATAATTCATGACTATAGTTTCTATGGTTCAATTGTGGTGAAATTTTCCTGGTTGACTAATTATTGTATGTTTCAACTGTATTAAAAATTTCATACTCATTAGATGGTTTATAACTTAGTATAGATTTATTTAGTTTATACTTGTTAAATCTAAAATTCTTGTTTGGTGTTTGGTTGGAGTGCTGGGCTAAGGGTTGAGCCATGTTAGTGTCTAGGTCTTCTTCTTCATTGCTCTCTTTACTTTTTGGGAACATTTCCCTGCTCTCTTTTGTCCTTTGGTTGCTCCCATCGGTGGCCGTGTCACACACCAGCATCGTGCCCCGCAGCCCGCACCGACGGTCGTGTCCCACACGGCCCACATCGGCATCGCACCCCGTACCGACGGTGGCCGCGCCCTGCACCTCACCGCTCACCGCTCCGCTCGCTCAGCCCGGTCACCACGGCCGGTCGCATGGGGGTGGAGGTCGCCATGGCCGACGGCGTGAGCG
Source organism: Microstegium vimineum (assembly GCA_022036555.1). Classification (NCBI taxonomy): domain Eukaryota; kingdom Viridiplantae; phylum Streptophyta; class Magnoliopsida; order Poales; family Poaceae; genus Microstegium; species Microstegium vimineum. Next base: position 31,798,504 of record CM039131.1, read on the forward strand.
CCATCATAGCCGGCAGGCTGGGCATCAGATCCTGCGCCGCGTGCGGGTCGGCATGGCCGCGTCAGATCCCGCAAACTACACGGTAGATTGGCCAGTACATAACTGAACCTGGGCGGCTTGGCCATCAGGTCATGAACACAGAACACTAAGCACGAATACTAGACATGAGTACATGACCGAATAGCCATGGCATTTTGCAAGACCACGCAAAGCATACAACGACCAGGCCAAGCAGAAATTCCACGGTACATAATGGATTACACACAAAAAAAAAATCTGTCAAGATACCAAATCCCATTGGGTTGCCCTCTCCATAAGCTTAAGACCTGAAAACAGGTCCTAAAACTCCAACCAAGTCAAGCACTAAAACACCGCAAAAGGGGACGCCTTGTTTCATCAGCCATCTGGAGGCTCGGTCTCACGCATTCTGCAGACTTGTCAAACCTGACCTAAGTTGAACAGGGCTCAGGGCTCCTCTTCATCCTCCTTGTCTTCGTCTTTATCTTCGGCTTCCTCATCAGATCCCTAAAAATATTTGCAGGGTCATACAGAGGAAAAGAATGAAATCATTGTGTGAACATCTCCAATCTGTGTGTGCAAATAATAGGGGCATGACAAGGTGCCCTGCTATCACGAGCATGACTTGGCATCCGAATGTGCATGGTAAATGCCTAAACAGTAAATCAATCATGCATGTGGCACAAAAAACAGTATGATTAACCTTAAAGCTAGGTGCAGTAAAACAGTCATGATGTTAACAGGAAAAGTTACTGCTACTAACAAGTCAATATCATCAGGATAGGAAAGAATTCGTTGTGCTGAAATTTGGCTTATGTTGTATGCTTATACTGATTTTTTATGAGAGGAAAACACTGAAAAGTAGTGTTGAAGTAGTGCAGACGAACAGGGCCTAAAGAACTGGATTAGTGGATTACCTCTTCCTCATCTTCCTCTAGTTCAAACTCGCCTTCTAGCTCCTGCAGTGAGAGATTTCAGCACAAAATACAAAAGATATACAAAAACTATAAAATATAAACGAACAAAATCACTCATCACAAAAGAACAACTAACATTGTTGAAATACTTCAAAGGATTAGGCCAGAAGTCTTCCTTGATGACATCTGCCACCTATGTAACTGAGGTCATCAGAGAACATCCTCAACTGGAAAATACTTTTGAAGCCACAACTTCAACCACAGCCATAAGATCTGGAAACTGTTATACCTGATCCATCTCACCATGAGCGAAATTTTTGTCCTCCGTATTGCTGAACCAAGTGAAAAAACTGCACAAGGAACAGAACTTTATAGAACCTCCAACTAACAGCTCAATTGAGATATCAGATATGTATTTCTATTTATTTACTGTATAAACATCACTCCCTCCAGTCACAGTATATGACATTTTTGAGTTTTTGTATCTTTGAGGTGCGATTTTGACCATAATATTTCTATTAAAATATATAGTTATAAACTTATAATGCCCAATAATTTACGCCATGAAAGTGCTATTCAAGACAAATCTACCCATCATATCGATATCTCCAAACAAAATATTTGGAGATCTATTAGCAGTGGTCAGACCTTCAAAAGTTTGACCAGATTTTAGTCGAAGTGTCATACATTTGTGACCCGAAAGAGAGTATAATGCACGAACTAAGGTAAAAAGGAAAAAAAGGATTTTAAAAAAGCCATGGCTTTTCCAACATGTCAAGGTATTAGTCTAAGCACATTTTGTATGCAAAATCACAAGACCAAGAGCCGTTAAACCACTAGCCACTAGAAACTAGCCTACAACATATTTTGTTATATTCCCTTTTTGGGCTTAGGTCAAACTCTTATTCTTTATTAATATATAGTTCTGGCAAAACTCCTGCCAGATTTAAGTTAAAAAAATATATTTTGACAAATATTTCAGCAATTTCATGCACTTTTGACAAAATAAGACATAAATGGGAATTTGCTACATTGTAAAATCAAAATGGAGCCAACAGAATGTATAGAGTAACATAGACTAATCTAGAGTGAACAAGAACGACATAATGAAAGCATAGAGAACATTGACATAAGAAAAGAAGCTAGCAAACATAGATTGTTTGATTATATAATTGTGCATCACAAATAGGATACTAGAAATGGGAATTTTTTTTGCTCAAATAGACATGAAACCAGATACCTTTCATCAACCAGTAGTCTCTTGTCCCCCTTCTTGTTGCATGTCTTTTCATTGATAATATCCTAATGTGCAAATTAGAAAAATCGTTAGGTTCTCTAGCAGAAACTTGGTATGCTAAAGACATAGAGTGATAATCAAGGCACAATACCATTCCTGCCCTCCACTTAATGGAGGTAGCCTTTACTGTAACTGTTCCATCATCATTGATGGAATATGCCTTCGTAAGTTTTTGATCTTCAAAATATGGATTGGGAGAAAAGCTCTACCAATTCAAGGTCAAAAGACAGTAAAAACAAAGTTTCTAAATAATAATAATAATAATAAGAAACTTTAGCTTGCAGGTTCAAACGAATCTTATCTTACCAGAGTAATAGAGCAGCCCGATTTAATATCCTCAGACTCATCCACAAACATAGACTCCAAGTGCTTAAAAATCTATAACAGAATGAACATTGTAAGTTCATGAGTTAATAAGAGATGCTCCAATTTACCAATTGGTTTCTGATAGTTTTGCTTTTGCAGGATATATAGGTGTATTGCTTATCCTGACAATTTATTGCAAATGTTCAAACAGATAAAACCATGTCAAATAAAGGTACCTGTTGATCATCCTCAGTTAGAAGATCCCCAAGCATAGGATGAGTAAGAAACTGCAGGGTCAGTACACAGCACTGTCACGTTACTAATTAAAATATGAGCCCATATGCAACACCGATCCTCAAAGAAAGAGTTCGAACACAAATAAACCATAGAAATATATTACAAACCGCTGTCAGCCAGAAGTTTGGAATCTTCTGGATCATTTCATTGCGTCGAACATAAACTGGTCTGCGAATTTGATTGTACTTCTGTTCCACCTCCAACACTTCATCGCTTGCTTCCTCATTAACCTGTAATGAACAAAATCTATGAGAGACAACATACACATTCAAATACATCGAAACAGCCAACATAAAAAAAAATGCACACTATTAGCGATAGTAAGTTTCTAAGATTCGCTGATGAATCTCGTAAAATCAAGTCAATTCTGATTTCTGAGCCCGCTGGCAATTCATACGAGGGTAGTGCCGATCTAATTTTGTTTAGGGAGCAGAGAAAAGCATCCAATACTCAGCACGAAACAGGGCTTCGAGCGAAAACCTCCCTTCTGTGCCAACTCCACAAAACAATACTTCTTCAGGCCGCAATCAACCAATCAATCACCAGAGACACAACGCTGCAACACAGCCAAACGCCGAAACCATCGCACAGGTCACCTTGAACCGGCAGCAAAACCTATACCGAGTTTCAAGGAACCACACGAAAGACCAACAAAAACCTACAGCCGACGGAGCACAGCGAGCCAATGGAGACAGAAAAATTCCAAATCACCTGGAAAGCGAAGAAACTCACCTTCTCGATCTGGTCCTGGATCTCCTGGAGCTTCTCGATGGAGAGAAGGAGGGCGCGGTCGATGGGCTGTTCCCCGTCCTCCTCGGCGCCGTCGGTCCTCGCCCTCTTGCCCTTCTCTTCTGCGGTCCGCATCGCGAGCAAAGTGGAAAACCCCCTCTAGGGTTTTAGCGGTCCCTCGTTGTCCTAGCCTCCTAGGGAAAGGGGCCAAGGGGAGGCTGGCTGCTGCCAGTCTGCCACTGCCGTGCGCGGCTACGCGCGGTGGGCGGGCGGAGGCGGGTCGGGTGGACAGGTGGTGGCGGGGCTAATTGCGGGAGCCTTTTCCCGCTATGCCACCAAAGATGCCAATTCCTCCGTGCCCCTCAAGACTAAATTGCTCAAAACGATGGCTAACGGTTGCTATATCACTGCTCTTAGTCTAGAGAGGAAAAGAGGGATGCATGAATGACAGGTGGGGCCCATTTGTAAGTTTTTTCTTTTTTCTTTTTTTTTCTTTTCACATATCCTTATCCCCATCCGCATCGACACCGGCCCGCGGCTCCTCCACGCCTCCTCCGCCAGAAGCCAGACGGCGCCGAGCTTCGTCTGCACGGCCCCCAGAGCTCCGGTGGCGACGGCAGGGTCGGCCCCCAGAGCTCGCCCCGCACGCCGGCGCGTTGCATCTCGTCCCTCGAGCTCGCCCACGACGAGGCGCGCTAGCACTCGCAGCGACTGGCTCGAGCTCGTCCGCGCGGCGGCTGGCTGGAGGTCGCCCATGACGCGGTGGCGCTAGCTCGCGCGCTGCTGCTGGAGCTCGCCCACGACGCGGTGTAGTAGAACTCGACTGCTGCTTGAATGGCGCGAGAGGAAGAAGGCCCGCCAGCGGTAAAGCTCCCGCCGTCGTGCGCCGCGGCGGCGGCGGAGGAGGATCCAGCCCCGAGACACCCGCCGAGGCTGAGGCGGGCCCGGCGCCGCGACGGCGCGTCCGCGCGGCTCAGTCGGGTGGGGGTCAAGCCAAGTCAACACGTTCCATATGTCAGTGAGAATGAGGGCACAAATGACATTTTACGGGGCTTATCCCACATGTCAGGATTGTCAAACGAAAGAAAAATAAACAGAAGACGGAGAATGATTCAGAGAGAAAGAAAGAAAGAAAAACATACTATACTGGCACAGAGGTACGAATTAAGTTTTCAAGGTACAGAAAAATTAACCAATTTTTATAATGATGCAGCGAGAAAAGGCTCTAATTGCGGGAGTTTTTTTTATACGGGGCCGCGCAGAGATTCGCGCTTTGCTGCCGCCGGTTTAAGTAGAATTGGGCTGGGCCCCTGAAGTCGAGGTGGCCTCACAGCCTTATTATCCACTCAGAAATTCAGCCCACTTAAGCACCATATTTCATCGCCTTTCGGCTCCAAAACCAAAAGTTGTAAGGGTATATAAAAAATACAGTACACCAAGCAAAAACCCTATGAAATTATTATTATTATTATTATTGAGCAGGGACTGAATTTCCACAAAGCAGAAATTGGCTTTGACATGAAACACTGAACTCCGATCAACAAAACAGTTTAAACTCCAGTCAGATCACTTCTTGTAGTCTCAATACCCTTATACAAACAAGAAAAATAAATCTACATCTGCACACAGTACATGATCCCCATCCAAACCCATCAATTTGACAGTTTTATTGGTTGCAGACAAACATATATATAGAACTACAGTTACAAAAACCATGTCTATAGAATCCAAAGAACACACACCAAATGAAAATGCTGCAGGGCATATAAGATCTTGTGCTCTCCAAATGTTACAGAATAGAAGCATTGATGGTCACTATGTAACCACAAACATCCTGGATAATAATCAATGAAAACTGTCGTATACCACAAATATAATGTACTAGTACAAAAAAAAAAACTAATTTAGCTGTGGTTAACTTATTGGCCTGCATTTGTTCAATGCCGTGCAATCTACTCTTGCACAACCACAACAGCAAGTTAACATAAATCACCCGTGGTGTCATCGATGCAAATGCTGCAGCACTACTTGCAGGCTTCAGCGTCTTTCCAGGATGACAAACCCAAGATCGAAACAGACAAAATCTGTTTAAGTCAAAACTGAGAAATGGCCACAAGCATGCCATAGCATTAGACTTTCCAGGCGTTTGCAGTTGATCCAGCTGTCCCAACTTGGCTCAAGAGGGTGTTTTTGTAGCATCCATTTGGGCTTCACCCCATGAGAATCAAGCCGCTAAGTTCAAGGAAGGAGGAGGTTGGCCTTATCTTGCCATTTCCTGCAAAATGGAACAAAACATAGGTAACTGAGATATATCAATGAAAACTCATGGAATGACATGATGACATCCACAATCGTCACAACAAAATATTGAGGCACCTTATTCTAGTCAGGTCAGGGAACTATATTTCTCAAAAGAATGATCACAGGAAATGGTAATGAATGTTCTCCTAATGGAAAGTATGACCAGAAAACTTAAGTGAGCTTAATCACCACAAGCAGCTTTCAAATAATAAAAAAACATAACCCTGTTTATTAACTGATCACTGTTCCACTGCATGGTGCACACTGAAAGGTGTAAAGTGTACAGGACACGGAATTTGGCATATTGCAACTAATTTTATTAGCTATTAAAAAATGCCTAAGATACTACAAGCATGACAACTGTACAAAAATCAATGAGTTACCAATCAGCTCCATTCTACAGATAAGTACCACTAAGAAAATCTAGCACACTATCAACTTGTAGACAACAGTAGATGAGCACAAGACTTCTCCATTTGAACTTGCCCACTGAAGCTGTTTTCAGAATTGACATGCTCATTGATGTCACGTAATAATACCCAGTTACCATGAGTTCATGACCCATCCAGAACAAATCCAAAGACACCACAAGTTACAGGTTCATGAAAACAATACATTGTCTGTCCTGGTGAGATTTTGTAGCGACAAGCCAACAAGGATAAATGGATTTCTCTTGGTAGTTCATGGTGAGATTATTTTGAAGGTGTCAAAAAATGGTTATAATATATCAATGCTTGCTCAGAGATATGCATTATATAGTTCAATAAAACTCATGGTGGGCTTCAAGTTAACTCATTTACCTAAAGATGGACTTAAATTTGTTATAAGTGTTTGTTTTTCTGGGAGGACTGAGCAACTTCACAAGCAAGGGGTCATAAAAGGTACAAGCTCTGAACATACTGCAAGGCAAAGGACAATTTCCAGATAAAAGGGATATCAGGATGGGGGGAGGGGGTACTAGCTACATTTTCATGTACTTGGTAAAAGTTCACAAGAGATAATTCTCCAATCAATGGAGAGGCGAAGAACAAAATCCAGAATATCTGAAAGAGAACTTACGAGTATATTCTTCCGCATTGAATTACTTGGCAAGTCACTTGTTAAGGCAGGATTTAGGGGTTAGGATGGGTTGGATACCTTACAATTGCTTTAGCAAGTGCCCTTGGCCGTTCATAACCATCTGTAGAGACATCTTTTGCACTGTCATTTGATGCCTGTTCCTTATTCGACTCATCCTTGCCCTCTCGTCGCCCCCTAGCTTGCTGTCTTGATTCAGGCTTCCAGCATACTTTCGCAAGTGACTTGCCAAGTAAATCAGCAATATTTATTGCCATGTTCTCAGCTTGCTCCACATGAGGGAAGTTATCTTCCTCAAAATGATGTGACAACCATAGATACATTGACAGGACCTGATGTTTTGTCTCAAGGTCCAGAAGCTCAGCGTCATTTCTTGCAGAACCCCTTGGCACTCCCATTGCTATGCTAACACGATGGCTTTGGCAATAGTTAGTGGCAAATCTTAGAAGATGGTGCATGGCTTTTGGATCCCTTATATTTACTGGAGCAAAGCAAAAATTGTAGCGATCCTTGAGGGATAGTCCCTGCACCCTCTCAAGCATATTAGCAACCTTCTTGATACCATCCTGCTGGCACATGAAGTATGTCTTATCAATGCGACAAGTATCACGGAATTTATCCAACAGATCAGTGAAAGCAAGGTCAGGGAATTGGCTAGCAAACTTTTCCACTTGCTCAAAGCAAGGAAAAAGACCAACTTTCTGTGCCTCATCGAATGGCTGCTGCAGGCACTGAATCAAATAATCTAACTCATCCTTCAAGAAAGTTGTTGTGAGTCCATCTGGGTAAACACTGCCCCTCCGTCCAGCACGGCCAGCAATCTGCTTTACCTGTGAAGCAGGAACTGATACCATTCTGTCCCCATTGTATTTGGCCAAGCTATAGAACACAACCCTCCTAATGTTAAGGTTCAGCCCCATACCGACTGCATCACTTGCTACAAGCACATCATACTCATTATCCTGCTCGTTGAACAGCTTTGCTTGTTGGCGTCGTGTCTCTGGTGGCAGAGCTCCATAAATAACACAACACTTGTGCTTTGTAAACTTCTCAATTGCCAGCTTCACCTCGAATATCTCCTTGCGTGAGAAAGCAACAACACAGTCACCAGAGCGGATATTCTTGAGGTCCCCAAGAAGCGTCTTTGCCTCAACAACAAGAGGCTTGAATCGCTCATATTGATGCACCACCAAGTCATCCCCAGTATCTGCACAAATCTTCCGGACAAGCTTGAGCACGCTAGGGTCACCGCAGAGGTGTATCTCATCCGCCTTGAGCCCAAGCAGAGCGCGCGTCCATGCAAAGCCCCTGGTAGGGTCAGCAATCATCTGTATCTCATCAACCACGGCGACTTCATAAAGCTCCTCAGTGGACACCATTTCAATGGTACAGGCAACATGATTGGCGAAAGGCACTTCCTTAACCTCCTGTCCAGTGCGCATGGTGCAGTAGACACCGAGGGCATTAACCTTGTCGAAGATCTCCATGGCGAGCAGACGGAGCGGGCTGCAGTAGACCCCAGACTTGGCTGCGGCGAAGCGGGTGAGCGCGTTGTGCGTCTTGCCGCTGTTGGTGGGCCCGCAGTGGTACACGATACGGCGGCGCATGGCGCGCGCGAAGGGGTACCAGGTGTGCGGCGCCGTGAGGTCGGCCGCGGCCATGACCGACCTGTGCTGCCTCAGCTCGTCCGCGAAGTTGGCGACGCAGAACTCCGCGAAGGCCGGGAGGAGGAACTCGTGCGCGTCCTCCGCAGGGAGCGAGAGGAGATGCGCCGCGGACTCCCGGGAGAGCCGCGGGAGAAGGAACGCGCGGAAGTGGCGGGCGTAGGAGGGGAAGGCGGACGAGGGGACGTAGAGCGCGAGCGCCTGGTCGGACATGGCCGGGCTTTTGGCGAAGCCGCGGACGAGGCCCACCACGGCGTCCCACGTGGCCTTCGGCAGACGGGAGGATCCGGCGGCGGGGTCCGAGGCGGATAGCTCCCGCCATAGCTGCTTCGAGTCAAGAGACGGCGGCGGTTTCTGGGTGGGATCGCCGGTGGAGAAGAAGCGGTGCTGGGGTGGGAGCCATGGGTACGGGGATTGCGGCAAGGGGCGGTGGAGGTGAGAGAGGAGAGGGAGTATGAGCCGGTGGTGCGTGGTGGAGGTGGAGCGGCGGAGAAGCGCCGCGGCAATGGCGGTGGCGGCGGCCATGGGGTTGGTCGGTTAGGCCGGCGACATGGAGGCGGGGAGAAGAACGAGGGATGCCCTCCTTTGGTTGCATCAGACGGTAGCTACGGAAACAGAGCACGCGGTCTCGGCCTGCAAGGCCGCTGCGGCCCAGGAAGCGGCCCAGTATTACCCATAGGCGTAAGCGGTGGGCCCGTGGCCCGTGGAGGCAGAGATGCCAAACGCCGTCCTCCAGCTTCTATCCGCCAAAGATTGCAGGCTTGCAGCTCGTGCGCCACACACACGGACACTACTCCCCCACCTCGATCGGATGCAGTGCCTACCCTGCGGACTGTCCACCAACGGCCCCGCTGCGCATGGCGCGGCCAGAAGCGTCAGCCGCCGAAGGGTTGTCGTCGACGGCGTCGCCTCGGCATCTCACGACAGCGAGGAAGCGCCTCCAAGGTCTGACAACTTGTTTCCGCCCACTAGGTTTTTTTTTCTTCTTTTGGGCGACATGATTTTGGTCGGCACAATCAAGCAGTTCCAAGCTCGTGTTTGTACCTGGTATTTCCATTCCAATTTTTAATTCCCATTCTTTTTGTTCGTCTCCGTGTGGGCTGTGAGTCTGTGACACCTATACTAGTTCCGTACTTCCGTTTGGCACCTTATAAGTGGTTGTGGTTGCTACAAGATAAGAGCGTGTTTATTAAAAAGAACCTCGCGTGTTAGTTTGCATCTATCACCTCAGCTGAGCAAGTGTGGTGGTGGTCTACATATTCTCTCATGTTCTGTTATATTTTATAATACTCTATCTACATACCATTTCTACTTATTGTCACTCTCTGCAGTTGCTTTAGGTGTTGCTAACGGTTTGCACAGATTTTAGTTTTCTTATCAGTTGATTTTACTTGTTAGTTGGATTCTTCTCTTTATTTTTGTTGCTGAATCTTCCAGGTCAATGAGGGCAACATGTGATCTTGGTGCAGTGTCAAGCAAAACCTTATTGCTTGTGTCAAAGAGGAATCTTATTGCTTTGTCAGCCTTTTGCCTTAGCTTGCATTCTTCAAGGTACTTTCCAGGTTCGAACCAAGTGACATTGTAATTTAGGTGTTCTTAGAAATACTCTCAGTAGCTTTCACAATGACCAGACAATTTTCTCATTGCAATAGGTTGCTTATAATCTGTCCATGGTATATGGGCTCTTTTAATTCCATTTTTGTACTGCAGCACTTGCTTTGGGTGATGCGTCTGTCAAAATCGAGGATGTGACTCCTAAGATTTTTCCATCTGGACCATTATTTCCAACTGAGGTCAGTGTTCAGTTGGACCTACTTGCTTGGTTTATCCTATAACCTTGTTGTCAAGATATATTTATGCTTCTTTGGATCATGCTCCTGAATGGCAGAAACGGATAGCAGACTTATTTGAAACAAACACTTATTCAGTCGTCAACATTTTTGATGCAACACTACGGCCACAGCTTAATGTTACTGGTGTTGTGGAGGTAAAGAATTACATGATCTAAGTTCAGGGTCAAGAGTATTCTGTTCTCATCAGTATCTTTTGCAGATAGCATTTAATGACATATTTTTAATAATATAAAGCTGTGAGAAGCACGCGTTTGAATGGAACTTTTTATTCATTTTAGATCCCTGAAGGAAATGGTTCTGGTGTAGTGTGGGATGATTCTGGACATATTGTTACAAATTATCATGGTATGCTAATCTGAGATGATCACATCTCTACTCTATATGAGAATTACGAGCTTACATCTTTTCTGTGCTTTACAGTTGTTGGTAGTGCTCTTTCAAAAAATCCGAAGCCTGGTGATGTTGTTGCACGTGTCAACATTCTTGCTGCTGAAGGGTAATACATTTTGATGAATTAAGTATGACGTAGATACCAGCGTTCTTGTATATGCAACCCAACTAATAGCCTACTGTATCTACTTGAAAGGATACAGAAAAACTTTGAAGGCAAATTGGTTGGTGCAGATCGTGCTAAAGATCTTGCTGTTCTGAAGGTAAGATGCATTTTGACTGTTTCTGAGTCAACTATCAGCACTTGATTCATAATGCTGTATATGAAGAGTTGAAGATAGTCTACAATTTCAACATAGCTCACCTTTGTCCCATTCCAATATTTGCCATCATGGTTGTTATTCAACTTTGCATGTCATCTCAGTCTTCTACATGCATCTCAAATTCTCAATCTATTACTTTTATCACTATTCATTGAATTATCTGTCTAGTTACTTATAGATTAATTACATGGCATACCGCATGGACCAAGGAATGTCAATCTTAGAAAAAGTAGAAAATGGAAAGAGGGTGGAATGCTTGATAGCCTTTATTGTCACCAGAAAAGTTCATCTCATGTTCGCCAACCAATTTAATCAAAGTCTGTTTTTGGTATTCATCTGAGTTCATTAGTTGTTTCTTAACTTTCACTATCCTTTGCATTTGAAAAGTTGTATTCAATCGGTTTCTTTAGCACCTAATACATTGACATGTAATAGGTTGATGCTCCTACAGATATCTTGAAACCAATTAATGTGGGACAATCCTCGGCCCTAAGAGTTGGTCAGCAATGCTTAGCAATTGGAAACCCTTTTGGTTTTGACCATACTCTAACCGTTGGTGTTATCAGTGGTTTAAATCGAGATATTTTCAGTCAGGCTGGGGTGACAATTGGAGGTGGAATTCAAACAGATGCAGCTATTAACCCTGGTAACAGGTTTGTAGATATGGCTCAAAATGCTTTTATACATTGATTATCTTAACCGAACGAAACTTTGCAGCTTAGCTTTCAGAGCTTACTTTCAAAGATACTGTTAGCACCTAACAGGGGTGGAGCCAGGCTGTTTTGATGTTGTCACTTGACAACAATGAGTTTTAAAAATCCAAGGCTAAACTGTTGTTGATCTAAGAGAAAACAAGACCAATAATCATTCTTTTGAACACTAGTGACATCTATTGTTCTCTATTCTGCATCCGCCTTAGCATTAATGCTTTCTTTTTCTTATGATCACCTAGCATTAATGCTCCAATGCTAGTTTTATGCTTCTCTTGTACTGAGCTTAGCACTTAGATAATCCTAAACATTTTCAAGTTTTCCACCTAATTTATCAATATAATCCCTCTGTTCAAGTACGATAAGCATATTTTGACTAAGGAAATGTCATACAAAGTAGATTTTGACCCTTGATTTCCCTTAAAATATGCTGTCAATTGTTGAGAGAATGAATATCATCTCATAGGCTAATTGTGTACCAAAATTTGTAAATTTTGATTTTTCCTCGATCAAAATACAATTGTCATTCTTGGACAGATGGAGTACCATATATGATTTATACTTTATACTCAATACCACTTTAAACATTGTAGAATAGTGAGGATCTTCGCCAATTGTAAAAGTACAAAATAGTGAATCAGATTTTACATCAGTGATCAGTATACAGACTATTAATTGGTACTTTATTTAAGTGACTAGCATCGAACATTGATGCACGAGTTTGGAGACAAGTTTCTGCTCTAGCAGTTTGCATAATGATTATATCAGTGGTTAGCATGTTACTACTCTGGAACTTGGGATCACCATAAGTCAAGTTGGGAGCCTGACAAGTTTTAATTTATAACCTGTTTTAACTATTTCTCTGCACTAAGATGTTTAGCCTACTGCATTCATTATACAATCTCTACCTTAATCCTATCCATACCCGATTACTTAAGTACATTGCAACTAGTGCTTTACATACATTAGGTCTTGCTTTGTTAAGCATTTCTACTGCGTCATATCTTTTTCATTAAATATCATGCACTATGATTCCCTCAACTGAAAAGGTACTACAAAGGACTTTGCTAACCTGCCTAACCATGTACTTTGATGAACCTCAATGCAGTGGTGGTCCTTTGCTTGACTCAAAGGGGCATATGGTTGGTATTAATACAGCAATTTTCACACAGACAGGTAAGATTAATCCCATTTCTCAAAATTGTGCTAGCAAAACAGATACCTCCATCCATAAAGTAATATTTATTCTGAGATGTTGCTGCAGATGTTTCTGTTTTTTATGCATAAACAGCTACACATACCTCAACATCTATGCTATTTGACCATTATCAGTGAAAAGTACAGTGTACACATGTAACAATATTCCACAACTGTTATTGTTATGATCTTAACTAGCTTATCACAAAGTTTAGCTACATATATTTATGATTCATTTTCTAGATTGTTTTTTTCATTGTTGTCAAGGGCGTCGAACCCTTGGGTAGCCGGACCCCGACTACGTAACTCGTAGTCGCGATCCGTGACTTAGGGCGAGGTTATTCCCCTCTGCGCCTAGCTTGGTTTGGAGAAGGAGAAAGGAGATTAGAGATAATATCTTTGCTTAATCCTTTAGAGTTCCACCGTACAATATAAATAGGCCATCGGCCATAACAAACAGAAACTAAATCACTCCTTAATTCTAGGAACTAAATAGCTATCTTTCCTGCTAGCCACTTGCCGAAACAGATTGCGCTGCATGCGTGGTGACCACGCCATCCGCGGATGTTGCCGCGCGCTCGGCGTCGCGGCGGATGTCCCGGGCGCGCCGCCTTCTGGAATACGCGCGGCCCCACATGACAATTGTATTGAATGTTATTGTGATGACATTTGGTGTCTTACTATATAGGATGGAGTGCTAAGTTGGTGTTATTGTATTTAAAATCATTTCTGTAGTTTGGCATTGGCTTGCATCCTAGTCTCTTAGAGGCCAAGAGCTTATATGTGCCATTATTCTCTTTAAAATGGATCGATATATAGTTCTACACTCTTCACATCCTAGCTGCTATACAGTACAGGCCATAAATTTATGTTATTATGTTTGTGTTGTCCTGGTAGTGCATAAATCAGATTGCCTCGTATCTAATATATGACTTAAGTTTATGTAGTTTCAACAGTTCGTCTCAGATGTGACTGTTTCTTCTCTGTTTCAGGAACATCTGCTGGTGTTGGCTTCGCTATCCCATCATCAACTGTACTTAAAATCGCTCCTCAGTTAATTCAGTTTGGAAAAGTATGTTGCATGGATGTCTAATGTCTTTCAGTCGTATTACCAACTTTATACTCCAAAGTTTTCTAAACAAGGCCTTGAGAGATATTTATCAATAAACTGTCACTGTTTCAGATGCTTTTATACAGTCTTAATTTTTTCTATTCCAGTTGTCCCTAGTACGTACTGTTAGCATAACATACTAACAGCAGATCAGATGCTCTGGACAAGCATGCAATTATTTGTAAGATATGGTGTTCTTCCTTTTTTTTTTCCATGCAAGATATGGAACATTTGTAGTAGCAGGTTAAGGTTCAGCAAATCAGGTTCTTTCAATGGTATATTAACCTTTTTCAGTGAAAACGGAAGTTATTTTGGTCACAGTTTGTTTGCCTAGCTAGAACTAACTATCCTTCCCTCGAGATCACATCCACTATATATTTTGCTGTCACTTGAATGATTTTTTTTTTCACTAAATTTATAGCACAAATGAGCAAATTGGGTTGCTTTTTCTCATTAAATGTTACGTTTTGTTCAACTCTGATACACCTGTCTACGTTCTGTAGTCAAAGTTATGTTAACATTTCTTCCTTAATTAAGGTTCGTCGTGCTGGCTTGAATGTGGACTTTGCTCCAGATCCAATTGCGTATCAGCTTAATGTCCGCAATGGAGCTCTTATACTTAAGGTAAACTGAACCACTGGTACCCTTGTACGTATTTTGTCATCCAAACAGGATGCTGCAGATGTTTCTGCTTGCACTCGCATCGCACCCCTGTTTTCCTAGCGCGATATCGGCTGTTCCTTCCTCCGTAGGTACCTGGGGGCAGTGCTGCAGCCAAAGCAGGCCTTGCTCCGACTGGCAGGGGGTTCGCTGGTAACATTGTTCTTGGTGACATCATCGTTGCAGTGGATGGCAAACCTGTGAGTTGCATTTTTTTTAGCAATGGTAGTCTGGTCTGTCTTTGTGTAGGCGTGTTATGTAAGAGATCCGGATAGTCTTGTGATATGAACCTTGCTCCTGTTTCTTGTGTTGTCTGTCGTTTCATCTGGCCGGGGGACAGGTTAAGGGCAAATCTGACCTGCTGAGGGTTCTGGATGACTATGGTGTCGGAGATCGGGTGACCTTGGCGATCCGGCGAGGCTCTGAAACCATTGAGGCAACCTTGCCTTTGGAAGAGGCAACCGTCTGATCAATTTCTGAGGAATAGAACCCACGTATATTATTGTGTATGCCCAATGTCGCCTTGAAAATTATTGTTGAATCAGTCTCTGATGTTAGAGAACTCTGTTGGGTTGGGATAATTGTTATCGTCTGATTCATTCTCAGCAGTTTCAGTTCATCCGACTGGTTGGTATGGAATTGTTGTCTTGGCTGGCAGCTAGCAAGACCATGGTATGCTGTGCACGTACGTACGTGGTAAGTGAGTCAGCCTTGTGGTGTGTACGACTATAACCACTCGTCTGCACCGGCTGCAACGGAGGGATGGTGGCCGGCCGACCTCGCGGTGCGTTAGCTAGCAGGCCCCGGACGGAGGTGGCAGCGCGTGCAGGGGAGGGCAAGGGCACGATGGCACGCCACGGTGGTGGGCAGGGTGGATTCGCTACTGCTTTTTTTGTTTGTTTGTTCCGCCGGCGAATGCGCTTTAAGTTAAAAACCGGAGGAAGGGGATTTAGCCAGAGAAAGCCAAAGGAAGGAGAATGTCCCTGGGCGCGGCTTTTCTCGTTGCACCTGCACGGCGTGGCTGTGGCTGGCGGGCGGGATCCGGCGGCTTCCTGCTCGCTTTGGATCTTTGAACGGGACGGGGTAGGCCGGCCGTAGGCGAGCGAGCTTTTGGCACCGGACCCACCTCGACCCAAGACCGGAACAACGAGCCTGCCGGGAAGATGAAGCAACGTACTACTGTGCTCCGTCGTAAAGCAGGGCAACAGCATGAGCTCGCCTCGTATGTTCTCTTTGTCCAGCACTGCTCGCGCAGCATGGCATTGGCATGGGGAACGCCGCTCGCTCGGCTAGCTTGAGACTTGAGAGCGAAGGTTCCAAAGTACTGTAAGCCCCCGCCGGCGAAAGCAACAGTTTGGATTGGATGATGATCTGCGGTCGATCGATGCATCCAAATCCAAATCCAATCCAAACCTAGAAAGACCAAAAGCGTACTCGCCGAGGCAGGCAGGCTGGCTGGCTGGCTGGCTGGCTAGGTTGCTGCGCGCTTTGTTTTTTTCTTTTTTTTTCCCACCTTGCAGAATCTTCCAAAACAGCGTTCAACAGTAACCCCCACAGTGTATGAGCACAACCGCATGCATTTTCTTCTCTTCTTTTTCTTCGCGGGCACGCTCACCTGCTGTATGCCTTTTCTTTTTCTTCATGTTGTCAGTGAATTAGAACCCTCCCGTAATTACCCAGTGAAGTGTCTGTGTGTGTGTGATACATGAACGCTTTGTTTCTTTTATAATTTTCACTCACTTGTAGTACTACGTACCTAGCTAGCCAGGCCACGCCCGGGGATGCCAATCTACTACTGTGCAGTGTACACCTCAAGGCTCAAGTATGCAAAAAAAGTCATGCGTTGCCTTGTTGGGTGTCCCTCTCTTTTGTCTCCTTTTGCTTTTGGACCACCGCGCGAGATCTCATTCGCTCTCAACCTCACCCGTCTCTGTTGTCTCTGTCACAATACAACAGAGAGAGAGAGAGAGAGTACCGGAACAAACAAAGGCGCACAAGCCAGCCGGGCATTGGAATTGCAACAAACATGGCCGTCGAAGCTTCTGCCGCCCGCACGCTACTCCTGCCGCAAAGCTAATAAGCTTCCTATAGTGGCATAGGCGCGTAGCCTGCAAGAGAGAGGCCGGGGGCGTTGGAGCAGAGGATGAGACTCTTCGGCCTCGCGCTGGTGGCGGCGGCGGCGGCTCTTGTCCTTGCTGCTCTTCTGAGCTCCACCCCAGAGCTGGTTTCTGCCGTCAGAGTCCCGGCGGCCCCTCTCGCCGACCAGACGAGAAGCCGGCCATCATCGACCGACGAGCAGCCGGCGGGCGATAAAGCCGCCGCCGCCGCCAGGCTCGACGCGTCCAGGAAGGCCGCGGCCGCGGGCGGCTCCTCCTCCCCTGCGTCGTCGACGGTGTTTGACCCCGACAGGATGAGCAAGCGCCGCGTCCGGAGAGGCTCCGACCCCATACACAACAAGAGCTAGCTAGCTGCTGATCGCTGAATTGAAGTACTGGTGGTACTAGCTCCGGCCAGACTCCGAGTTGCATCTATCCGTGTCGGCGGGCGGCGTTCCGAAGCAATGGTCGAGTGCCAATTCTCGTGTTGCTTTGTTTTCGTCTCTCAATTTCTAATCTTCTCCTCTCCTCGCTTTTTTTTCATTTCCTTTCTTTCTTGTTTCGTTAGCACTTGTTCTTTTCTCTTTGGATTGGAGGTTTGAGCTGCACGTTTCTGCCGCTACCTATCCTACTGTTCTAGGGGTGCGAGAAAGATTTTGTGCTACAGAAGAAATACACTTGTACAGAGATGCATCTTGCATGCACTGCCAATGAAAGGTGAATGCCGAACATCACTTAAAAATAACTGACATAATTTTTTATTTTTTCTGATCAGAAAAATACATGAAAAATAAAGGAGGTAGAAAATTTTGTTAATTTATGGTTAAAGAAGAAAAACAAGAAAACAGGGTTCTGTTGAATTTCAATATATATATATATATATAATATATATATATATATATATATATATATATATAATGGACGACACGCTAGCTTCCGCAACTCGCGAGTCGAAACCCATGTCTGCTGTATTCAAACCTGTATGTAACTCAGACTCAGACACGAGTTCAAAAAAAAAGACACGAGTTCTATCTAGGCTATTGTTGTGAGATCTGACCCTGTCAGCCGCACTTGAGCTTTTCCATGTCATGGCATGAACAATTCTGGTTTGTTTGATGGACAGTTCCCGGTACCGTACGTCTAGTATTGACCAGTTGAGACTGGCAGTGATAGGGGAAGCAAGCAAAAACCGGCCGGATGGTCGCATGTTCTCGTCTCGTCTCTCAACCACAGGGGAGCAGTGCAGCACATGCACAGCAGGCCCGCCGTTCCCCTGCCATTGCCGTTGGAGAACTATTCTTCAGAGCGATGGTCGGCGCCGCAAAATCGGTAATTGGCGGCCGCCGGCGAGTCATGGCACTTGGCACAGTGATGCGGTGGCGGAAGGAAGCGCGACGAGCCGGCCGAGATGTCGCGGTTGCATCGACCCAGTAGCCCCGGCCCATAGGGAAGGGAGGGAGTAATTTATATGGTTTATAAGTTGGGATGACCTATAAGATAAAAATGTTTGACAAAATAAGTCATTTTTTTTACTTTTGCACTTATAAAGCCTATCTCCAACCGTGGTGACTTAAACGACACTCATTCCAGTATTTGGGTTCTCCACAGGAAAACAATGACATGTGGGACTCACATAAGTCAATGATATGTGGGTCAGGATAACATATCTCTAATTTAACATAATTATAATGATAGTCTTCAAATTTTCCCAAAAAACTACTCACCCAAAGCTGGCGTATGCAGATCCGGCGAGCATGCAGGCAGCCGTGGTGACGCCCGCGGGCATCAGCAAGCAGCCACGCGGGAGGCGAGCAACACCAACCCAGGAAGGCACTCGTGGGGCACACGTACCCAGACCGGCAGGCAACCGCGCGGGCAGCCGTAGGCCACGCCTCGACGCGTCTTCGCCGGGATCCGCCGCAGACCTCACCGACGCCGACGGCCGTGGCGAGCAGACAGCCACGCTGGCATTCGTTTGTGTCGAGGAGAGAGACATAAATTTGCGTGCTCTATTGCATTCCACCCAAAATGGGTTCGTCCTTTGTGTCATCCGTTGGTGTCATCTGTTGGAGGGTATGTTTTTGCAATAAAGCGAGGTGGAGTAGACATATTTGGGTTTGGGTATCACGATGCATCCGCTGTTGGAGTCACTATAACTTCTACAAGGTGGCTAGCTAGCAATTTAGAAGATAACTTTCCTCACTACCGGAAAATGGCATCATTACATCCCCACGTACATGAAACCACACTGACTATGCTCCATAAACAATTTTACAAAACTTATAAGTCGATCCATATTAATTTGATGTTACAATAACCAGGATACACAATAATAACTTACAGAAGTAGACAAAACAAAGTTTGTACACTTAACCTTAATGAAGATACCGCTAAGACAGTATTAAAATATAGGTGGAAAATTACAGTATCACGAGACCTCTGCCAATTTTCTTCAATACATTTTTGCGGTGCTTTCTCAAGACACCAGTCCAAACTATCTTAACCTGCATGTCATAAGTGCCCAGCTTGAAAGTACTTCCTTCTTCATAGTGTTCAAGTCTTATAGACTTCGACTTAGCCCTATGAACTGAAAAACAGAGGTCCAAATCACTACCCCCTGGGACATCTACTACACGACGAGTTAACGAAACAGAGCCACCACAACCAAGTTTTGTCTCAGTGCCAGCTACTTTGCTGTCATACAGAAGCATTTCATTTCCCTCATATCCAGCAGTTATTTTGCCATGGAAATAAGATTCCTCATTCAATATATTAACTTCAATGGAAGCTTGCCAGGCATTTGGAATATCATTAAAATCCAATTCAACTTTACTCAGGCAACTATTAAGAGATAAAGTCAGGACACACGATAAACTAGTGAGAATATTGCGTTGCATCAAACCTTTGCTGAACTCTTGGTCAACTGCCTCCTCATCACCCATAATAATCTTCAAATTTACCTCAAAATACATAACATCACCAGCAAGAGCTTGATACGGGCCAGTCAAAGTTAGGGCATCATCCTGCAAAGGGATTCAGCAGAAACATGTAAAAACAACAGAAAAATAAAGCTCAACAAGTCAAATGTAATTCAGTTCATTTAAATATCAGCAGATGATCCAAGAATTATAAATTAGACAGACAGATAATGTGAATGCAAGCATACAAGGTTATGGCATTAGAGTCAGTGTTCGCCTAAACGGCTGCTAAACGGTAAAATGTGGCAAACTGTTTTGTTTAGAGTGTATTTGGAAAGTAAACGGTTGACCGTTTAAACGGTAAAAAAAAACGGGGGTAAACGGTCCAAACGCCCTAAATGGAACAGAGGTAAACGATTTTACATGGGCTAAACGATTGTTTAAACGACCATTTAGACAAACAGCAGGTAAATATAATTAAGTTTTACATGCACAAATTTGTATACTTAAGTTTATTATATATTTATAAAAATGTATACTTGTGTAAATATGTATGTTTGATTCTTTTTACATGCATAAATATATATACATACTAAAATAATTAATTTTTAATTGCATAAATATGTATAAATTCTAGAATAATTGATTTTACATCAATAAATATGCACATTTTGGTAATATTGTGTAAAACCATTTAGACCATTTA
The DNA here is from genome assembly GCA_022036555.1 of Microstegium vimineum. NCBI lineage: Eukaryota > Viridiplantae > Streptophyta > Magnoliopsida > Poales > Poaceae > Microstegium > Microstegium vimineum. The sequence continues at coordinate 31,819,074 of CM039131.1, forward strand.
ACTCTGCCTAAACAATGTGTATAAACAGCCTAAACGCTAAATGAAGGGCAAACAACTGTTTACCGTTCACGCTAAATACTGGGCCATCTAGATGGTGCCTAGAGACAACATATATACATGGTTCGTCCTAGCAATATTCTATTTGCTAACTGATATTTCTGCTATTTGTAGATCTATTTGATAATCCATACCTCAGCTAATTAGAAAAAAAAATCTTACTAACATTTGCAATATTCTTCTGTAGGCAATTCAAATCATTGTTTTTCAAGATCAGAACCTAAACAGTAATGAAGATTGATCAAATCAGGTTATCCCTAATTTTTTACTTCTAAAATGCATACCATATAGCTACTGCGTTGCTTATTTTGATCTACAGTACAAAACCAGCAAAATTCAAATCCATCTAGTCACCATTAGAAAGCTAGACGCACTAATCACTAGGTGACCGAGTGGCAAGCATTTAACATGGAAGAAAACATATGTTACAATCTTATTTCGATGTTCAAACAAGAGCAACATCACTTAATCAGTGTGAATTATGCAAACAGCCTGTGATTAGCTAGTAACAAGCATGTTTAACTACTATGTCTAGCAGAACAGGACAATATTTGAGTCCCGCTACAAAAATGTGGAAACATTAAGATGCCTGATTATTCAAAAACAATACCACCACATACAAAAGCAGTAAAGCAGGTTAAAGCACCAAACCCAGTAGAAACTAGATCCAAAATCAGGGAATAACAACTAAAACCAACAAACATTATTATATTTGGTTGATATCTACAAAAAGCTGGATATTCTAACTTGCCACAAAAGACATTTTGTGAATCGGCATGGTTCAAGATGTGGAAAATCCAGTATGATTTTACAGTGGAAGCAGCCAAAAACCATAGGACGCAAGTGACACATAGGAAAGTGTAAACAGAATTACTAGCGCAGTTTTGTAGACTCTACGTGAATGTCTGCATATCGTTTAGTATTCTAGTACAATCTTATAGCAGGATACTAGGAAACTAATTTAATAACAGTGACCAAACGGTTCTAATAGTGATGTGATTTAATTGCCACATTTGACTGTAAAAGTAGTGTCATTCAGTTTGATCAGTAAACACAGTATTAAAATCTAGTAAGAGGAAGAAATTAAGTAGATAAAGACCGACAGCAGCACACGCACACGCCAATATTTATGGGTTTGGAGCGAGGCGAATACTGCAGCATCAGGGAGCTGGACCATTTGAGGGCGTCGTGAGGGCGGAAAGGCGACGGCGCCGAAGCGGAAGGGAGGGCGACGCCGGCGACGAAGGAGGACGTCGGCCGACTGATCTTCGCCGAGTGTGGTGCTGTAGCGCGGGTTCATCGAGGCAGACGGGTGATCGTCGGAGAAGCTGCGCGCGGGCTGTTTCGGGGTGGGTTGGGGGCTAGGGTTTGGTGCCTCCACCTGTTTTCCCCATCCTCATACATGGCTCGACGGCGATTCACCATGGCCTTCCCCGGTGGTGATCAGGTACGGGAGTTCTCGAATTTCTCTGTGCAAGAATTCCATCGGAAGCAATCCGGCGGTGAGGTTGACCGAGTGGGATCGAGTCAACTTGAGGAAGCAACAGGAGAATGAGATCAAACAAGCCCTATTCAAGTCTCCTGACCGCTTCGTTGCAGAGGTGAGGGATCTGGAGAGAGCCGCGGACGCGCTGGAGGCGGCCATTGGAAGGATCCCGAGCTCGAGTAGGTGGGAGGTTGGAGATGAGGATTTTCCAAAGGTGGGTGGGCCAACTGGGCCGTCTGATTGGTCCCCCTGGACCGAGGCCGATGGGCCGGGTTTGTCTATTAGTGACCTCTTCAACCATTCGTTCTCTCTGGATTCCGAAGGCTAGGGTTCTACAAGGTGGAGAGGCGGGGCATCCAGCTACCGCTGCCGAGATTCGGAGGTGGGGGACTGTTGCAAGAAGGATCTTCCCGGTTGAGGTAAAGACAACCGACTCCCGCTCTTTTGATGAGGTTGTTGAGATGGACCGTAGAGATGGTATGAGTAGTAACTATGGAGAGGCAAGGGAGTACGGGGGCCGTGAGGTTCGGAGGGGTCAAGATGCTAATCACAGAGATGGGGACTGGAATAGGGGATACAACCCTCGTTGGGAGGAAGATAGAGATGGCAGAGGTCGCGGCTTGGGGGTGGTTCTCAGCCAACATGGACAGGTGGTACAAGCGAAGAGGTGATGAGGATGGAGGCTACAGAGTCAGGGAGGATGACTTGAGGCTCAGGCTTTCTCGAAGCAACGATCACAGAGAAGGCAGGGATTGGGCTGGCATTGACCCTTTTGTCAAATGCTTCAGGTGTGGAGGGGAGGGGCATCACAGATCTCAGTGTAGTTTGGAACACTAGTAAATGGTAGACCACCCTCACTCAACTGCATTAGTTCATTCTGTGTGTAAGGGGGAGGTGGAACATACTGAATCGGTTCGCTAACCCTGCCCCATGGATCATAATAGGGTGCACCACCCTCTGGTAACTCATGGACCAGCGCGCCATGAGTCGGCATTGCATGAAGTGCCAACACAGTGTAGGCTCGAGATGGCGGACTAGAGGGGGGGTGAATAGTCTTTTCTAAAAACTTAAGCGCAACGGCTAACCGAAACAAATGTGGAATTAAAACTATCGGTCTAACCAAGACTACACCCCTCTAACTATAACTCTAGCACCTAGCAAAGTATACTAATTGGGCTCACTAAGGTGCCAAGCTAGGAAGCTCACCTAAACAAGTCTAGGTTGTAAGGTCACACAAACCTAAACAACTAGTACTCTAAGCACAAAGGGAGCTCCTACACATACTAGTAAGCAAAGCACAAAGCACCTAAGCTCACTAGCAATGCTCTTCTAACAAGACTACACAAGCCAACTAGAGAGCTCAACTTACTTAGCTACACAAACTAAGCAATGTGACTAACAAGGCTACACAAGCTAATTAGTCACTCAAGTGCTACTTCTATGCTACACAAGCTAGAAGGTAACTAGGCAAGCTACACAAGCCAAACTAGTTACAAGAGCAACCACTAAACACTAGCACAAGTATGAAACAATAAGTATAAGCTAGTGAATAAAGAATGCAAACCACCAAATTGTACTACTGGTAGTAGGACCGGTACTACCGGTGGCTGACCAGTACTACCGGTGGTAGCGCTGTAGCTCCGGGATCTCAACGTAATGAGCTTTGAATTCGGATCCGAGCTTTTCCCCACACTCCTTGAGGTTGAGGGTGATGATGTGTTAAACTTTGCTTGGGTTGCTTCCTCACCAATTTGTAGATCGGGCCTTCCCAACCTATGAACTTTGAGGGAGAGAGGAAGAACACGAAGAACACAATAGAAAAGGATAGTCGAAGCTATCTCCACAACATCAAGCACGCGAAACTCACGATTTATACCGAGGTTCAGCAACTCTACACTAGAGTTCCTACTCCTCATTGTTGAGGTGACCGCAAAGGTCAGAGTCTCTTTCACCTCCTTGCCTCTCCCTTGAGGCCCACACAAAGAGTGCCCAAGGTTTTCACTAAGAACGGATGGGGATTACAAACACTTCGATTGCCCTCACAAATGAACAAATCATGGGCAAGAACGAAGAACGCCTAGCCGGCTAGGATTCCAAGAATCCAAGAGCAACAAATGCAAAGCAAACCGGCAAGAAGAGGAAATCGAATGCTCAAGTCGTAGATCGATCCTCTCCTCTCTCTAATCTCACTTCTCTCTCACAAATCCACCATGGATTGAAGTCTAGGAGCAAGGAGGAAGAGAGAGACACTCTTGGGACCCTTTTCTCAGATGTGGAAGTGGAATAAAAGGGGTGACCACCGCCCCAAGGGAAGGGGCGGTCTATTTATTCCCGTAGCTCCCGACGCACCACCGGTACTACCGGTGTCCCACCGGTACTACCGGTCCAAGGAATCCGACCGTTGGAGCTTCCCGACCGTTGCACAAAGTTAGCCAACCGGTACTACCGGTTGCTCACCGGTACTACCGGTAGTACAAAAACTGTGATGCCCTCGCATGCGAGAAACTCCCACCGAGAGCTGAGCGGTACCATCGGTCTTCACCGGTACTACCGGTGGCTCAGCAGAAAGCCACCAAAGCACTCTTCTAAGTAAACGATTTGCACCGCTTCTCTCAAACTTCTCTAGACTAGTAACTTGAGCACTCTTATCCTCATCAAGCTAGTCTACCATGCATCCCTCTTGATAGTACGGCTTTTCCTATAACTCAACCCGGTCAAACACTTCTCTAAAACCTCTATGACCGGTGAAATGAAATGTTCTAAGTTATACCTTTGCCTTGTGCATTCCATTTCATCTCCTTCATCACCAAGTTGAGCACCATCAATATGCACAAGCCATCTCTCCACCATGACTTTATTGGTTGCTCACACTTGTGTACCTAAGGACTAAATCACATGTGTGTCTCACATTAAACACATATTAGTCCACCTAAGTTGTCACTCAATTACCAAAATCACACAAGGACCTTTCACACAGGAACATATGAGGGCGTGGCATGAGCTGGTACTGCATTAGGAGGCACCTGAGTCCTCTGAGCAGGTGTACCCCCTTCACCCCCTTCATCCTCAGACTCAGACTCAGACTCATGTTCAGCTTCGTCATGGTCAAATGAGAGGGGGTCGTAATCGTTGTTTATACGACCTTCTACATGTGTATCAAACTGCTCCTGCGTCAACTGACCGTCCATGTCCATGTTATCTGGAGTTTCATCTCCTTGTACACCCAATTCTTCGTCACCACCTCCAACACCCTCATCAACATCCTCCAACCTATAGCCATTCTCAACAACAACCTCAGCCATGTGTGCATTACAACTTTGGAGGATCCTATTGTAGCGGGTCCAGTGAGCAGTGGCAGACAAGGACATCAAACCATAATTGTTATATTTTGTCTCACTATCATTGTCGGTGTTATGACCCGGGGGTCAAGACCACCAACGAGTAAATTTGTATATCGCGTGCTCCCTCTCTCAGACGTGATGCAAGATGGACACAAGATTTATCCTGGTTCGGGCGAAGAAGGCCCTACGTCCAGCGGGGGAGGATGGCTTGTATTATCTCGCACCCAAAGCGTGCTCGTACAGGGGGGTACAAGCAGTGTTACACGGAGTCGGCCACCCGAGGGGTCGATCGAGCGGCTGTGTGCGTGTGTGGCGTGGTCTAGGGTCCTTGAGAACCAAAGTCGGATCGGAGTCCTAGATGAAGTGGGAGCCGATCGGGAAGGAGTCCCCAAAGAGAAACTAGGAAAGAGAAGTCTCCAAAAGAGCCCCCTTCATCTACCTCGGCGTCCCCCTTTTATAGACCAAGGGGGAGACTCGAGGGTACAGGGTCCTAATAGTAGAAGTATGGGCGGCGCATCCACGGCACAGTGTTGGCGAAGAGACATCGAGCACTGTGGCGGCGTGGTCTTCCCGTCCTTCAGGCGTCCCCGGTCGCGGCATCAGTAGAAGTCGTATTCATAGGTGAGCACGAGTCCCATGGCCGAAGCGGGACGGGGCGGATGGGACGTCTTCCGTACCGGAGTTGTTGAAGAGGAGGGGGTCGAGCCCTCGGTCGAGGGGGGGTCGAGCCCCGTATGACTCTGTCACGTTCTCGAAGCCGTCGTCGAGGGTTGCACTGTTCACTTTCCGAGGGGTACTGTAGAAGTCCGTACTTGCGTAGTGGCGGCAGTGGCGGCACAGTCGTCGGGAGTCGAGGATTGGACGGGGAGTTGGCGGATTTGACAGTGGACGCAGGCGCCTATGTCGTCAGGTGGGTTTACTTTTACCCATGCCGGAGTGGTTGGGTTAATCGAGCCCTCGTCCGTCGACGGCGCTTGGAAGGTCGAAGTCGAGGTAGAGGTCGGGGGGTCGTTCGCCCGACCCCTCGTCCGTCATCGAGGTAGAGCCAGGGGGTCGTTCGTCCGACCCCTCGTCCGTCGTCGAGGTAGAGCCGGGGGGTCGTTCGCCCGACCCCTCGTCCGTCGTCGAGGCAGAGCCGGGGGGTCGTTCGCCCGACCCCTCGTCCGTCGTCGAGGTAGAGCCGGGGGGTCGTTCGCCCAACCCCTCGTCCGTCGTCGAGGTAGAGCCGGGGCAGTGGCTGGTTTCCGCAGTCGGTGTAGCGGGAGCCCTCGATTGATGGGCCGCGTCTTACCGAACAGTAGGCTGATCCTTGCCTTAAAAATGGTTGCTATGTTTAGCGTTAATTTAACGAAGGGTCTAGGGTACCCCTTACCTTCGTACCCGACAATCATATCTACCTCTAATTGTGAAATCACCACCAAACATTGAACTCAAGCGGGCACACAGGTCAGTGAAGGTCGGTGGATCATCAAACCATTCTAACTCCTCTTGCATATCCTCAAAACACCATCTTGTTTCCTAACACTTCCCCCATAGAAAACTTGAACAGAACAATCCATCTATAAAACCATCCCACTGAAGTTTATCAAATGGTAGGAATTATTGGTCACTATAATTATTAGCTAACTACCAATAAATCCTAAATAGCTAGCAAGTCTAACTAACTACTATTATCGGACTAACTACCAATAAATACTAACTTACTAAACTAACAATAGTCTATATCAATTGTGTAACTAACTACTATTATCGTAACTAATCTACACAATGTCACTAACAATATTCTAACTAAACTAATTTATAAACTAATCTACACTAATTTATAAGGTACTAAACCCTAAAGTACTAACCTAATTAATAAAAATAACGGTCACTACAAAACTTACCTAACTAATAAAACTAACCTACAAATAAACATTATAAACAAAAAAATAAAAATAAATTACCTTAGCACACCGGGGGAGGGGTCGAAAGCAGGGGAGGGGCCGGCAGCAGGGGAGGGCGCGGCAGGAGGGGAGGTGCCGGGCAGTGGCGGCCGTTGGCGGACGGACGCCGGCGTGGCCCCTCCTGGGGGCGGCCGGCGGCGGACGGCGGAGAGGCCGGGGTGGCTCGCGGCGGCCTACGGACCGGCGTGGCCCCTCCTAGGGCCGGTAGGCGGCGGACGACGGCGTGGATGGGGCCGGGGCGGTGGCGGATGACGGCGGACGGCGGCAAACCGGCGGTGGCGGCCGGCGGCGGTTGCGGCGGGTGGGTTCGGGAGCAGTAGCGCACGAGCGTGGGAGAGAGCATGAGAGAAAGGAAAGAAAAAAATAGAACTTACCGTTTAAAGGACATCCCCCTTGCCGCTCCATGATCTGGGGAGCGGCAAGGCGGGCCCACCTCGTGCGCGTTGACCGGTCTCTGCCGCTTGCCGCTCCACCATGCATGGAGCGGCAAAGGACAAATGCCGCTCCATGGATGGTGGAGCGGCCAAAAGGGTTAGCAATAAAAAAAGTTATTCGAAGTTAGAATTAAATTTAAATAAAAAAACAGTTAAAATTAAAAAAAAATCCTATGCTACAGCTGCAAGGAAAGTGGTCACATGGCACCCAATTGTCCATATAAGGAGAGGAAAGGCCTCAAGCTGTGTGCTCATGGGATTCCTGGTCAGATATTCTACAGCCTGCATGTTCCAATTGATGACAATGACTTAGTTAAAAGTCCATTGACTGCAGTCATGACCATAGTAGAAGGTAAAGGATCTGTTGCTAAGGTCACCACTGAGTTACAGTATCTGATCAGCTCCAACTAGGATTGGCAAGTGTAGGATCTTAGGAAGGGTAAATAGCCTAGAGGGGGTGAATAGGCCTGTCAAAAATCAACTCGAGCAGATGTGAGAACAAAGGGCGGCACTGCTGACCTACAAATAATGGACAGAAAGGATGAGGTTTGGTAGGGGATACTATGCACCAAGATGTGTCCTTCCCTGCAATTTCAACACAAGAACCAGCTCGAAGACTGGTTACCACAGATAAGCTTCTTTTCTTCAAATCAACAACACAAACTCTAACACAAGATATATTGCAATAAGTAAACCCTAGGGGACCAGCACACAAGACACATGGTTCAGCTCGCCACTAAGGCTTGCCTAACTCCACGTTGCTGAGGTGCCACAAAGCCTAGGAGCTTTGCAACTCCAACTCAATCTCAAGTCAAGGAAGTGAATCCTTGAGATGAGGGGTAATCTCTTAGCTTCACACAATGATTACAAACCTCCCTAGGCTGCCACAAAAGAGGGGCAAGCTCTAGGGAGACGCCTAGCCGGCTAGGAGCAAGCTCCAAGGGTAACAAACCCTAGCACCGCCGGCCAAACGAGAACCACAAGCTCTTAGACTTTGGGAAGTAGTAGATCCGCTCTCTAGGAGTGTTTTGCTGCCTTTTCCCTCAAGAATCTATGGTTGGAAGTGTGAGATTGCTTGGAGGGTGAAGGTTAATAATGGAGTGAGAGAGAGGGAGAGAGAGCTCTGTTTGCAACGGTCTGATTTTGAGGAAGACGAAGGGGTACTCGACTGGTGAGGTGGAGACCTTTCCAGCCACTATTTATAGTTTGTAAAAACTGCTGGGAAAGGAGGTCGGCACTGCCAACCTAGCATAGAGACTCTGCAGACTGTGAACTTTGGATATGTCTCTGGCTAGCTGAGAGTAAATTAATGGTAAAGATTGAGCATGTGATTCACATCTGACCATAACAGTACTATAATCCCCCTTAATAGTACGACATCCCTATACTCAAATTCAAACCATAAATGAATTTAAACCTTTGATGAGTAGAGAAGCCTTCATAAGAATTGGGGTACCTCCACCTTCTCTAACTCTTCCTCTTTTTGCTATTACCTGCGTGTCATCTCAATGGTTCTCATTAGTCCTTGAATTAAGTGATCATCAACACCAAAACCCACGTAGGGCTTGATTGCACTTTCAATCTCCCCCTTTTTGGTGATTGATGACAACTCAATTCAAGCTTACAAGAGATAGTCAATAATCTGAGAACTACAATTCATGGGTGTAGAGAACTCCCCCTGAATATGTGAATTGAGATTTGAATTCTCAAATTGGTATTAGAAACCAAGTTTCACATATTCAAAGTGATTTGGGGCCTCCCCCTACATCCATGCTTGCTGTGGGGTGAACAAAATATGTGTCATAGGAAGATACGTGATGCATATGACAGTTTATTTCAAATAACATACACCCAAACCTGGCTGTTGTAGCAGGGGTCGGCACTGCCGACCTGGCTACATCAGTCAGGTTACAGACATGATTCTACACAATAAAAAGTGGATCTAAAACAGCTCAGCCACAGATTATGATAAGCTAAATCGAAATCCATAAATACATGTCCATATCCAACATAAATAGAGTCAAACTAGTGTCTTATTACATAAAATATAGTTTTGCGGCGGCACTCAACCTCACATGCTAACAAACTAACTCTCAACGGATATGCCATGAAGCACAAACTTCAGCGAAAAAGATTTGACCCCCTAAACTTCTCCCCCTTTGGCATCAAGCGCCAAAAAAGAGAAGAAAAGAGAAGGGGAACCAATCACTCTTCCATATCCTCATCATCACTGGAGATCACGGCGCGTCCAGCTCGGTGTGTAGTCTGAGTAAAGCGCGGAGCACGCTGACGGCCTGAACGACGAGGTGGAGGTACAGCTGTGGATGTCCCTGCAATCTCCTCCTCATCCTGCTGCTGCTGCTGACGACGTGGCCTCCTGCCATACACACGGTCACAAGGAGCCCACTGAGAATTGTCCCACTGATCCTGCTCATCATCCTCATCCTCATCACTGGAAACTGACAAACGTGGCAGGTTAGGAAACACAGGAGGGGTCTCCACTGGTGTAAGCGATGGGAGACCAGCCAACTCCCTAGCTCCCATGATAGCCTCTCTGCTTGCCACCTGCTCCTCATAGGTGATCCTGGCCTGATAAGTACATGTAGTGAAAATGGCCTTGATCCATTCCCCAAGCTTCTTCATCCTCCTCCCGCTCCTGGATCTGACATGAGAGCGAGAGCGAGAACGAGAAGCCTCAGGAATATCTCTCTGTCTCTGAGAAGTACCACCACCTCTGGAAGGTGAAGCTGGTGGAGCAGTAGTTGGTAGTGCACCTCCTCTGATCTTTTTGATTACACACATGGTGTGCTCACAGTCCTTGGGGAAGATCCTCCCAGTAACTCTCTCAATCATGAACTGAAGGTAAGGAGCATATGGGAGCCTCCTATTGGCTTTATCCATAGCCATAGCCAACTCCACCCAAAGGAACCTGGGAATACTGAACCTCTTACCATTAGGAAACCAAGCAAGGACATTTGTGATATAACCATTCAGATCAGTAGCATTGTCCTTGGGGTTAAGAGTCACCCTGATGAGGTTGTTCAAAATGTAGTAAATGCTCCTGAGGTTGGTCCTAGACCAGTTGGGCTCCCCCTCAACCTGATCCTCCCAGATATAGCTGACAGTGTGTGGCTCAGCTCTAGCACCCTGATGGATGCTAGGTAGAGCCCTGTGCTCCCTGCCAAAACCGAGTATGCGACAGAATGTGACATACTCACAGCTATAATGGTTGCCATTTGTCATCTAGTGTATCACATCTGCATCCTGATCCCAGAAATAAGTGGCATGGAACTGAGAAAGAATCTTTGTGTTCCAGTCATACCTGAAGCTCATGAGATCAGTCATCTGAAAGCGGTCACATACCCTGATGGCACCAGTCAGCTGCATGTCCTGCCTGCTCTCAAGATCTGCAAAGTCAATGTACTGCATCTTGCATATCTTGCTTGTTGGCTTGTTGAAGATGGCGGTAGAATAGAAGTTGGAATGGAACCAAGTGGTAGCTTGCTGTTTGAATCAGCATGTGTAGGTCGGCACTGCTGGCCTCAGTAGCTCCACTGGATTTTCTCCAGACTTCTTTCCCTATCTAAAACCTGATTTCAATAGCTTCTACGCCTAGTCAAAATTTCAGAATCACAGTCTTTTGAAATAGAATGTAATGCCCTAGCTAGGGATATGAAGGGTAGTAAATATTCAGAGATTGGAATTTCGAGTTAGGGTATGGATTTGACACATCTGGGCCTACCCCTCCCAGAGAACTGAAGCTCAGCAGATGGATTCTGCTGGGGTCAGCACTGCCGACCTGCCTCTGTTCATCCGAGAGGGGTGAATCCAAATCCACCAAATCCAACCCCTAATCCTAGTTCCAATCCCCTCATACACCTCCCAGAAACATGAATCCCCAACTAGAACCATCACATTGCATAGATTGAACCGAAAAAGTTTAGGTTAGGGTTTCACCTTGCTTCCAAAACGTGGGATTGAAGGGGAAAGAGGAGAGGGCTGCCTTCCACAAGCAGCAAGTCCACCAATCTCGCAGAAAGTCGATGGTGGATGGTTTTGGAGCGGCAATGCCGGCCAAGGGGACGGCAATGGAGCTCCTAGGTCACCTCTATGGAAGAGAAGAGAGGTGAGGGGGGGGGGTTCTGGTCGAAGGAGAGGCGGTGTGGTCGTGGGCATAAAGCAATAGATAGAGTTTAAAAGGGCCCATGAGCCCACGAAAGAATCACCCAGTTCTGCTCGAGGGACAGAGGTCGACACTGTCGGCCTGGGTGAAGGACAAATACTGGCTTAAAACCAATTGGACTGTTCTTTATATTAGATATGGACATATATGCCTAAGTATCATGACCAGTAAGCATTCAACATTATAGACAATGATCATGAGCCTTAGTTGGTCTTTTGAAAATGGTTTTGAAACACAATATTGAAAATTTTCATAAAGCTTTTCCTATGTCGCTAGGTTGACAAACAAATGTGTGCTAAAGTTCAACCAAGGTTACGAGAGTCAAGAATATTTAGCTCACTACGCAAAGCACAAAACCTTGTCTCATCTAGAGGCTTAGTGAAGATATCGGCTAGTTGCTTTTCGGTGCTCACATGGCGAATTGCAATATCTCCTTTTAATTCGTGGTCTCTCAAGAAGTGATGAGCACAAGAGATGGCACAAGATGATGGGGATGAGGAGCTATCAAACAATTTCAACCCTTTTGAGGGCACAACCAGTCAACCTGACCCTGCTGGTGCTGCTGATAGGACAGAGTCAAGCAAACAAGGAAAGAAAAGAGGGGCTTCTGACCCAAGTAAACACAAAAGCAGAGGTGATGATGTCTACCAGGAAAGGGTTCTTGACATCTTGGTTAAGCCTAGTCTAGATGAGGTCTATCCTAATCCTACATGCAAAGTGATGAGCGCAACTCAGGAAGGGAACTCAAATAACTTAGTTGCTACAATCTATGCTCCAATTACACAGAGCAATGAAACCATGATGGAAGCCCATGGTGTTCAGGATCAAGTTGCTAGAGGTGGTATTACCCAAGATGAAACTGAGAAGGCCAACACCTTTACTCAAGTGTCAAGCTCAAAGAAGCAGAAGCTATCCAAGCTAAGTGTGAGGGCCAATCCTAAAGGAAGAATCATAGGCACGAAGACGCCCATTCTACTCAGAGCTGAAAGAAGGGCGGAGATGTTGGACAACTAAGGTAAAATTTTCTCTTTTAATCCTTTCTCTGTTCTTCAGGATGTAGATAATGAATCTCTTTGTAAGACTGCACTAGATTGTGGTATAATCTTGGGTGATAGTGAGGAAGAATTAGATGCATGCATTGACTTAATTAAAGCCAAAGAGAAAGGCTTAGTGATGTTGGCTGAAGCTGAGAAGAATAGAGTTGGGGATGCTAATATGGAGGAAGTGTTAGAGGTGGTTTCTTCAGATGATGAGAACATTGTCAATTGCTAAAGGATTTAGAAGAAGTGGATGATGATTTGTTTTTAGAGGTGGATAAGGAGACGGTACATGCTGAGCTGGAAGTGCCCAAAAAGGGGGCTAGGAAAGGGAAGGAGAAAGTGAGTTCATAATGAGTATCCTTTTTTGGAATATAAGGGGGTTGGGGGGCAAAGGTAGGAGGGCTCAGTTGAAACAAATTTTGGCTGATCACCAGATTAAATGTGTCTGCATTAGTGAGACAATTAAACAGAGGTTTACAACTAGGTGATGATTTACCTACCCTAGTTGGGGGGGGATTTTAATCTAATAAGGAAAAGAGAGGAGAAATCTTCAGGCTTGGCAAATAATAGTCAAATCAGAGCCTTCAATGAGTTTGTGACTAATACAGGTTTGAGAGAAATTCATAGAGGAGGGGGTCAGTATACATGGTCTAATAAGCAAATTCATCCAGTTATGGTTGTGCTGGACAGAGTCTTCATGTCTCCTAGCTGGGAGGCCCAGTTTCCTTTGGTTACAGCTCATTCTTTGACTAGAGTTGGGTCTGACCATAACCCTATTATAGTAGAGGTGGACAACAAGAGATGTTTTAAATCCAACATGTTCAGGTTTGAGGCTGCTTGGTTAAAGCAAGATGGTTTTACAGATTGGGTTTTGTCCAAATGGCTAGACAGTTTGGGGGCTCGGGGCATTGAGTGCTGGCATATTGTAAGCACCAAATTAAGAAGTTGCTTAAGAGGGTGGGGGAATAACTGGGAAGGAGATACTAGGAAAAGAAAACAAGATATCCTTCTGAGAATCAAAGTTCTAGATCAGGAGGAGGAAAGGAGAGGTTTATGTGATCTAGAATGGAGTCAAAGGTATGTCTTGGAGAATGAGTTGACTGAAATATATCATAAAGAGGAAATCTATGTGGCAAACTAGAAGTGGGGAAAGATGGATCCTTGAGGGAGATGCCAATACGGGTTTTTTTCATGGGGTAGTCAATGGTAGGAAAAGGAAGTGTCTGATCAGATCTTTGGAGAATGAAGGGCTTCAAATTTCTGATGAGAAGGGGCTACAGGATCACATCACTGACTTCTATAAAAAGCTTTTTGGTAGTGAACCTCAGCCAAAAATTAAACTTTCTGGAGATTTGTGGAATGAGGACAATAAAGTGAGCTGGGAGGATAACCAAGAGTTGATTAGACCCTTCACAATGCAAGAGGTGGAAATAGTGGTGAAAGGTTTAAGAGTTGGCTCTGCTCCAGGACCTGATGGTTTTAATACCACTTTTTTCAAGAAGTTTTGGGGTCAACTCAAAGAGACTATTTTAGAGATGCTGCAAGACCTAAGAGCTGGTAATCTTGACATGTCCAGAATTAATTATGGGATTATTACTCTCATTCCCAAGGTCAAGGGAGCTACCAATATTAAACAATACATACCAATCTGTTTACTGAATGTGATGTATAAAATAGAGTAAAATTCACCGAGGGTCCTTGAACTTGTTCTGCTTTCTCAAATAGGTCCATGTATTTCTAAAACCAGATTTTTTGTCCCTAAACTTGCTAAATGTATCACCATAGGTCCAAACCGGTTTTGCAACATTGGTTTTGCACACGTGGCTACTACGTTGTCTCCTCAGTGCAACTGCGCAAGGTCCATGCACGCCTAGTACGCCACCGCTTCTGCGGGCACCACGAACATGGACGGGTGTTGCACACGCGCCGCCAGGCCCAGCTCCACCACCGTGTTGAACAGCGGGCTCGTGTAGCACTCGAACACTATCGTCTGCACCTGCCGTGCACTGCCATTGCCGCACGTAATAAGGGAGTTAATGTCCATGTCGGCGAACACGTCGGGATTGTCGTTCCAAGCGAAGCAGAGTCACGCCTGTGACAGCGCAAGGCCCTCACTCCAGGGAGGTGCGCCGAGCAAGGCCTGACCCGGCAGGAACCATGTCGCCCCGCGCTCCTGCCCCCGTGGGATCAGTTTCACCTTCTGCACTGCGTTGTGCCCTGGTGTCAGCAACTTAGCATCCTGCATTAATCAGTCGGTGTATTTGTTTGTGTTCCCAATTCCCATCGTTTAGTTACTACGTACAGTAGTTGGCTAGATCACGGTCACGGCAATGGAACACACATATATATTAGCTTAAAGAACAGATAAAAGTAGAAGGTCTTACGCGCAGACGGAGTGGCCGGTCGATCTCGTGGTTGGCGCAGATTGCTCTTGCCATCGGTCATGCTAGTTCCCTCGAGGCCGGCGACAATGCGGTCCATGGAGTCATTGATCTCCTTCACGCTGATGTGGTCCTTGCCGCAACGCCACTGAACCCCGGCCCGGGCGTGTGCATGGCCACGACGACACTGAGTGACACGACGGGTCAAGCTTCTTGTGGCCTCCGTGACCATGACACCACTCTATCTGCTGAACACGTCCTCCATCAATAGGCCATTATTAGCTAGTTTAACATTTGCTCCTGCTCGTCGTTCCTCCTGCGGATGCTCGTGCCGCGTTGGCGGCCCACGACATCGATGAAGACGAGGCACGTGCGCACGTTGACCAACGACGTCTCGATGAACTAAGAGCCGGACAGCGAGAAGAACGGCACGCCAGGGACCGCGACCCGCAACATCTTCTGCCTACGGCGTCGCACTGCCCGAGCCTCGACCTCTTCTTCGGCGACCTCGGCATGTCGAGCGACTTCCAGGAGAGTACGGCTGTGAGAGCTTCATCTCCTACTTCCTCAGCGCCCGCCACATGCACGGAGACAGGTGTGAGCACGCGTCCTACCATTGGCTGGAGCCTGCTCCCTCCTCCGCTCGACCCGGACGCTCGTCGGTTGCCGCACCCACCTCTGCGGCCACCCCTGGAATGTCGAGGACGTGCCGTACCTGCTTAGCTGGCTGCTCCATCCTCGTCGTCCAAGTGGCCGTGCGCACCGGCCCCGCCGTAGAACCCGAACCACCTGATGCTGCGCCGGTGATGGCGACGTGCGTCTCTATTCTTGATGGCGGCGAGCACCTGCCACTGCTCGTCGTCTTGCTACGCCACCGCTGGACAGGGCCTTGTGCACAGTGGCAGCCATGTGTGCCAAACCACCCTTCTAAAACCGGTTTGGACCTATGGTGATACATTTAGCAAGTTTAGGGACCCGAAAATCTGGTTTTAGAAATACATGGACCTATTTGAAAATGCAGGACAAGTTCAAGGACCCTTAGTGAATTTTACTCTATAAAATAATCACAAAAGCTCTGACTCTTAGGCTTAATAAGGTCATAGATAAAATCATTAGCAATAACCAGACTGCCTTTATTCCTGGAAGGTTCATTTTAGATGGGGTGGTGGTTATTCATGAGACTCTGTATGAGCTGTACAGCAAGAAGCAGGCTGGTATCATCCTCAAGTTAGATTTTGAGAAGGCCTATGATAAGGTTAACTAGGATTTCCTGAAAGAGGTGTTGGTAAACAAGGGCTTTTGTGAAGGCTGGATTCAGTGGATGATGAAGTCTGTGAGTGGGGGCAGAGTGGCTGTCAACATTAATGGTCAGTTGGGTAAATACTTCAAGAGTTACAAAGGCCTCAGGTAGGGGATCCCCTCTCACCTTCGCTTTTCAACATAGTTGCTAAAGGGCTGGCAGCTTTGATAAAGAGAGCTTCTGACAGAGGTGTTATACAGCGAGTTGTACCTCACTTGGTAGATGGTGGTCTCACTCATCTCCAGTATGCAGATGATACAGATCTATTCCTAAAGCCTTCTACCCAAAATGTGATCAACCTGAAATTTCTATTGTTCTGCTATGAAGAGGCTTCTGGGATGAAGATCAATTACAACAAGTCTGAGGTATATACAATTGGGTTGGAAGAGGTGGAATCAAAAACAATTGCTGAGGCTTTCAACTGCAAACTAGGGAAATTTCCCATGATGTATTTGGGGATTCCAATCAGCTATAAGAGGTTGCCAAAAGAAGAGTTGGGTGGGCCAGCTGTTAAAGTAGAGAAGAAATGCAATCAAATTTCTCATGGGGGTAGAGCCATTCTTATTAACTCCAGTCTGACTAGCATTCCCATGTACTCCATGGGTTTCTACTGGTTACATGAGGGCACACATAAAAGATTTGATACGGTTAGAGGCAGATTTTTCTGGGAGGGAGTTGGGAATAAAAAGAAGTACCATATGATAAAATGGGAGGCTATTGCAGCTCCAAAAGAGTTTGGTGGATTGGGTTTTGTGGACACCAGGACAATGAATACAACCTTGTTGGCCAAATGGATTTTCAAATTGGATAATGGGTGCAGAAGCATGGCTCTAGACACTTTGAGGAAAAAATATCTTCATGGGAGAGGTTTCTGCCAAGTCAAGATTAGAGGGGGATCTCAATTTTGGCAAGGATTAGTAAAAGCTAGAGAGTGGTATGAAAGAGGAACCAAATAGAGGCTTGGGAATGGGAAGAAAATCAGGTTTTGGTTTGACATTTGGTTAGATGACTGTCCTTTAAAGCTCAGATTTCCTAAGCTGTTCAATATTAGCAGAAATCAAGAGATGAGTGTCTTTGAGTTAAAAGAGTTGAATTGGAATCTTGATTTGAGAAGAAGATTGGGGAATGAAGAGGTGGTTGAGTGGAATGACTTGCAGGAAGCACTAGAGTTAGCTCAGTTTTCCTCAGAAGATGATACAGTGACTTGGGCGTTAGAAGCTTCAGGCAAATTCTCTGTCAAATCACTATACCATTGTATGAAGAATACTGGTCAGATTGACACCAGGATGGTAGAGGTGTGGAAGGCCAGTTTACCTCTGAAAGTGAAAATCTTTGTGTGGATGCCTTGGCACGATAGAGTGTTAACTGGGGAGCAAATGAAGATCAGGAAAGGGAAAGGTTGAGAAAAGTGCAAATATTGTGGGCACTTTGAATCTAGGGACCATCTTTTCCTTAACTGCGCTATGGCCCAAGCCATTTGGGTCTGGATCAGAATAAGTTTTAGATGGGTGGAGAGGCCGTTGTCCATTCAAGACTTAGAAAACAAGCTGGGGTTGGGGATGGGGTCCCCGACTGTTAGAGATAGTTCTTGTCTTATAGTTGCTAGTGCTGCGTTTTGGTGTCTTTGGAAAGCAAGAAATGATTGGGTTTTCAATAATCATCTTGTGAAAACTCTTAAATCTATAGCTCACCATATTATGGGTTTATTGAAACAGTGGACGACGCTTCAGAAGACGAAGGGAAGGCTACAACTGGAGGATGCGCTGGCGAAACTGCAGGAGACCTGTCATGCTTGGTGACCGCGAAGGTTGATTTAGAGGTGGCAACTAATGTGGTTTGAGAGGTGCTGGAGATGGGTTTATCTAGTTAGATGTTATCTCTGTAAGGTTGGGGCTGTGTTAGTCTTATCGGTTTTGGGTTTCTAGTTTCCGCGGCCAGAACTGTTAGCGCTCTGTTTCCTTTTTCGCCTGTTTGTTTCAGTTTGGGTTCTGTTTGCCAAAAACTTGTAAGCTGGTCTCCCCAGCAGGTACCTGGTGACTTGTTGCTTTCAATACAAAGCAGGGCAATATGCCTTTGGTCTAAAAAAGTAGATACAGACCACTGAGGTAATACATTGGGGGTTGTCCCTGCCGCGCTTGAATAAGTAAACACATCTATAGTCAACCTGATCCCTCGCTACCACAGTGCCATATATGTTAATGGGATAAGGCACATCAGACTCAGAAACCTTGATTGAGATAATATTCCTCGATGAATCCAAGGGCCAATAAGAATCAGGGATTTTGCTAAACCGTGGCTCGCGCTTAAACTCCGCTGCAAAATAAAGACAAGAGAAGGCTAAACAAATAGCTAAATATACACATGCAACTGGTGCTTTGATATGCATGTAAAATGGTAGGAATCAAACAAGGAGATGCAATGAATAAGACATGCTGACAATGTACTCACACTCTTTGTCGAGGTCAAAAAAGGCTATATTGAATTCACAAAATCGGGTTGGTACAGTAGAATATTTCTTGGGGTCGTACTCAAATAATCCTCGGCAGCGAACCATGTTGAGAATGAACATTACTTTCTCAACCCAAGATAGGTTTGGAAAAAGCAGGTGTTGATCCCGATCATCAAATCTAAACTTCTTCCATGGTATACGTGGGGGATTCAAGGGCAGCAGCGTCTTTCCAGCAGCCATGTTTCCGTTTTCTCGGCCATCGCTGATACTTGTGTGTTTATCACTCATGATGCAAATGGGTCAGACTTGGTTGACCCAAACACTAACCCCTTAAACCCAATAAATTTTATTTGGGTTTTGGGTCAACCCAACCCATACATTCTTTGGGTTATAGTTACATGTAAAAACACCAATTTGCAGCAACTTACTGCCAAGCGACACTAATGAGCGATGTTTGCGGCTCCGGCGCTCTGCCTCCGCATCCACCTCGAAGCCGTACCTACCAACAGCGAGATCCTCCTCTTAGCGGCAGGCGCATGCACAAGCCTGTCCGGCTGTCCGTGGCCACAGCCACAAGCGGTGAGGGACATTGGGCAGCGGCACCAAGTCACAGCATGCTGCCACAGTGAGCATGAACTGATGGGATTAGATTAGGTACCTGATGGTGTTGGAAGGGGATGGCTGGGCCAGGAACGAGACACTAGCAGAGGTTGCCGTTGCTAACTTGGTCAGTCGTCAGTAACATTCAGAGTTCGTGCTTTCTTCCTCCACCGGTCTCGTACAGGCCATACCGAGGGGACTCGCCGGCGCTGTTCAGCACCGCGACGGCCGCCCTGATCGCCGCGGTCGCAGTCTCTTTGCCGCCGCACGTAACGCAATCGGGTGATCCCGCCGCCGCCGCCGCACGTAAATCAATCGAGCGATCCCGCCGCCGCCGCCGCACATAACACAGTCGAGTGATCCCGCCGCCGCCGCTCTGACACTCGATCGGTGATTGGGTTACCCGAACTACCCACAACGCTCGGCACCGTTTAGCACCAAAATAATATGGGCCAACCCACTGGGTAATTACACCAAATTCTATGTTTTGGGTATTGGGTCATTGGGTCAACCCAACTAAATCTGCATTCTGATTTATCACCCTGGCCACCAACACCAGCTGAAAACAAAGTTTAGATTATGTGTCACATCCAACAAAAAAGAGATGCCAGGTGACAAAAAAAATCTATGGCGAGTGATTTATTTATAGTGGATTATGCACTCACACTCTTGGTTAGAGATCAAGCCGATTCTGGAATCACACTGCCCTTGGAGTTCAGGCAAGTCAGAGAATAACTTCCCAGCAGAATTGTTAACATGTTCATTCTCCAGAGAGAGCTGATTGTTCTTGTCGCTGCAGCCATTGCATTGCTGCACATCAATCTCCCCATTCTTGAAGCTGTCCACACTACTTGTTGGTTGTGTGGCCCTGCTACCAGCACAAACTGAAAAGAAGAAAGGTTTTGGTTTTATGCATCAAATCCTGCAAAAGAGCAAAACAAGCCATGAGTTGAGACGCTGATAAATAGGAAAAAGTTTGTGCTAATTCTTAATTGAGGATTGCACTCACACAAGTCCCATTCTAAGGGATCCCATTTTAAGGAGGTTATATCAAACTGCTTTTAAGAAAAAAACAATGCTTTTTGTGGGTCACATCCAGAAAGAGACAAGAATATGCTATGAGCTAGTTAAAGGTGATGGGAAGAAAAAGCTATGATTGATTTCATAATTGTGGAGTCTGCACTCACCGTCTGGTTAAAGGCAAAGCAGATTTCGGAATCACGCGGCTCTTGTAGTTTAGGTAAGTTGGAGCCTCGAGGTCTTGGAGTTTCTCCGGAGTCTCCCATCTATGCCGCCGCCGCCGCCACAAGAACACACGAATAAGTGCACAGATTTTCAATCTTGTTCAGGACCCCAAAACGAATAATAATATGACCGTATATCGCATCAGACGAACAGGGGTTCTAGTAGCGTACAGCAGTAGGAATTCCATTGCCGCTAGGATCTGTGATGTAGGACGGCGTGCCGCGTGCCAACAGAAGATCCTTTGGTCTTATGATTCTGATTCTGCTCCATCGGCCCCAGCTTGTCCTCCACCTTCAGTCTCCGAGGAAAACACGCGGTTTTTTCTCAATCCTTGTTCGTGACCAAATAAAACGAATTCGCGTCGGAAAGAGGCGATCGAGGAGCGTACCCTAGAGAAGGTTATTAACCGTGGCTGACTCTTTTATCCTCAATGCTACATCCATTATATTTGCCTCCAACTTAAACGGTGAAAAAACAAAAATACCTCTTAGGTCTAAACATATAATTTACTTTTTTAAGTTGGGTAAGCCTCCGGTTGCAAGTCCATTGGTCCGGTCGACATCTTGCCTGCGTCCGGAGCCCTTCTAAGTGCCAAACCGAACCGCCTCCTCTTCTCCAAGTCTTCAAGTGCTAACACCTTGTGATTCATCTCTTGTTCACCTGTGTTAGTCTTTTACAATAAATTTCTTGGATTTTAGTTCATGTTTGTGTCACATAGGTTATGCAAATGACCTAGTGGCACATGATAACCGCAATCGATACGAGTTTTCCCTTCTTGATAGTACAACTATCTATTCTAAATGTGATCACTCTCTATAGTGTCTTGATCACTAAATTAAAAATGGTCCTATGATATACCTTTCCCTTGAGCCCATTTTTGTTTTTCTCTTTCTTCTTTTCCTTAGTCCATGAAACACTTGATCAATGCACCATTGTCATACTTCTATCTTCACGTGTCAAGGTGAACCACCCTATCTTGATCATACACTTAGTAGAAGGGTTAGTCCATAGGTTTCATCAATTAATCAAAACCAAACAAGGTCTTTCAACTGCTCCGAGCCGGCTCTTCACCGCACTCGGCGAACATCATCCTCAACGACCCAGTTGAAGGTAGTCTCTGCATCCACATTATGACAATTCGGCCGGGGCAAGTCCTCCCTCCAGATGGTGTCACTTCCTGGAGATTTCAGCGCGATGACGCGCTGAGTGGGGAAGGGGGGGAGATGTCATACGCCTAATGTATGGGCTAGGCGAGCCCCAGGGAGCAGGCCTAGGCCGACCAGGAGGTGGCCCAAGCGGCCCAGCAGGGACCGGCCCAGGCCGGATGGACAACACCTCGTAGGGGGGGCTGCGCACGCAGCGCCGAGGCGCGCGCCCGCGCGAGGGAGAGGCCGCGCCGACAGGAGGCCGCACCCCTTTCCTTCCCTATGCAGTTTCCCTCTCTCTCACGATGGATTTCCATATTAGAGTAGAGGAGATATTATTAGAATAATAATAGGTTGAGTTTGTTAGGAAAAAGATAAAGAGATTAGGAAAGAGGAGATCGAATCTATAAGGAAACCTCTCGTAAGTTGCTTGGGAGTCAAGTCCATTAGGGACTATAAATATAGGGGGATGTACTCTATTTGCAATCAAGAAATAACAGAGCTCTGCTCTTATTCCCTCTCTCCTGGGCCTCCTCCTCTCTGCCTGCCGCCGCCTCCCTGCCCTGCACCAACCCCTGCGCCAGTCCCCTGCCCAGCAGCTGCCTCCAACACCCCCATACGTCCAAGGGCGTATCACACTGGGACAATGATTAAGGAGAAATGAAGCAGAATTTGGAAGAGTATTACATGCTCAGACGCCCATGTTCATGCTCATGCCTCAACCAAAAATTGATGTCAAATTAAAAAAATATATTTTCTTTTATAAATATTTAAAATAGTTCCAAAGAAGCAATCTAACATAGTTACACAGTGATGTCATCAAGCAACACCTTATGACAACATTATAGCATGATTCATCATATCAAACAAAGATGAAATAAAAAAAGAGCATTTGATGAGATTGTTACAACACTAATCCATATTTCCATACACTCAACACATGAGTTATGAAGATATGAGGCATGCAACATGTTACTGAACAATTTGCTGCCAGTAACAAGAGATGTCACCTTGGAACTTGTAAGGCAAACCTTTTTCCAAGCATGTCAACATATGAATCATGGGACCTAGAACTAACAATAACGAAACTGTCTAAAGATGACACAACAGACCCATGTCAAGAAGGAAACTTGCCTCTGAAAAGAGCATCTTTAGTTCATATACTAGTATTTTTTTTCCTAGTAGCTAATGTAAAGGTCAAATAGAACATGAGAGGCAAAACTGGATTTCAATCCAAACTGGAGAATAAGAAATGACATTAACACAGTATACAAGACAAATTAGGTGTAAACAGTTCGCTAATGACTCCAAATAGGATGCATAGACCTTGTTGAATAGGGCAAAGATTCACTAATATAAAAGATGCTTTCATAAATAAATAGGCTTGGCCTCATAATACTGCAACAACTGCTTCTCCAGCAAACCCCAACATTTAGTAATTTAATCACAGTAGATTTTTTCCCTAAACGGCATAGCAATGAATTCAATGTACCAAAGACTCTTCTGTGACCTGCATATGTTTTTTCTTTTTGTGTATGTAAGCAAAATTTCATTCGAACGCGGACGAAGCTCTGTAATGTAGAATAAAACCTCAAAAGTGTTCAATACAGCTAAGTTGATTTTGAGGTTAATAGAAAGGTAATACACATTGAAGCATCAGGGCAAAGCAGAAAGATAGGTTTTCCTGATTTGTGAAGTGATCCAAACATGAGCAATGCAAAACCAAACAAAGCGCAGCAATAGGATTGGTTTCAAAAGGAAAATCATGCATATATAATATTGGGTGAAAATATTCAGTTCAACTTGGTACAAAACAGGGTGAAAATAGCTGGTTCAACTACTTGTATAGACAGCACAGGAAACCAACCATGGCTAAGAGGAATGCCATACTCATACTAAGTTACTAACTTTACCAACAACACTAAAATATGTCTACACTAATCTGTTCTAACAATGATTACTAAAAGTGCATTTTGACCACTTGGCCATGGATGTGCAACAGCAAAAAGATGTAAAAAAAGATGGCTGCAAAATGTAATATGTAAATGATAATGGAAGACATTGCTACTGCATATTATAAGTTCTGATCTAGTGAATAAGTAGTTGATAAAGAAAGGCATTGCTAAATCTCATTAGTTGGACTAAGGAAAAAAATGATTTGATATACCTGACTTGTATGCAACTATGCTTCTTCTTCTGAAGACTCGGATGTTGCCTTCTCATGTGGACCTCTTGTAACTGGTATTGTTGTGAACCCAGATGGAGTCTTAAGTATTGCCATCCGAGCTACCAGGTTTGGGGGTGGGGCACCATCTTTGATTTTAAACATGCTTCTCGAGTCTGATCCCCAGGAATGGAAGAACTTATGATGTTCAAGAGGAGTGCGGGTCTCTCCAATCTCATTATCACCTAAAGATGCTTGTGACAAAACCCACTCCATGAACTGAGAAAATCTGGAGGCCTCCGAAAATGCTACCGCTGGAAGAGACATTTGACAGAGCTCAAATAGAGAATCAAGACAGTTTTGTTCCTTCAAGCTCACGTGTCCGCATCAAAGCCTCATGCAAGTTCCAGAATGATTTGGGGCCGAGGTAGATCTTGTAGCCACCTAAGCTAGGATAGCTGGTCCCATATGGAAGATACACAACCCCTCCATGCTTCTGGTCCTTGTAAAAGAGTTGTGATCGGGCAGGTGCAACCACTTTTGGGAGATCGTTAAAGAGGCACCAGATCTCTGTAGAAATAAATGAGAATTAGACAAGTTAATTTTTTATATATAATTAGGGTCTGTTTGGATTGGCTAAAGCTAATTTTTAGCCAGCTCAAAATCTAGAGCTAATAATTAACTAACCCAAATTAGCCCATTGATATTTGAAAACATGGGGTAATAAATAGATATAATGTCTGCAGCACATGATAAAAAACATATTGTTATCAAACTTTCAAGCAACATATATGATACACTTTATCAAGTTGCAGCTCAAATTTCATCAATCAATAATGTAGTAGCACAGATGCTCTCTATTACTGAAGAACAATGCATGCATGCAGCAGTAGCACATGTTCTCTTACAGAAAACTTTTACAGAAAAAAAAACATTTTCCAGGAAAAGAAACTCGTCTCTGATTAGAAACAGTTACTGCATGCAGGAAGCTAACAACAGCTATACAGTACCACATAAATGACGCATACATGTTTTGTTAATTGTGGGCCACTAAGTTTTCATGAGAGGTTCTTACAAAAAAAAAGACAAGATATTTTAATAGCACCCAGACTGCCTAGCAATCAATATACAGGAAAATAACATGTTGTGTGCATCTCAAACCAACTGAGTGCATGGGCTTTCAATTCGAAAGGATGTCACAAACATCTAAAGACCAATAGAATACAGAACTCAAGATTTAGCTGTTGGGTGACTACTTGGCAGCAGATATCATTATATCCTGTCATGGGCAGCCAGCAGGCGGCCACCGGCCCAATAGGCCCAAAAGTCAGTAGCTTAGCCACCAAGTTAGGGTTAGGTTTAGGGTTGGTTCCCTCTCTATATAAAGAGAGGCACGTCTGTCATTTGGAATTAAGCAACGAATAATGAAGAAATAATTCTAGTATCCGTAAATCTCTCAAGCTCTTGGCAAAGCATAAGGCCTAGCTATCTCAAAATACATCAACCTATCCTCACCCTAGCCCTCGTTCCTCGCGCCCTAACTACTAAGCTATCATACATAAGGCCTAGTTACCCCAAAATATCCATCTACATTACATCTGGTATCAGCTAGCCTGCGATCCTCTTCCACAGCCGCCGCCCATCCTCAATGTTTCCCAAAATAAAAAAATCAGTCGATTGTCATCAATACCCTAGATCATCCTCGATCTAGATCGCCGCCAGGGCCTCCACCTACACTCGTGAATCCTCTGTGCCGCCTCCCCACCATCGCGCCATCCGGTCCGCGCCATCCGCGCCCTCCGTGCATCCTCTGCACCCGCGGCGCCCGTAAATCCTCTTCTGCGCGCCTCGTTCGTCGCGCACGTCCGCGGGTCTTCTCTGCACCGTCCGCAGGTCGTCTCCGCACCGTCCGCGCGGCTCTTCCCCGCGCCGTCCGCGCGAATCCTCTACGCCCGCGGATCCGTGAGGCTCCACAACCCCACCAACAGCCGCCGCATTCAGCCACCACCCCACCCCCTCGATTGACTTCCCTAAATTTGCGAAGAAATCTGATCCTGTGGCCTTCGTCAACCAGTGCGACTCCTACTTCCGTCGAGAGCGCATCATGGAGGAAGAAAAGGTATGGCTGGTTTCCCGTAATTTGGAAGATGATGTCCGAGTTTGGTTCCTCCAAGTCCAGCACGATGAAGGCACCCCGGCGTGGCGTCGCTTCACCAAGCTCCTGCACATGCGCTTCAAACCGCCCCCGTGCCCCAACTTGCTTCATCAGGTCGACAACACCCGACGCATCCTTGCTGATGAGTCCACACAATTGGATTGCCTCAGGGCGCATCTCCAAGCGAAGGACAAGGAGGACCGGGAACGTCAGGCGGCTGTACGCCTCCAGGCAGCAACACGGGGACTCCTGGCACGCCGCCGAGCGCAGGCTCAAGCAGCAGTGCGACTACAAGCTGCAAGGCGAGGTTTCCTTGTCCGACATGTGGTGCGGAAGATGCGCATGCTCCTCAGCTCATCGTTGTCATGCGTGTGCATCCACTCGGCCTCACCCATATGTCCTGCTGCTCCAATAGAAGGGGAGGTCCAAGTATGGGCACTTCCAGTGCAGCGAACGCGCAACACCGTCCAGCATCAGGCATCAATGGCTATGGCCGTCTCACTCATTCTGGGACCTGCAGTGATGCTAGACGAATCCAACGTAAGAGCGGGCTGGTTCACGCTCTACCCTTCAGCCCCAATGAAGCCAGCGAAGGCGCTCTTTCCATGGGAACCAGGAGGACATAGTTGTAGTCCAAATTTATTTCATATTTTAGTATTAAATAACAACGTTAAGCCGAGATGTAAAAGACTTCACCCTAGGTCGTGTCAAATAGGTATGCAACAAATATCCAGCTCGAGGGCGAGTTGGGTCTCCAAGGGCGGGGGAGATGTTATGGGCAGCCAGCAGACTGCCACCGGCCCAATAGGCCCAAAAGGCAGTAGCTTAGCCACCAAGTTAGGGTTAGGTTTAGGGTTGGTTCCCTCTCTATATAAAGAGAGGCACGTCTGTCATTTGGAATTAAGCAACGAATAATGAAGAAATAATTCTAGTATCCCTCAATCTCTAAAGCTCTTGGCAAAGCATAAGGCCTAGCTATCTCAAAATACCATCAACCTATCCTCACCCTAGCCCTCGTTCCTCGCGCCCTAACTAGTAAGCTATCATACATAAGGCCTAGTTACCCCAAAATATCCATCTACATTACATATCCAAACACATACAAAAAAGGGTCCATAACTCCATATAGCACATACAAAAAGTTAGGCCTTATGTACTTGCATCATAAACACAGAACAAATATCTAGTGCAAAGAGGGCTTCCTGATCCATATAGCACGCACAAAAAATAAACAACTACAACATATATTGAAGGCATTTTCCATGTACTTAGTATACTACTAGTATCTAACATCTATACATAAATAAATTGATTATATGTGGTATACAAACAAGTCATTGGTGTGCTGGAAAAATTAAACATACCTTTACAATGGTAACCAACGTAATATAGATCGACCCAACAAAATAATAGTGTAAGCTGTTGCTCAGGTGGTGAATCTCTCGATGCACTGATTCTGATCATGAAAGTGCCTTCCTCTATAGTATAGAGTTTTGTATGCACCCTCTTCAAGATTGTTTTCCCGTTCTTCTTCCTTGGGGACATGGCTATCAGCAATGCTCTCAATGCTCTCTGAATGGACTTCATGGTTTCCAGATAGGTAGTTGACAGCTCATCCAGAAACACATCGAAAATGTGAGTAGATGGTACCTAGCAAAACATAACACAACTACACAAGTGTAGATTTTGATGAGCACACCGAGGCAGACAAGTAATTTGGCCACAATTTGCTCTATGAAAAGAAAAAGGCTGAATTTCATGCACCTGATCTGTCCGGCAACAACTGTTGTTGTCCTTGGCCTTCCCCTTCCCCTTCTTGTCTACAGGCATTTTGATGGTACAGGTTGGGCTGATCAGTGAGGTGGGGTTTGGTATTGGGATCGATAAGAACGTTTTTTTGGATTTTTTGCCATGTCAGATGATGAGGAGGGGGAGTAGGGGCGGAATAGGATGGAGGCGGAGGCGGAAGGAGGCGGATGGGAGGGAAGTTTGAAGTAGGGTTTTGCGGGTGGCCGATCAATGCTACTGTTGCGTTGTAAGATTATCGAGAGGAGAGGAGAGGAGAGGAGAGGAGGAGGCGGATGGGGGGCGTGGGGGAAGCAGAGTGGGCGTCAGTGTGATGGCGGCGGTCGCGCTCCCGTGTCATGGCGGCGTCGCGGCGATGGAGGAGGAAGAGAGGGTTACAATGAACGAAGTGGGGGAAAAGTTCGCGGCCTGCTCGGGGTGTGTTTGGTGATGGAGTGATTTAAGTACTTTATATCCTAAACTTTCAAAATTAGCATGAAAATTACTTCACCAAATTAGATGAAGGCATTTTTCCAGCTCTTACTTTTATCTAAAAAGACGGTTTGTAGTGCTTCGGCGCTCCAAACGGCGGGAAGCTTTGGCGCCTTTGGCGCCCTCTAGTCGGACCCCTTGTTGAGATTATTTAGGACAAATAATAGGTATCAATTAATCACTTAATCTCGTAATTAGCACTTGCTAATTACGAACGGACATGACCCTTCAGAAGGCATCCCACGGCACACTTTCACACCTGTAAACTGCCCCTTAATCAGGGGTATATATATGTCGGTGTTATGACCCGGGGGTCAAGACTACCAACGAGTAAATTTGTGTATCGCGTGCTCCCTCTCTCAGACGTGATGCAAGATGGACACAAGATTTATCCTGGTTCGGGCGAAGAAGGCCCTACGTCCAGCGGGGGAGGATGACTTGTATTATCTCGCACCCAAAGCGTGCTCGTACAGGGGGGGTACAAGCAGTGTTACACGGAGTCGGCCACCCGAGGGGTCGATCGAGCGGCTGTGCGTGTGGCGTGGTCTAGGGTCCTTGAGAACCAAAGTCGGATCAGAGTCCTAGATGAAGTGGGAGCCGATCGGGAAGAAGGAGTCCCCAAAGAGAAACCTGGAAAGAGAAGTCTTGAAAGGGGCCCCCCTTTCATCTACCTCGGCGTCCCCCTTTTATAGACCAAGGGGGAGACTCGAGGGTACAGGGTCCTAATAGTAGAAGTATGGGCGGCGCATCCACGGCACAGTGTTGGCGAAGAGACATCGAGCACTGTGGCCGCGTGGTC
Organism: Microstegium vimineum; assembly: GCA_022036555.1. NCBI lineage: Eukaryota > Viridiplantae > Streptophyta > Magnoliopsida > Poales > Poaceae > Microstegium > Microstegium vimineum. The sequence goes on from CM039131.1 coordinate 31,848,076, forward strand.
TTCCCGTCCTTCAGGCGTCCCCAGTCGTGGCATCAGTAGAAGTCGTCGCAGTACAGTATTCGCAGGCAGGCACGAGTCCCCCGGCCGAAGCGAGACGGGGCGGATGGGACGTCTTCCGTACCGGAGTTGTTGAAGAGGAGGGGTCGAGCCCCCCGGTCGAGGGGAGGGGTCGAGCCCCGTATGACTCTGTCACGTTCCCGAAGCCGTCGTCGAGGGTCGCACTGTTCACTTTCCGAGGGGTACTGTAGAAGTCCGTACTTGCGTAGTGGCGGCAGCGGCGGCACAGTCGTCGGGAGTCGGGGACTGGACGGGGAGTTGGCGGATTTGACAGTGGACGCAGGCGCCCATGTCGTTAGGTGGGTTTACTTTTACCCATGCCGGAGTGGTTGGGTTAATCGAGCCCTCGTCCGTCGACGGCGCTTGGAAGGTCGAGGCGTCGACAGGTTGAGGAGGTCGAAGTCGAGGTAGAGGTCGGGGGGTCGTTCGCCCGACCCCTCGTCCGTCGTCGAGGTAGAGCCGGGGGGTCGTTCGCCCGACCCCTCGTCCGTCGTCGAGGTAGAGCCGGGGGGTCGTTCGCCCGACCCCTCGTTCATCGTCGAGGTAGAGCCGGGCGAGTGGCTAGTTTCCGCAGTCGGTGTAGCGGGGGCCCTCGATCGATGGGCCGCGTCTTACCGAACAGTAGGCTGATCCTTGCCTTAAAAATGGTTGCTATGTTTAGCGTTAATTTATCGAAGGGTTTAGGGTACCCCTTACCTTCGTACCCGACAATATATGTCATTACTGTTCATCAGAATACACTATTACAATCATTCGATCCATTTTTCTTCCAACACGTTATCACGCACGCTCTACAACCGCTGACACCAGTAAGCCATAAAGAAGGAAGTTCACCGGAAAACCTTGCCGAAACTTCGCCGGAGTCGCTGCTTACCAGAGGTAGGAGATGACGACCCATGCACCTTCCATGAACGCCATGGTTGATGTGATCACCGACGTCGTCGAAGCCGCCATCATCCGTGGCAACGCCCACCCTGAGGGGTCTAGCGTTTCCTCCTCCAGGGCTCCATCCACTGTTGTTGACACAAAAAGCGTCAGGATCTACGAACACCTCGGGCTTATACCCGAATTTGATGTCCAAAGGTGTGCCAGTCGATTTGACCAGTTAATCGACAAGGATGATAACTAGAACAAGATCTGAACGAGACAACGGCGATGCGCCTGGATGTCAAGGCTCAAACTTTATCAGGATAACTAGAGTAGAGCTGAACGAGACGACAACGATGCGCCCGGACGTCAAGGTTCAGGTTGCTCAAACGCAGAACTTGCAAGGGTTGACGGAGGTCGATGAGATGCAGCCCGTCGAGACTTGAAGAACTCGTAGATAATTAAACCTAATGCGGTAAAGGTAAATTACTGGTAAAGTAGATAAAAAAAGTAATTGATTTGTATTGATTGGATTGGATATTCACGTGGCCCTTGGGCACATATTTATACTCCCGTATGGGGAGTTGTACATGGATACGACTCATACCTTCCTAAACAAATACTCTATTCTTAGGGAAATAACTGACTTGCGCAGGAGTCAGACCCAAATAATAATAATCTTTTCCTAAACAGACTCTTCTATTATTAAGGAAATAAAACGACTCACACAAGAGTCGGACTCAAACTACCATAATAATACTGGTATAAAAATCACCAATTTCCTTATCTACTTCACGATGAAACCTTCCATTTGCAGATCCCTTCAATCCGCAACTTCCTTCTATTGCCATCGGCAGTCTCCTGCTGACATCAATTGCCATGTCACCCTGCGCCCATCGGCATTATCTCTTTATCGGTAATATCCTCCAATCGGCAACTCTTCACTCCCATTGGCAACTTGCTTTTACCAATCAACCCTTATCGACAACAATCTTGCTTTATCGTTTAGATTCCATCGGCAACGTCCCCTCATCGACAATATGCTTCAATCGGTAACTCTTCACTCCTGAACCTGCTTTTACCAACCAACTTATTGGCAAAAATCGTCCAGTTTCCATCGGCAACAAACTTATCTCATTTGCAGCATTCATTCTCATCGGTAATCTCAACCGATGACCTTCTGATGCCGATAGAAAACGGCTACCGACCAATGCAAGTCTTAGCTCATTTGACACATGCCGAAAAACGGTGTCAACACATGCCCCCCAATTTTGGAGCGTAAAATATTTTACGTGACAAAATTCTCTGTGCCGCAATCTTCTCCTCCAAGGCACCTGCGAAAATTCCTCGATTTCCGCGCGCGAAAACTGCAAGTTACCAACAGAACCCCGCGACTGCAGCATAAACAGTTGCAAATCCAATCACATATCCTCGATCAGTGCGCAAATCCACTACCATACCCTTCCATATTCTCGCCCCGTGCAAAGAAAATTCCAAAATACGCCTAACTGGGCTCATAAAAGTTACCACCATTCAATCTGCCTTTCACTCCGACGCAGCTCCCGACGCACCACCGGCACTACCGGTGTCCCACCGGTACTACCGGTCCAAGGAATCCGACCGTTGGAGCTTCCCGACCGTTGCACAAAGTTAGCCAACCGGTACTACCGGTTGCTCACCAGTACTACCGGTTGCTCACCGGTACTACCGGTGGCTCATCGGTACTACCGTTAGTTCATTTTTCAGCACATATTCAAAGTGCCCTCGCGTGCGAGAAAACCCCACCGGGAGCTGAGCGGTACCACCGGTCTTCACCGGTACTACCGGTGGGAGACCAGTAGTGCCGGTGGCTCAGCAAAAAGCCACCGAAGCTCTCTTCTAAGTAAACGATTTGCACCGCTTCTCTCAAACATCTCTAGACTAGCAACTTGAGCACTCTTATCCTCATCAAGCTATTCTACCATGCATCCCTCTTGATAGTACGGCTTTTCCTATAACTCAACCCGGTCAAACACTTCTCTAAAACCTCTATGACCGGTGAAATGAAATGCTCTAAGTTATACCTTTGCTTTGTGCATTCCATTTCATCTCCTTCTCCAATGTTGATGCAACATACGCACCAACCTATCACAAATGATATGATCCACTCCATATCATCACATGACCGTGTTGGTTCATCGATCTTGACCTCACTTGCTCTTCACCGTTGCGTTGGTCCATCGGCGTCAAGCATCACTCGCTTGCCCTTCACACTTGCAACCGGTCCATCAAGCCAAGCCTCATCTTGATCTTCTCCACCTTAATCACATGACTCCATGTCATGTACCATGTACAATAAACTCCTTCATCACCAAGTTGAGCACCATCAATATGCACAAGCCATCTCTCCACCATGACTTTATTGGTTGCTCACACTTGTGTACCTAAGGACTAAATCACCTGTGTGTCTCACATTAAACACATATTAGTCCACCTAAGTTGTCACTCAATTACCACAATCACACAAGGACCTTTCACCCGTCCTCCCGCCTTCTTGCACGCTCGGAGTTGGGTTTGTCTCCTCCTCGGTTGAGGGGGAGGTGGCTCACTGCCTCTGAGCGGCCTCAGGAGGCCCGGTGAGGGCGGATCCGCCATCTCTGGCTGGTAGCGATGGCCCACGCGGCCGGAGCTCGCTGCGGCCGAGCGGAACTTGCCCCGCCGGCTGGCTTGCATGGCTGGGAAAAGGACCTTGGTCCTGATCCGCCATGAGAGGAGCAAGAGGGAGGGGAGAAGGAGTAGGAACATCTCGTCGAGGAAAGGAAGAGGTGGTTGGGCGGACGGCCACGGCATGATCGATGGCGGCGGTGGCTGGAGCTAAGGCGGCGACGGCTGAGGAGGGGCGGTTAGGGTGCCGACCATTTAAAGGCCATCGGCCGCGTACCTCCCCCCCCCCCCCCCCCCCGCATGGGCCACCAGCAGACGCCCCCGCGATGGGCCGCGCCCACAGCCGCGCTGGGCCACTTGGGTTGTTTTCTGTCTTCTATTATATTTGCATAACATATTATTAGTTCGTTTTTATTTGAGCAGTATTAACACTTAATTAGCTATAGTTTGCTAGTTTATTATCTGCAAGAAAATCGATTGTTGTATTGATTATTGTTGATCTGTACTGCTGGATATTGATATTGTCAATATAATTGTGGTTTGTTTATCATTATGATTATGTAATGTCTTGTTTTTCTATCATATGTGGTGCACCAAATCCCCCTTAGCACCACATATATATTACTTTTGTGACTTTATCATTTTGTTTTGAGCTATGTTGGTGCCCAAAACCCCCTATTTTGCACCAACATCTTAGTTTCACTTGTAATTTTATGATATAATAGGGTATGTTGGTGCCCCAAACCACATTTTATTTGTACCACATACAAGTTAAATTTGCTAGTAGACTTAGTTGCGATTTAACTACACCATCTATAGAATTAGACAATTTAATTACTATAGATTCTCATGGCAATATAGATATCTTGTTTATTATGGTTAAAGAACACAAGGTAATAAAGTCTATTGCATATGGTTGCGTTTAATTCCTTGTGAATTATCCTGCCTAGAGATCGTGCCATAGCAGTGATCAAATCACCTATTACTGAGAGGTCTACATCTTGTTTCTTTGAAAATTGATGATTACCTACACTGTGTATTTAACCAGAATAAAGGTCTTGGATAGCTATGTTCATCATATTAATTCGATATTACACAAGATAGTAGAGTCCTAATCAAAGGCTGCATTTAATTCACTTGTGAATTATCTTGCCCAGAGACCGAGCTTAGGCAGCAATATATTTGCCTACTATAAAGATCTACTCTTTGTTTTTGACATAAAGATTATCTTGTCTTGTGTTTATCAAAAAGTTATGATGAATCTGGTTGTAAGGTACACACAAATTTGTAATTACCTACAACAATCCAATACTATGATAAGATATACACCTTAAAATATTGCATTTTATACTACAACAATTACCATGTTGATTTTAATTTACCATGCGGTAAATTAATTATTCCATGGTTGTCCATGTAGGATCATGGCTACTAAGGAATTCGACGAACTTGCGTTAGATGGTAGCAATTACCCTACTTGGGCCTCTGATATCAAGATAGCACTTGCCTCTCGTAGTCTTTCGGCTACAATTCAGGAACCCCAAACTAGGGTTGTCCTCCAAGATAAGCATACTTATACTGCTTTGGTTTTGCTACGGTATTACATTCATAAGGATCTTAAATTAGAATACCTTATGCTTGAAAATCCTCATGAATTATGGGTCGCTCTTAAAGAGCGATATGATCAGCAAAAAGAACTGATTTGGCCTGAGGCCAATCATGAATGGAATAACCTACGTCTGCAAGATTTTAAATCTGTAGCAGATTATAACCATGATGTTCATAGAATTTTCTCTAAGTTAAAGTTTTGCGAGAAAGAGCCATCAGATGTAGATAAGATAGAAAAAACACTATCTACTATGCTTCCGTCTGATAGAGTATTGCAACAGCAATACAGGGCTAAAAACTACTAGCATTATTCCCAGCTTATTCATACATTGACTCACGCAGAAAAACATGATGAACTTCTTTTGAAGAATCATCATAAGCGCCCTGTTGGTTCGGCGCCTCTGCCTGAGGTTCACAATGTACAGTCTAAAGCTAGGAACAAGTTCAATGGACCTTTTCCAAAGAACAAGAATGGTAAACGTAAACACAACAAAAGGCAAAGACCTAATTCACACAACAAGAAGAGGAAAATGTGAAATACTCCAAAAATGACAAAAAGTGTCATAGGTGTGGAGATTTTTCACATTTTGCCAAGAACTGCCGTGCACCTAACCATCTAGTTTCTTTGTACCAAAAGTCTCTAAAAGAGGTCAAACCTACAGGAGATAAAAGATATGAAGCACACTTCAATCTTGCATCTGAGGTTGTCTCTGGAGAGGGTTGCTCCAAGCAGGCCCCTAAAACTCAAGAGAACAACAAGTCTCTCAACATTGAAGAGAATCTCCCATCAACGGACAACATACTCCTAGACTTTGGCTCTGGAGACATGTTTGGAGATTTGGAGTAACTTAACTCCAAATTTGATATCACCCCTTCTCGTTGTTGTAAATAGTCTAAGTCATATAAACCTATAGTTTTTTAGGTAGTATTATTTTATGTGCTTGAGAGTTATACAAACTTGTTTGTATTGTCAAGTTGTATTGACTCATTTATATTGTATTATCATACCCTCATATTTGGTATTCAATATAATATATATTTCTATATGTTAGTTTGTAGTATTTATCTATATCTGCATTTACTTTACATATAAATGTATGTTGAACTCAATCCAATGGAGGAATAATTATGTATTGTGGAATCAGGTGCCACAAACTCTATACTTAGAGATTAAATATTTCCATACTCTTCAGAAAAGAGAAGGAAATATTCTGACCATTGCTGGTCATGATGTGTTAATAGTTGGTTCTGGACGAGCCACCATTACTCTCTCAATGGGTACACAAATTACGATAGAGGATGTCTTGTTGTATCCCGAATCAACTCATACCCTTCTAAGTTTTAGAGATATCTGTAAGAATGGTTTTCATGTGGAAACACATGAAAATAATAAAGAGGAACATCTTCTCTTTACCAAACTTACTAGATATGGCAAACAAGTTTGCGAAAAGATTTCTTCACTCCAACATGGATTGTACTTTACATACATAAAACATGTACAACATGTTGCTTATAAGATAATTTTTGAAGATGTCGATACATTTCGTAACTGGCATGATCGAATCGGGCATCCTGGAATAGGATGATTAGGAAAATTATCAGCAATTACATTGGTCATGACATGGAAAAAGCAAAATTTCCCAAAAATTAAGATTTTTGTTGAACTACTTGTGCAACAGGGAAATTAATTTTAAGACCATCATATCTTAAAATTAAAGTTGAACGACTTAAATTTCTTGAACGAATTCAAGGAGATATATGTGGTCCAATTCAACCATTATCAGGACCATTTAGGTACTTCATAGTTTTAATAGACGCATCTACTAGATGGTCTCATGTGTGTCTATTATCGACACGCAACCATGTTTTTGCCAAAATAATGGCCCAACTTATTAAGTTGAAGGCTCATTATCCTGAACATTAGATTCAAACTATCCGAATGGACAATGCTGCTGAATTCTCATCCCGTGCTTTTAATGACTATTGCATGGCATTGAGAATTCAGGCTCATCATTCTGTTCCATATGTTCATACCCAAAATGGTTTGGCTGAATCGTTGATAAAAAAAGAATCAAGCTCATTGCAAGACCTATGTTGATGAATTGTAAATTTCCTACATTGTGTTGGGGTCATGCAGTTCTGCGCGCTACTGACTTAATCCAACTACGGCCACTGCATATCATGAAAACTCCCCATTGCAGTTAGTACGTGGGAATCCTCCGAGTATTTCTCATTTGCGTAAATTTGGGTGCACTGTATATGTGCCCATCTCACCACCTCAGCGGACCTCAATGGGTCCTCACAGGAAACTAGGGATCTATGTGGGATATTCATCTCCGTTGATCATTAAGTATTTACAACCTTTAATAGGAGATCTATTTACTGCTCGGTTCGCTGATTGTATTTTTAATGATGATCATTTCCCGGCATTAGGGGGGAATTGTACCAAAAATAATGCCAGGAAATAGATTGGAATGCAGAAAACATCTCCTTATTTGATCCACGTACTACAGAAACTGAACTACAAGTTCAAATAATTATTGATTTGCAAAATATTGCAAACAATCTGCCAGACGCTTTTTCTGACTATAAAGATGTCACAAAGTCTCTCCATCCTGCAAGGAATGCGCCCGCTAGAGTGGAGGTACCTAATAAAACCACTCAACCCCCAATTGGCAAAAAGAGGGGAGAAGCACTTCCAAGAGGCAAGATGTGATTGTTGGCAAGCAAAAGAAGACTGGAAATGTATCTCAACCTTTGGTTGAAAGACACCTAGAGGACATACAAGGTCCTGTGGATATATGTGATCCACAATCTAGCTCGGTTATGCGCATAAACACTGAGGCTAGAATATTGGAAGACCTTAGATCCATCAATTCGGGAAGTCATGATGAATCTTTAAGGGAAGATGAAATTTCTATAAATTTCACTGAGACTGGAGAGTCTTATAATCATAAGCCCATAATAGTCGACATATATTTCTCTGAACAAATTGCAAATATCCTTCAGACCGATTCAGATCCTAAGTCTATGATAGAGTGCAAGAAGCGCTCGTACTGGGATAAGTGGAAGGTAGCAATTGAAACAGAGATCGCCTCGCTTAATAAAAGGAAGGTGTTTTCGGCTGTAATGCCGACACCTCCTGGTATCTTCCGTGTAGGATACAAATGGGTTTTCGTCCGTAAAAGGAATGAAAACAACGAAGTGGTGAGATATAAAGCAAGGCTCGTGGCACAAGGTTTTACGCAAAGATCTAGTGTTGATTTCAACAAAACTTACTCTCCGGTAATGAGCGGAATAACATTCTGATACTTAATATCACTGGCAGTACAAAATCGTCTATCTATGCAGTTGATGGACATCGTGACCGCATATCTATATGGGTCATTGGAATCTGAGTTATACATGAAAGTTCCTGATGGAATTAGTATACCAAATCCCATGGCAAATCGCAACATGTATTGCGTCAAGTTGCAGAAGTCATTATATGGCTTAAAGCAGTCAGGCCAAATGTGGTACAATCGGCTAAGTGAATTCCTTAAGTTGAAGGGATTTACAAATAATGATGACTGCCCATGTGTCTTCATTTAAAAATCATCAACAAGATTTTGTATAATATCGGTATACGTCGATGATCTTAATATCATCGGCAACAAATCCGATATTAATGAAGCACGTCATCATTTAAAGACAGTTTGAAATGAAAGATTTGGGTAAAACCAAATTTTGCTTAGATTTACAACTTGAGCATTTTAATTCTGGTATATTTGTATACCAAGCTGCATATGTCCAAAAGGTATTGGAGAAATTCAATATGGACAAGTCATATCCAACAAAAACTCCGATGGTAGTAAGATCCATAGATATTGAAAAGGATCCTTTTAGACCACCGGATGAAGGAGAAGAGATATTGGGACCACAATTCTCATATCTCAGTGCCATTGGAGCACTAATGTATCTTGCTAACAACACCCGGTCGGATATTGCATTCGTAGTAAATTTGTTGGCAAGACATAGTGCTAAACCTATCAAACGTCATTGGGTTGGAGTTAAGACAGTATTTAGATACCTAAATGGCACTAGAGATCTTGGATTATTCTATAACAGAAATCAAGATCCAATTTTGTTAGGATATACGGATGCTGGTTATTTATAAGATCCACACAATGGTAGATCACAAACAGGCTTGGTCTTCTTGCAAGGTGGAACAACAATATCTTGGAAGTCTTCAAAGCATACATTAGTATCTACTTCCACCAATCATTCTGAAATAATTGCTTTATATGAAGCATCACGTGAATGCGTATGGCTTCGCAGAATGATAAACCACATAATACAGTCATGTGGTATTGGTGCAATTGAGACACCTATGATTATCTTTGACGATAATACGACATATGTTACTTAAATGGAATCGAGTTATATTAAGAGTAATATGACTAAGCATATTATTTTAAAGTTATTCTACCCCCATGAACTCCAAAAGAATGGAGAAATTGAAATCTTGCAAACTAAGTCATGTGATAATCTAGCAGATTTATTCACAAAATCTCTACCAGACTCCACATTCCATAAATGCGTTGACGGTATTGGTATGAGAAGACTTAGAGACTTGCAAGAATCAGGGGGAGAATCTCTCTAAATATAACCTACTCCAAATTCATATTATACTGTTTTCTTTATATGAGTTTTACCTTTTGGTTTTCTCACATAAAGTTTTAATGAGGTAATGATAACACATAGTAAATGTCATATTATCTATTTTCCTCATAGAGGTTTTACAAAGATAATATTTATGACATATTGATTTTTTAATCAAATTGTTTTAGACTATGTCTTTAGAAATACCTAAAGGGTCTATTAACATTGATATTATACATATATATATATATATCAAGGTGTTTCTCCTTATTTTTCCCACTGGGTTTTTAAGGAATTTTGCCTGGTATATCCATATACTTTGGATTTTTCCCACATGATTTTTCCAAAGCTTCAAGACATTTACAGATGAACAAGGAATGTTGCCTACACAAGATCAATTGATCAAGGGGGAGTGTTGAGATTATTTAGGACAAATAATTAGTATATTTATTTTTCTTTCCTTTCTTTTTTATCTTTATTTCCCTATCTTTTGTGTGATTTTTTCGTTTAATTTTCCTTGTCCTTTTAAATTTCTACTTCCTTTTACTCTAATTATTATTTTTATTTATATGCTGTAATCTTTTGTTGATGGCTAGGTATGGGCTATAGAATTAGTGCATAGTGTTCCTAAACAGCAGAGTTGGTTGTCCATACTCACAAATGAGATCTGGATTACTACTTTGTTTATATTTTACCATGTTCGCGTATTCACATGATGTTCTCTTTCATTTTTTTCGTGATTATGTGAGGTCTTCTTTTATACTCTATTTTTTTATTTCTCTTACGTTTAGTCAACTTTTAAGTAATATATTTTCTATTTAATTAAGTTAAGTTAATCCTGCATGTTCCATATCATCTGTTATTTATTTTTAATTTATTATTTTTCTTTCTTTACTTCATTATGCTTATTTATTTATTTATTTATTTATTTATTTTAGTTTCCTATTCTTTTATTTTACTATAATTATTGTTATTTTAATCATTTTCTTGATTTGGCTTTTCATTTTATTTTATTATTTAAGTTATAAAAATCCTTTGTATATATTTAGTATTTATTTTTTTCATTTCTATTTATGTTATTTTAATCTGTTTAATTAATCTAATAACTTTATCTTTTACTCTCTTTTTATGTAAAAATTTTAATATTTAGGTAATTTCCATATCAATTTAACCTAGAAATTAAATAACAGAAATGTGATGGCAAAAGTGAGCTATAACACTAACAAAATCTACATCATAAGACATAATAGTAGTAAAAACAACATGCATCGTACTGATCATATAGAAAGAATAAACATGAGCATGAAGACACGTTTATCAAGGAGAAGCCCTGCCGCCGCCATCCTTGCCCTTGGCCGGACAACCGGCGTCGGACTCCGGCAGCGGCCAGGAGGAGGGAGCTCGGGGAGGTGGGAGGCGTCAGCGCCGCCCATGTCGCCCCTGGTGGGAGCGACGCGGGGCCTGGGCAGCGGGTTCTCCCTGACATCCACGATGAGATACTGGCGGTGATCGCCCCTCGCTTCTTCTCCGATGTTCCTGGCGTTGCTTTCCTTCCTCAGTGCATGTCCCTACTGTTGTAGCCTTTTCAACACAGGAAGGCAAGGAACATTGTGCTTGTGCCACACTACAAGGTCTGTTTCCTGTTACCCACCCCGGCCTGTATGTTTAGAGCACACCAAGTGTTCGTTGCTTTGCGTATGTGAGATGATTGTTGCTGGTAACCTGGTACAACTTAGAACTTGCAAGCTTTGTCGCTTTGTAATTGGACGAATAGAGAGAAAAAAAAGGTAAGTGTCAGTCCAGTTTTTAATGGAAACTAGAGTAGAAACTATAGTGTCATATAACTGAGAGAAAAGTTTCTCATTCATTCCGCATAACTCTATTACAACTGTCACAACACACCTCACTACCTATAACTTAGTCGAATCGACCCAACTAAACAACAACTTGGTCCAATCGACCTAACTAAACCACAAGCTGAAGAAAGAGCACCAAGCATCACCATCCTTAGAGCACTGAGTACCACCAACCTTGGAGATGCGTCATGTTCCTTGACTCGGTAAGTAGAGTATTGTCATGTGAAAGAAAATAAATGAAGAAGCTGGCGTTATTGTTGTTGTTTTGCAGGTGAAGGCGCTGCTGAAGGAGAAGAAGTTGGAGCAGCTGGTGGACCCGGACCTGCAGGGGCGGTACGCGGACCAGGAGGTGGAGTCGCTGATCCAGGTGGCGCTGCTGTGCACACAGGGCTCCCCGATCGAGCGGCCCAAGATGTCGGAGGTGGTGCGGATGCTGGAGGGCGACGGGCTGGCGGAGCGGTGGGAGCAGTGGCAGAAGGTGGAGGTGATGCGGCTAGAGGCGGAGCTCGCCCCGCGCCACAACGACTGGATCGTCGACTCCACCTACAACCTCAGGGCCGTCGAACTGTCCGGCCCGAGGTAGGCGATGACGGATTCCATTCCGGAGATACATGATCGTCGTCGTGAAAATCCTTGTCTGTGAATTTGCAACAGCGTCTTGCAGCCACAACTCACACCCTAGAGGCTACAGACAAGGTACTGGTTGCGGCGTGAGAATTCTTATTTAACCACTAGCAAAAAGTAGAACCAAACAATATGCAAGAGCAGCATGCATCACAACTAGTAATTACTACCCCGTCGCCGCGCGCTCCTGCTGATTTTTCTCCTCCAACAACACCACCAGCGAGCTTTCTTCGTCGACTTCGCTCCGGTCTGCTGCTGGTTTGTAGGTGGTGGTTGCCCTGCTGCTGCTTGCGTGATGAGCACCAGCAGCAGCAGCCGCGTCGTCGTCGACCACGCCGGCGTCACTTCGACGTGGACCGGACGACGCACCTGCGCGATGTACACGGAGAATTGAAGAGACGAATGAGCTAGTGTCAGGCAGGCCCGGCCCCCTGTCTCTGTTGTTCAGTTACTACCACAGGTATAGGAACAAGAAAAGAACGTCCAGCGCGTGTGTTCAGAATTCAAATGGCCCTTGTGCTGTCATGCCATCTGATGGTAACTAACGGAGGCGCGAGAGCGAGACGTCGACCTGACACGTCAGCTAGCAGTACCTACTACGGTGCAATGTATACAGTAGGTCGGACCGAGACACGTACTGCTGTGGCTTACAGTAATTAAGTTGTGCAAGCTTTTCCAAGCTGTTGTGAAAAATGAAAGCACCATTGAACTGACAGAGAAGAAAAAATAGTTACAGCTCGATCGGATCAACTTACTACGTGGTGTCGTTCTGACGCCGTCGGCAACGTGAGACGACGACGACAAACCGATGATGACCAGCAGCAGGAGCACCAACACGACCGCTGCCGGTGTTGGAGCCCACCATATCCGGCACCGGCGAGCAGAGGGCTTCCGCGTTCTCATTTCTCGCTTCCTAGCTCTGCTGGTTCGACGAGCGAGCAGGAAGAGGAAGGAGAAGCAGAGCAAACACAGAAAGCTACCGATGGAGTTGAGATGATGGGACACCTGTGCTTGCCTTACATCAAAGCTTGGTGGAAGTGGCCATAATAAATTAAATAACTGGATGCATGCGCATGCGCCGGCCGGGCGCTCACAGGATCCCCGGCCGGTTGGATTCACATGGAATGGAACAACGGACGTCGTCACAGCACACGAAGCTAGAGACGATCGATGCCGACAGGCGACAACGAACGAAAAAGAGCTGAGTTGTATTAGTTAGATGTGGCCGTACCAAGGTCGTGCATGCTTGCTCGCACTCGCACGCCTGTGCGCGAGGGGAAGCAATGGCGCGGCGGGCAGGAGAAGCGGCCCAGCGCGCGTCATCGTCGTCTGGGAGCCTTTTCTTTTCTATCTAGTAGCTGCCTCGGTGCATCAGCATGGCGCTCCTTCCATTCCATTCCATCCCCGTGTGCTGCACTTACTTGTGCTCTGCTCCTAAACCCCACAAGTCCAGAAGAACCCTGCGCCGAACCAAAATGGCGGCGCTCCTAAACCCCATGTACCGGCGACTCGCCGTCGTGGGCTGCCGCCGGATCTCTACACCAGCGGTAGAGAATCCCCTGCTGCCCCTCGTGTATCACCGGAGCTTTCAGGGTTTGTCCTCTTCTCAATCCATTTCTCATTTAGCTGGAAGCGTGCGAATTTTCGGGTGCTTTAACCAACCTTTTCTTTTGGCGATTTAGAGTCAGTGATCATTGCTAATTCATGGTATGTTCATGTTTTATTGTGCTGGAATGATCTAAATCTTAGATTTTGAAGGATCCCAACAATCTCCCTGTCCCCGATACTCCTGCTTCATATTTATATTTGATTATTACTCAGAACCTGAGATGCTCCCTTGAAATCGAAAGGGAAACGCTGACTATGCTCTTGCTGAAATATTGTACAGAAAGACACAATTCCAGTTTGGTGGATGTGAGTGGAGGGTTCGGCGAGATGCTTGCCTCTTCACAGAGGTACTATGTCTTTGGAGGCAAAGGTGGTGTGGGGAAAACAAGCATGGCGGCGTCGCTTGCTGTGAAGCTTGCTAACCATGGTGAACCAACACTTACTGCATCGACGGATTCATCTCGATCACTGGGTGATTTATTTGAACAAGTATCTGAAAGCCTATGTCACCTTCTGGAAAAAATCATTTCTCTTTAGTATCTTTGTTGAATGTCTTGCCTATGCTGTTTATAGGACATGAGTGATGGCAAAACTGTATGCGTCAATGGATTTGACTCTCTTTTTGCAGTTGAGGTAGGATATGCTATGCTAGAGCTTTTGCCATTCTACTTCAAATCTTATTCTCTGTGCTATCATGATTAAGTAGGTGCTGCCCGGTTGGGAAATGAAAGCCTTGGATTGTCTTTGGTGGTAGGTAACATGATAAAACAAATGCTTGGTTTTGTAAGAAATGGTCAAAGATCATCCAAATCATTTCACTTCTGGCTGGACGGCTCCCAAGGGCGATGATGCATTGTGTTTTCTTACGTTACAGATCTCTTTCTTGTCCTGTTGGCTTGGCTTTAACTATCTCTTGTATTGTCCGCAACACATTCTTTTGCAGATTGGCCATGTGAAGTTAAAGGGAAAACATAAAGATGTTGGATCTTTTATCAACAATTTACTTGGAAAGATGGGGCTTGGAACACATTCTGATATTATGGTATACACCACCTAGAAATTTGCATTTTCCTTCTTAATTTTCTAATTTTGAATGCCCCTCAAATAAATTATTAATCTCCACACTAGGTGAATGCAGCAACTATAAAGTTCAAGCTATATTTCTTTGTTGGCTAAGTGTATGTTGATTGTTGCACTGATCTTGTTTTTATTGGTATAACCTGAGATAAATGGAGATGCTTGAACTTTCCTCGGGGCTTTTAGTTTCGTATCCTTATTTTTGTTCTTTAGCACATACTCCCTCTGTCCCGCATTGTGTGTCGTTGGGGCATAGGTTTTGAATGTCTGCATTCAATGTATGTGGCCTGCATCTGGACCTACCCTATGTCTGTGTTCACGCAATCTCTGGTGTACTAGTCAAGAAGCTACAACGACAGAAATAAAGAGACAGAGGGAGTATTATGTATTATCAGTTCAGCATTGTAGTGTAGTGGTCAGTTGATCCAGCATGGCACTTACACTTTTGGTTTGATGCTGTCTAATGCCAAGGAGATTGTCCCAAATAAGTATTTGTTTGCTGTTGCTGAAGAAGAGAAGTTTTTTTTTTCTTTTAAATTCTTTATAGATCACATTACCTGTGCATGCATTTGTCCTTTCATGGTTGCAAAGTCTATGCTTAATGAGATGCTGGGTGCAAGCAATTCCCCCTGGACTTGAAGAAGTGTTTTTACTATCAGAGGTACCAATCGAAATTTACTGTTTGCTTATGCATTTTCCAAAATTACTCATCACTTGATGTGTATCCTTTGCAGCTGATAAAATCCATTGAAGTGCAAGGGCCCGATAAACTTAGGCGTATAGTGCTGGATGCTCCATCCACTGTTTGTCCCCTTCTCACCACAATAGTTCCAATCTGACTATGTTCTTCATTTCATCCACTGACAGTTATTTGACTACATGCGTCTTGTATAGGGACATACACTTAAGCTTCTGTCAGCTTCTGATTGGATTGAAAAGTTCCTCGTTTTGAGCATTAAGGTGACAACTTTAATATATCTAGCGAGCTTACCTGTTTTTATTTCTATGCTACCTTCATGAATTTCATTTGCATGAGTATATGTTTAAGCTTGATAGTTATTTTTCCTTGTGATATTAGGTGTAGACTAGGGATTATAAATTATTATGATATAGTGGCAAGGACAAGTGGTATCACTAACGTGATTAGGGAGTTTCTACAATCATGCGCAGATGCGCTTGAGATACTGTCAGTGCGAAAATTGTCGCATGGTTTCAATTCGGAGTTTTAGACTGTGAATTTCAATTTTGAGATACTGTATACTGTAACACCAAACTCTTTGTCTAGGTTCCCCTGTTTTGAGTCCTTTTGACTCTGTTGTGTTATGGAGTTAATGCTTTTAATTGTGCTTCATTGAATCCCTTTATCCACATGCTAGAGGGCAGTAAATTCCATGCAGCATGTGCTCACAGAGTCAAAAATCACAATACGCTTCAATATAGCATTTTGTAGTATACTTTTGTTGCAAATGCAGTTGAGGATATTTGATTGTTAAAGAGAAACAAAATAGAGAGTGTTCTAGGCATTGAAGGCTACAAGTTACAAGTACAACAAAACTTTTGCATGCTTGAAAATTTGTCTCGTTGCATTCTTCCCTTTGAATTTTTCTAGAACCTTGGAATCTGTCTTTTTGTTATGCTAATGCGTGATGCATGGTGCTGTACATTGTTATTTTCAGGGCATTAATGTAGTTTCGTCCATGCCATCCTTTAATACGTCTCTTAAGAACGTGCAAGTAATCGTAAGTGTGCTACAGTTTCCAGTTTATTTGTTTTAATGTGGTCTGAAAAGAAAACTGCGAGCTTATCATCTTACTTGTAACATCAAATCTGCTAGGCTAGAGGAACTAAGGAAGCAGATTGCCAGAGTGTGTGAGATTTTGTTTGATCCACAATCAACAGAATTCATCATTGTGACAATTCCAACGGTAAAAGCTACCACCATTTTTGCAATTTTCGCAACATTTATTGTTTTAACTGTAGTTTTACCCTGTTGATATCTGGAGGCGTGTTTACTATTGTATTCATAGACTTCCATGGGAAATAGAAATTATGCTGCTTGGTATATTAACAGTCTGATTCAGAAGAAAGAAAGAAAAAAAAATCCGTCAACAGTTCATGAAAGTCATATAAGGTTAGCTGCAGATTAGGAGCCAGTTTAATCTTGTGGGTACTTGTTTCCTCAGATGATGGCAGTTAGTGAGTCATCGAGATTTCACGCGTCATTAATGAAGGATGGTGTGGACGCAAGAAGGCTGATCGTAAATCAGGTGTTGCCACCATCTGCATCCGACTGCAGATTCTGTGCTGCAAAACGGAGGGTAAGCAGACTTGTGCTGTTCTGGCTACTCAACGTTGCCCATGACTCGTACCACTTGGTTTGGACAGGACGGCTCCATGCACAAGTCTACTGTCTACTGCCTTTCAATGGATATTAGCGTGGCATATATTTTAATTATTTATTATCGAAGGCTTATTCCCATCCCTTGTAGCCTTGCTTTTTCTGAATTTGGATCAGGATGCAGCTGCCTGAGTGCAAGCCTTACAATTTCAGGAAGAAGCACGTGCCTTCCGTGCGATACTGGAGGACCGTCAACTTGGCAGCCTGAAGCTGATCCAAGCTCAGCTCCTTGACATGGAAGTGAAAGGCGTCCCTGCACTCCGATTCCTCAGCGATTCAGTGTGGAAGTAGAATGACGTGCAAACCTTTGTCGGTATCTCACTAGCAAACCTGGCCTGCATAAATCATTGCGTGGTTACTTACTTGGATCTGCCTGAACTAATTATAATGAGTTAGCTATCTTTGTTAGATTTAATTAGACGTGGTTAACCATATTTCAACTAGATTGAACAAATTCTAAGGCCTATAGGAAATGTTAGATGAAATAAAAGATGAATTTCTATGAGAAATGAAGTGGAGATTTGTTTAAGGTGGCTAGTATGTGTGAGGTTAAGAAAGGTGGAATGTGAGTCCTCCTGTGTGCCGAGTTTTGTGGAGCTAATGAAGGTTTTGAAGCTTCAGACTTAACAAGAGTGGTGGGATGGGAGATGGAGAGATGGAAGAAGAAACGTGGAAGTAGGAGATGGACAGGACGGGAGAGAGTGATAACAAAATAGACAGATACTATCAGTACCAGCAGCACACCAAAGGATAATTATGGCTTGACACTTATATATATATACACACACCGTATATAATGCAGCTGGGTGCATTTTCTATAGAGAATACACCCACCCTGATTATTGCAATTAGTTTCTTGCCCTGTTGTAATTGGTTTTTTGTCGAGTGACCCAACTCTAGTTGTAATTGGATCGCGTCAGGTTGCAACTGTTTCTTGCCTAGTTACAACTGGTCTGACTCTAGTTGTAACTAGGCCGACTCTAGTTGTAGTTGGATCGCGTCTGTTTTGCAACTGTTGCCCAGTTGCAACTGGCTCGACTCTAGTTATAATTGTATCACGTCAGGTTGCAACTACATCAGGTCCAGTTGCAGGTCCAGTTACACGGATCAGATCTGTTGCAATTACTTCCGTCAAGTTGCAATTGTGTCGTAATCATGATGACAACTCATAGTACATTAAAGTTGCAATTACATACTTTAAAAAAAGTTCGTCAAATATAGTCTTGTTGGATCTCGTTTTGTTAAGCATTTTTTTTTCAATAATCTGGTGCAAACGAATCTGAAATAGGAGTTACGGTTTAGAAAATATTGCATTTTTTCGATTCGAAACAAAAAAAAAGATTTTCTGCATGCGGGAGCGGGACGCGGTGCGAGCGCGGGAGTCTGGGTGGCGGAGGGTCTGTGCATTTGTTACATCAAATAGACCTTGTTGCATTTTAGCCTATATATATTACTAACAAGCCCATGATGATGGTGTCATCTGACATCTGCGAGATGTAGCTGTTGATTGTTATTTGATGTCTGTGTGTTGCTTTCCTAGTGAACTGGAATCCCCAGCGTTGTAATAACTCTCTGTTTTCTAAAAAGCTGAAGTAAAACTTATATATATATATATATATATATATATGTGTGTGTGTTTTTTTTTTTTTCTGATGAAATGAGAAGGGATAAGATGGAACGGAGTCAGCATTGCCACAAGGATCATGCAATCGTTCTTTCTGAAAGAATGTGGGAAGGAAGTGCAGACGGAAGTCTATTTTTTGCTCACTCGACACGTGCCCGTTTCCATGCCGTGTTGGCTGTTTGCCCCCCATCTTGTCCCATGAGGTGCCTGGACCGTCTGAAAAAACACTCTTTTGCTCATTAGGCTGCCGGGCGTCAACAAAGACAAGAGTCATCACCCACAGGTGAAGAGCCTGAAGGATGTTATTCTAGTCGAAGCCGATGTGACCGTCTCACTGGTCTCGTCACCTGCCATCAAACAACGGCCAATCAGAAAGCAAAACTAATGGGTTTCTGAGATGGCTTAACTCTACTTCTTCTCTGGCCCATGATGGTTCAACCATGTTCCTTGGTGATTTCTTCCCCTCGTCCACGAAAACCAGGCGATGGCGGCCAAATTGAGTTTTGTATCCATCTGATGCTTTAATTCAGCTATGGCCCTATGGCTCCACGATTTTGCTAAATGGATCTAAATAGCACCCAAAAATTTTGGCAAAAGGTGGTTTATTCTCCATTTTGAATTTTGGACTCAAGAGATCAAAATAAACCAAAAAATGATGCAGCCCTCACTCACCCCATGAAAAATTTGGTATTCTGGATGAAAGTAAACATACTCATGAAAAATTTGATATTTTTTATTTCATCAATTCAAAGCAAGCAGACTATTTGCTGATTGCATGCAATGCAAAGAGAGGCGCGCTTGAAGCTTTCGGGCTTTCGGCTGTGTCATGTCATCTACTCCACATTACTATACTAGATAGACTACTACTACAACTCTACAGGACAGCACCCAAGGATTCAGTCTCGTATGTATAAGACCGGCACGTGGCCTCGCGTGTTGTTGCCTTGTTGGCTGCCTCTACTAGGGCTAGAGCCGCCACTCGATCACTCCTCTTTGACCTGCTGGCTGACGGACGGGACTAGCCGGCCGGCGATCTCTCCTGGACGATCGACTCCCTCTCTGTTAGCTAGCGTAACAGGCCGGCCTGCCTGCCCGGGCTGCAATGCTTTCATTCGGCCGTTGGGCCTTCGGGCATGCCGAGCTCATCGAAGACAGGGACAGGTCCCTTGGGCCCAACAACAAGACATTCATCATCAGGGCGGGCGACGATAGAAGTTTTTTTTGTACGCGAGAGAAGCAGTTCCCGTCTTGTCTTGCTCTCTCGCTCTCTCTAGACTCTATCTACCACCACATGCGCTCGTGGTGGACATGGCTTGGATGAGGCCGGACTGACGTGGCAGTGCGCAGGCATCACTTGAGGTCGCTCGCCGCCCTACACTACTCTCCAGACGCCATTGTCTTCATTCATTCACGCACACTTGGGTTCTTCCCAAGTACAGTGCGTACGTCTCCATCGAGCGCCGCCGTGCGTCGTGATTCGTGAATAAACAATTTCCTAGATACAAAACAGCTGCGTTTATGTGGGGCGATCGCGACGAAACTGTATGATTCGTGAAACGGCCAATCCGACCAGGGGATCTGGATTATTGTTCAGACTTATCAAAGTTACCATGGGATGCATGGCTCTCGGCCTACCGCGCGCCGAGCAGAGCGAGCACATCACATGGCCGCAACCGAACGCCGAGGACGCCCACTGTCCGGCCGGTCTCAACCATGATGATCATTGTAGTGTACTATATCTTACAATCACAACCATAACTAAGCATCTTTTCAAAATGAACGGTAAGACACACCAGAATCTTACTGCGTATGCATGTTTTCAGCTAATTAGCAGATCAAGATGGAAGAAGAAGACTAAGAAAATAAAAAGGAAGAGAATAATAGCTAAAGTCGACTTAAAAGCCGCAAAAACCATCAGCCAAACAGAGTCGGCTGTTAAGTCGACTTTGGCTATTTTTTTCTCTATTTTTTAGAGAAAAAAATATTATATTATGGCTGCTAAGTTAAGCAACAGTTTCCGAAAGGAGGAGGAGATCGTCATAGTACAGTTTTACTATTCCTCTATGACGAAAAAAGTCTAGGGTAAGGACCTCCAACTCCAATGTTTTTTTCGTTGATGGTTGATCAACCTATCTCGCGCCTTTACACAACAACAAATATCCATCATCTATTATCATTATTATAATAGCCGTTACATTATATACCAAAAAAAAAGTCAAAAAAGACTCGTACTTTGAAATAGATAGGATAGTCTTTACATGCACGGCACTATGGCAGCAAATGGCGGAGCAAAGTTGCTAAGTTATACAACATGAGGTTCACACATCTCTTATAACAAATATAACTGATAAGCATGCCATGTGTCACACACGTGCTATATGCACTATATTCAAAGCGCTCACTTTATTGCAAATTATAAGGTATCACAAGAATCTTGAAGAGTTAAAACATCTCAGGTTTGAACAGAATATAAAGGAAATTATTAATATTTATGATATCAAATAACCGCCATAAATGTTATTATATTATCATATAAGAAATGACTTATAATTTAGGATGTAGCGAGTACGTACTCATATGTACCAAATCAAAGTGCAAAGGTTTTCTAACTAAAAAGGTAAACCACACAACAGATTAACTAAAACCATTTCAAAAACTTTGAAGCACTCTCTTTCTAGATCTATCCAGTGGGTGACGCGACGATCGACGGCGTAGCAAATAATGCCAAAATGTCAGATGGTGGGAAGGTTGTCGAATAATCAAGCTTGCGGTTGTATCCACCGTAGAAGGCCCCTGCTATATTGTTATCATCCTCATCCGAAGTTTGGCCGTTTCGTCATGTACCTCACATCATTCAGCACACCACATTGACACATCAGCAGGGCGATACTCGTGTAGCTAGTTCTCCTATAGGACAAATGAACGATCTATTATGCTGAAAACCGAGAAATTTGGTCTGACATGAAGCGTGTTTGTGTACCGTATGTACTTATCCCCTCTTTATCACTGAGGGGAATCGGAGGAGGTGAGAGGGCATCGGGTGAGGTCTGTAGCAGCTAAGGGTTCAAGAGTTTTTAGTGCCTTGAAGCTTGTGGCACCTGAGGAGAGGTTATTTGCGATATTACAGGTCCACGAAAGAAACTCACCTGGGTTTGTGAAAGAGTTGGCAACCAAAAGTTGGCCAGTCGATCGGCGTGTTTCTGGAGCAGAAGTCAGGCCGGCGTGGCCGATTCTAGTGCAGCCACTGCCGCGGTAGCTCGTCGGATCTCAATCTCGGCGGGTCGGCTAATTCGGCCGCACGGGCCGCGAGCATAACCCCCACCCCCACCCCCGCCAACTCGTGGCCGTCTCGTCTCGTCACCGTGTGTCCGTGCCCACGGGCAGCAGAAAAAACAAGCCGTTAGCTTTCCCCAGAAACAACGCAGGCTTTGCTATTTTACGGCGCGCGCGGCGGCGCTCAGTACGCCTCGTGCTCTGCTCCGTGTTGTTCTCCGAGCTCCATCGGGTGCGTTGCGTTGCGTGCCTGCGCGCGCGGCTCCAGAGGAAGCAAGCAAGCAGCTAGCCGGATAAGATATGGCCAATGGTGGGGCGGCGGCGTCGCGCGGCCTGGTGCAGCAGCCCCTCCTCCACGCCTACGAGGCGCGCAAGGAGGACCCGGCGGCGGCGTGCGACCCAGAGGCGCACGGCGGCTTCGGCCCGGCGGAGCCCGACGGCGGCGCGAGCTTCGTGCGGACCTGCTTCAATGGCCTCAACGGCCTCTCCGGTGAGTGTGTAGTTTGTTGTACACGCATGTCGCGTTTAATTTGCATATCCTGCGTTGCCAGTTTCGTTTCTACGACTGGAGTTACTTACAGTCGTACATGGTGTTGTGTGCCATGCCAACAACAACGTTGGCGGTGGTTCCTTCTTCTTGGTTTGATCAGGCGTGGGGCTGCTGTCCATCCCGTACGCGCTGTCGGAGGGCGGGTGGCTAAGCCTGGGTCTCCTGCTCGTCGTCGCGGCGGTGTGCTGCTACACGGGCCTACTCCTGCAGCGGTGCATGGACGCGTCCCCGCCGGCCGTACGAGGGTACCCGGACATCGGCGCGCTGGCGTTCGGGCGCGCCGGCCGCCTCGCCGCGTCCGCGTTCCTCTACGCCGAGCTCTACCTCGTCGCCATCGGCTTCCTCATCCTGGAAGGGGACAACCTGGACAAGCTGTTCCCGGGCACCAGCCTCAGCATCGGCGACGGCCAGCTCGTGGTGTCCGGGAAGCAGCTCTTCGTCGTCCTCGTCGCGCTCGTCATCCTGCCCACCACGTGGCTCCGGAGCCTCGGCGTGCTCGCCTACGTGTCCGCCAGCGGCGTCCTCGCGTCCGCCGTCGTCGTCGTCTGCGTGCTGTGGACCGCCGTCGCCGATGGCGTCGGGTTCAGGGCTAAGGGGAGGATGCTCAATGTCAGTGGCCTCCCCACTGCTATGGGCCTCTACACCTTCTGCTACTGCGGCCATGCCATTTTCCCCACGCTCTGTAACTCCATGAAGGAGGAAAAGAAAAGGTTCTCCAGGGTGAGTTGCTGCTGCTGTGCACTACTATTCTCATGTCACATTGTCACCGGAGAGTAAACTGAAAACACAATATAATGCTTCTTTTGGTTCATTCTACCATTGCATTTATTTTTGTATTGTTGAAAGTGAAATTAAGAGATCAGTAGATTTCCCTAGAAAAACAAATATATAGTATGATACTGCATCTGGTGCCTGCCTGGGAGTCAGCTCCATTTGTATCGTTCCAAACTGATGCGTCAAATGCTTTGTCTTGTACTACTACAATGGTTCACTATTAAACAATATAATAGGAGCGTACAAAGAGATGATAGTGAACTGGACAGTGTACTTTAGTATGCAAATCGACCTACTATGCATGTGCTGCCTATACTAGTACATTATTACAGTATTCGAGGCTAAATCCTTTTACTTCCGCTGACTAAACTGAATTGTCGTACGTGTCTGTCTCCTGCTTGCATACAGGTGCTCGTCATATGCTTCGTCGCATGCACTCTCAACTACGGATCCATGGCGATCCTGGGCTACCTAATGTACGGCGACGACGTCAAGTCCCAGGTGACGCTGAACCTGCCCGAGGGGAAGATCGGCTCCAAGCTAGCGATCTACACCACGCTGATCAACCCCTTCTCCAAGTACGCCCTGATGGTGACGCCGCTTGCGACGGCGGTGGAGGAGAGGCTGCTCGCCGGCCGCAGCAGCGGCAGCAAGATGAGGTCCGTCAACCGCGTGCTGGTCAGGACACTGCTGGTCGTCAGCACGGTCGTCGTCGCGCTCGCCGTGCCCTTCTTCGGCCACCTCATGGCGCTCGTCGGCTCGCTCCTCAGCGTCATTGCGGCGATGCTGCTCCCCTGCATCTTCTACCTCAAGATCTTCGGCGTGGCGCGATGCAGCAGGGCGGAGGTCGCGCTCATCGCCACCATTATTGTTCTGGGTTCCGTGGTTGCGGCCACTGGGACGTACGCTTCTGTGAAGAAGATTGTTCTCGACTACTGATCGAAGAAGAAGAGATGCACGTCTGAAAATGTCCGTGCCAGTGTCAGAGTTGCGGCGATCGACAGTTCCCTGTCTCAATATTAGCAGATTAGTTTGAACCAGTTGGAAGGTGATGTTTGTAGACGAGGTAAATAGGATGATCTATTTATATATGGGCATGTGTGCTACTATTTCATCTTGAGGCATGTATGAGTGAGTATAACGGAGCATTAGCCATTGACTTCTTTTGTGTAATGGAGTGTATGATTTAGGAAAGACAAATTTTGCAAACAGACATGCCAAATGGCCTCTATTTGCTAACGGACATCGTAAAAAAATACTATATTTTGGTGCCAATTTACTGAAAGACACTGACTCAGTTAAAATAATATTATCCGGATGAGAAGGAGAGAGAAATGTGAGAAATTGTCCAAATTGCCTTTGGCCCCACCCGTCAGCCCATTCTTCTTCCTCTCCCCTTTTAGTGTCTTCTCGCCAGCCGCCAAGGTTGCAGCGCGTCATCGGACAAGCTCGTCGCGCCTGCTCGCGCAGGCTCGCGCTGCGCCACCTCAGCCACCGCTGTCGCGCTCGCCCAGGCCGCGCCGCACTGCGCGCGCCGCCGCGGGCCGCCAAGGTCGTAGCGCGCCATCAGGCGAGCTCGTCGAGCCTACCCGCGCCTGCTCGAGTCGCTTTGCCTTGGCCGCCGCACTCACACAATCGTGCAGGCTGCGCCGCGCTGCGTGCGCGTCGTCCGCCAAGGAGTGGAGCGCCACCACCGTCCGCCGTCCTACTCGCGCCACCGCGCTCCGCGGGCTCGTCGGCCGCGCCGCTGTCCGCCACGCTGCGCGCGCCGCTCACGTCGCTCACCTCACCGGCCATGTAGGCCGCGCCATCTCAGCCATCGCACTCGTGCAGGTTGCGCTGCGCTGCGTGCGCGCCGTCCGCCAAGGAGTGGAGCGCCACCACGGCCCGCCGTCCTACCCGCGCCACTGCGCTCCGCGGGCTCGTCGGCCATGCCGCCGTCCGCCACGCTGCGCTGCGCGCGCCGCTCGCCCTCGCCGGCCATGTAGGCCACGCCATCTCAGCCATCGCGCTCGCGCAAGCTGCGCTGCGCTGCGTGCGCGCCGTCTGCCAAGGAGTGGAGCGCCGCCACCGCCCGCCGTCCTACCTGCGCCACCGCGCTCCGCGGGATCGTAGGCCGCGCTGCGCTGCGCGCGCCACTTGCGCAGCTTGCCCTCGTCGGCCGTATAGGCCGCGCCATCTCAGCCATCGCGCTCGCGCAGGCTGCGTGGCTGTCCGCCGTTCGCCGTCCACGCCGGCTGCAGGCCCGCAGCGCGGCGTGATGCGCGCTCGGCTCTCTGCTGGCCGCCACGCCGGAGTGGAGTGCCACCACAGCGCGGGCTTGTCTCCAGCCGTGTGCACGAGACAGACTGAAAAGGGGGAGAGGAAGAAGAATGGGCTTACGGGTAGGGCCAAGGGTAATTTGGACAATTTCTCACCTTTCTCTCTCCTTCCCAGCCGGATAATATTATTTTAACCGGGTCAGTGTCTTCCAACAAATTGGCACCAAAATGTAGTGTCTCTCATCAGAACACGTTTTTTACGATGTCCGTTAGCAAATAGAGGCCACTTGACATGTTTGTTTGCTAAATTTCCCTTTAGGAAATCGATCCGTCTTGATGAGGTGGCAATGTGGCATCATGAATCATTTCTCAAATTTACAAATTTAGTTTGGCACAGCTCAAGGCTCAACTTGAGCTATTTTTTTATATAGAAAATAGCTTTATGGGCAACTTTCTAAATAAAGTTGAACTAATTTTTTTAAAAAAAAATATTTAACAAAACAATTTCGCAACAACTTCATACATGGACATAAGAGGAAAATTAGGAGAGAGCTGAGATAAGTTATTTTTTCAGCTTCGTTTAACTTTATGTCTTTGTGAGAGAAGAAGTTTTAAAAAAAAAAAAATTTGAAAAAAAAAACAGCTCACAACAGCTTGCCCCTTAGTCAGCTTGCCCCTTAGTAGAATGACTATTACTCATACTAATATTGATTATTAGCTTATGATAAATAAGTTCTTTGATTCTTTCTCACACTGGTACTAGTTATTAGCTTACGGGAAGTTACATAATGATAGACTACCTCGTCCATAAACCAAACACCATCTAGGCGAAGGACGTAGTCATTTTGCGTAGGGCACTTCAAACAAATCTGCTAGCTACCAGAGGTAATTAGGTGGAGTTTCATTGTAGTTGTGAGAAGAACTGCAGTCGCTTCCTGGTTTCTGTAGCTGATCGAGGCTAAAAGCTAGTGGGAAACGGCATCAATCTTTTTGGGTGAAGTCATGCCTAATTAGCTAGTGGGAAACGGCATCAACAGGGGAGAAAATATTACAAGCAGTTTATACTTGTAGTTATATAGAGTGAACATATGGATGAATTGGCAAGGCAAAGTATTGGTAGGAAAGGAACAACGGCAACAAGGCTCAACACAATCAGGATTCGTGTACCAATAATTAGCTAAAGAAGGCAAGAACTCTGCTGTTCTTCAAGTAGTAGTATATACTAAGATACATGGATTCTGACAGAGCTGACCCTTCAGCCAGCAACAATCATCCGTGTCTGTCACATGACTCAACCAAGCGCAACATAATAAAAGTTACACTACGATTACAGTGTTTTGAGGAGCACAGCGGCAGCTGCGGGACTGGACTAAGTAGCAAGCAGCAGAAATACAAGCAGCGGAGACGAAGGGCGACGCCGCCTCATGGGCTTATGGCTTGAGGCGCACCAGAAGATTCAGAGGGAGACGAATCCTTCCTTGACGAAGAGGGCGAAGAGGAGGACGACGAAGCCCGCGGCGATGCACTGCGTGCTGGTCACCACCGTCTGCTGGTACGCCAGCAGCGTCACGGCGGTGCCCACGCACCCGATCAGGAACCCGCTCAGGTTCCGGTCCATGCCGCTTGCCGCCGCCGCCGCTTCTTGCCTCCTGTCCTCGCTCCCGATTGCTCTCTGGCTTCTCTCTGCTTGGATGCTGTTGCGTGTGGAGACGACGGGACGAAGGATTTGGGAGCTGTGGGCATGGGGAATTAAAGCGGAAAAGTCAATGGCTGCTGAACTGTTGAGGAGACACGGAGTCAGCTTATGAATGGCTCGGAAGGTCAGGGTGGTGTTTTCAAGTTTGGGAAGCGTCGGTTCGGATGAGAGGTCACTCGACGACTTCTTGAGCACAACTCTCTCTTGAGACATTCAGATGGTCAATTCGAACTTTTATAATCGTTTGAAGGCAAAACGTATATGGTGGGGCAAATGGGTCTGTGGTCCAATAATAGGACTGTCTAGTAGGACGTTATCCACCAGGGTTCAAAACCTGGTGTCGCACTATTTCATGCGGTAGTACTTAGCGTGTACGGATGCGCACACGTGTGGTATGAGTGTGGGTTGTGTGCGTCCAAAGTTACACCCATAATATGGTGGCGAAAAATCCGTTTCAATGTTCATCGAGGAAACTGATTTTGTATATCAGCAAGAGTCGTATCTTTCAGATTTTTGGTTCTGTTTCGTGTCTGAAAATTGAAGATTTTAGTTTCTTTTTTGCTAGGATTGAATCTTTTTGTTTTTAATTCAGAGTTTATTTGCCTTTTGTTTTATAGCAGAATGCAGGGTTTATTTTTTTGCTGTCTAATAAAGTAATAAAGGCTCTATTTATGGTCCTGACGGCTTTATAGACCTTGCAGAAAGAGAGTCTGGGTTTCTGCAAAGCCCAGTCCCCGTTAATGGGCCGGTATCAAGTCAGGAGCACGCGGCTTGGAACTTGGGAATTTTAGCTGCAGCCCAGTAGGGTACGGTGCCTTTTGGGCCTAGACCGAAACTTTGGACCTTTGTCTCTGATCTGTCAGGTGATAAGGAGATGCCACGGCAGAAAGCCCAGGAAAGCAGGAACTGATGCCCTGTACTCCCGGAAAGTGCCTTCATCATCATCCAATACAGCACGTTGCCTTGGTGTGATGCTGAACTGCTTCAACAGATGATGGCTTCTTCAAGGACATCATCCAACCATCACACTACATGACTGCGCTACATTATTTAATCAAAACAAAAGACCGCGTAATTCAACGCGGATGGAATGAAAAGCCAGGCCAGCTGGGATGGAATGGAATGAAAGCCCAACAAAGTTCAAAGAGCAGTGCGAGATACTTAACGCTGTACTGCTATTAGTAGGAACGGACTAGGATTCGAGACATTCAAGTTTGGGTTGGGCAACGTGCTAAAAGATCATGCCCTGTTGAGATCGACACCACATCAAAGTATTCGCAACTTGTGAGTTTCATTTGAGCAAGTGAGAGCAGTTGCAGAGTCTCAACCAATGCCCAGTCGAGCTTAGTTGGTGTCTACGATTAATTGTCAAAGCCACCTAAATCACTCATCACCAACTTTGCTCTCAGCATGATTGACTAAACAAGCTGTTGGTTTTGTTGAGGCACAAGAAACCTCAGCGCCTTCCATGCGTATTATAAGAAGGTCCAAGAACCCGTAGCAGCAGTCATCTCACAGTCACATCTCAAGCCAAAAATCCAAGCAGCAGCCAGCAGCTAGCTAGCCAACCTCAATCTCACTCAAACATCTGGAACTGCAACCAAGAATCCTTCTCCAAGCTCGTTGGTTATCCTTATTAGATAGGAGAGGCTTAATTAATCAGCAGGGCCGCGCCATGACGAAGGACGTAGTGATCGAGCACGGGGAGAGCTCCAAGGCGCCCCTGGTGGCGCCGGTGGCGGCGGGCGTCAGCCGGGCCGTGTCCATCGCCGACGTGTTCCTCAGGTTCCTTTCCATCATCGCCACCATCGGCAGCGCCATCTCCATGGGCACCACCAACGAGACGCTCCCTTTCTTCACGCAGTTCATCCAGTTCGAGGCCAAGTACAGCGACCTCCCGTCCTTCACGTAAGCTAGCTCGCTCCCCTTATCTGTCGCTGCTGCGCCGTTTCAGTCAATTCCGCCGCTGGCCTGATGCCATCCATGTCGATCGATATATATATATATATATATACAGGTTCTTCGTGGCGGCGAACGCGGTGGTGTGCACGTACCTCGTGCTGTCCATCCCGCTGTCCATCGTGCACATCATCAGGCCCAGGGCGCGCTACAGCCGTCTGTTCCTCGTCTTCTTCGACGCGGTAATAATTCTTGCGTATTACTACTGCTAGCTAGGAAGAAGGTGCTCGTAATAATAATAATCTGACGCCGTACGGAATGTTACTACTACTAGGCGATGCTGGCCCTACTGACGGCCGGCGCGTCGGCGGCGGCGGCGATCGTCTACCTGGCGCACAAGGGCAACGTGCGCGCCAACTGGTTCGCCATCTGCCAGCAGTTCGACTCCTTCTGCGAGCGCATATCGGGCTCCCTCATCGGCTCCTTCGCCGCCATGGTCCTGCTCATTGTCCTCATCTTCCTGTCCGCCTTCGCGCTCGCCAGGCGCCACTGATGACTGATCAAGCCCGCCCCATCCATCAGCCGTACGTGGTGAAGACGAAGGGGCTTTATTTGTTCTCTTCTGGTTGATTTGATCGTTGCATGCACCAATACTGATGCTAGCTTGCATCTATCTGCTTCTGCTTTACGTGTGTGGTCTCGTTTCCACTTTTGTTCTTCTTCGTTTGCTCTTTAATTTGATCTGAATTGCTAGCTCTCTGTCAATCTTTGAAACTGTGTAGTCCTCCAACTATAAAGGACGAGTTTCAGGTTTGTAGTACTATTTTGTAGTGTGATGATAATGGTCGGAAAGAAAGGTGAATTATACAATGCAACTTCATCTTTGAGGCGTTGTCAAAGATTCTATTTACAGATATAAAGCTCGCTAGCGTTGACGTCGAAGCGTGCAAAATTGGACAGGGTTTTCGTTAAGCTGCAGCCTGCTGACCGCCTGGGGTGAATCTTTTCTACTCTGTTACTAAAATCTGACCCAATTTCATAACTGATCTGAGCAATGAAAAATATATTGGACAGAAACCAAATTTAGTCAAGCACTGAACATAATTACAAAATTTTTAGAAACTCAGCAAGTATTGGAAACCCACTAAGCAATATGCCTTTATATAAAAAAAGTACAAAGCCCTTCCTTTGTACAAGACATACAACATATATTTTTGCATGTAAAACATACAACTGCTTAATTGGATGTTCACGTACGTTTAAACTATATCTCATCTGACTGACTGCTTTCTTGACCAACCGCTACACTGACACACATTCGGATAGGAGGAATGAAACGCGTGTGTCGGTAGATCAAACAAGCTAAGATGAATATAGATATCACCGTTCCCACAAAAAGAAACAGATTCAAATGATGCATTTATATATATACTATTATAGGGTCACGTGACAGGCAGCTGGCTAACTGAAGTACCTCCCCCAATAGAATACTCTTATTTGCAGCATAAGCTTTGCTGCTGTACGAGTTAAATCAGAGTGAAGCACAACTGAAACCATAGTTGAGTGTATACGCATTATTTAAACATATAGAAAGGCAAGAGCCACAATTGATTGAAAATTACTAACATATAATGACTACAGCCAAAATGCCACAGGATTGCTGCGATCGATGAACCACGTACTGAGAGGTTTGCCTAGGCACCTCGTAGCATTGCACCCAGGAAGTCTTGCCAGTCGTCAGGTCTCCATTGTCGTCATCATCGCTAAGAGAGAAGGTCGTCAGACGATAACGATAGGAGCAATTGTGATGGGCCTCCGCTAGGTTCTGCTTGTCATCAGTAGAATTGCCATTGCCGGACGACTTGACGGAGACACACTGCACAAGGCAGAACTCACTGCTGCCACCACTTCCCGTTCCCGTGTAGACGAGCCTGGCGCTTACACATGAGTCTCGGCCGGGTCGTCGCTGAACAGATTCTCCTTACCAAGCTTCGACATGGTAGGAGCTAAATGGGTGTCCACCTCGCAGTTACAGGAGATGAGGTGGCCCAAGGTGTCCGGGTCTTTGGAGAGTCCAACAAATGCTTCCAGGCACGAGACGAAGTAGGCACGGCCGGTGAAGGGCAACGTCCAATCACCATGCGTCGTCCACTCGTCGCACTTCCTGGCGGTGTCGAAGGTGAAGGTACCCGCAGCGGAGTAAGGGTCACCAGGCCAGACATCGGTGCTGACGAGGATGGTCTGCCCATCAGAGTGTACGGCGTAGCAGTTGACATCCACCGTGTGGAACGGCAGAGACGGGAGCTCGTGCCACGACCACGGGACATCGTTGGGGCTCCGGAGATAATCCAGTGGTAAGAGTATCCTGTGGCTCGAAGGAGAGCTTCGAGAAGCTGTGTGTGTCCAAAAAGAAGAGGTTGTCGCCTACGGGGAAGTATCGTAGGCCATTATTCCGGGCCCGAAGCTTATGCCCCGGCTGTGGACGTCGTAGATGCATGGGGATGAACAAGTCGCCGCCCCCGAAGGGATTCACAGGTTGTGTCATCACAATCTTGGTGCCAATGGCGGCGAAGGTCAAGGGAGAACCCCGCTGCCCCGCCAAGCGGATTATAGGAGAAGGCAAGCACCGAACAGCGCATTTGCTGCCAGAGGCGGACGCGTTCTTAGTGGGGGCGACAATCTTATCTCGCGGATGCTGTGGCCAAAACTCATATGTTTGTAGCGTGACACGATAATGGTCGAAACGAAAGGGCACTTCTGAAAGTAAATCATGCGAATGATAGATTATATAGTATACAGTGCAACTCTAGCCCGCTAAAGCCGTGTCCTCGCCTGCCGTCCGTGCGGCACAAACGACGCAGCACTTCCGCCTTCCCGGAGCCGGAGGCGGCGCGCCGGCCGTCGAGGTAGTGCTGGTAGACGTACGAGAGGAAGCCCCACACGACCATGAGCATCGCCACGGCCTTGATGCCAGTCATCCTGTTCCCGAACAGCACCACCGCGAACACCGGCACCAGCGGCAGCGCCACCGTGCCCGTGACGTTGGCGAACAGCGACGACACCCTGGCGATGAGCCGCACCGTGCCCACGGCCGCCGCCTGCCAGCACACGGCCGTGCCCACCAGCGTCAGCACGTACCTCGCCCTCCCGTCCTTGAACGCCGCCATCTCCGCCGGCATTGTCCGCCACTCCCCGGACGCGAACAGGCCCACCACCCCGACCGCCGTTGCCACGAGGTTCGTGAACATCTGCACCTTGACCACCCACCGCGTCGTCCGCGCCCTCACCACCTTCTCGAACGCCGCCTCGAAGAGCGACAGGATGAGCGCGAAGGAGGCGGACGCGGCGAGCGTGAGCACGAACCCGAGCGCGTGCTTGCCGCGCGGCGACGACGACGAGGTCCCGGTCCCGTCGGAGGAGGAGCCGATGGCGAGCAGCGCGGCGGCGAAGGTGAGCACGACGACGGAGTTGGCGATGAGCGCCGTGAATCGCTGCGCGTTGACGACGCGCGACGTGACGGCGTTGAAGGCCAGCTGCGTGGCCGCCACCAGCGAGAAGGTGGACACCGGCAGGTACTGCAGCGCGTACGCGTACATCAGGTTGTCGAAGCCGAGCAGCACGCCGATGCCCACGTAGACGGCCGCCAGCTTGGACGCCGCCGGCTGCCGCTCCTCCGCCGGGTGCGGGGAGTCAGGAGCAGCGGGATGGCCAGAAGCGGTGAGCCGCCCGACTGCGTCAGCGTCGCCACCCACTTGCTGTTGCCGCCGGAATTGTACTAGAGGCGGCCCAGGAGGGTGCCGACCGTCCCTCCGCAGAGCACCATCAGCATGTCGACCACCACCG
Organism: Microstegium vimineum; assembly: GCA_022036555.1. Taxonomy (NCBI): domain Eukaryota; kingdom Viridiplantae; phylum Streptophyta; class Magnoliopsida; order Poales; family Poaceae; genus Microstegium; species Microstegium vimineum. Next base: position 31,881,375 of record CM039131.1, read on the forward strand.
TCATCCACCATCCCGCGCTTCCTCTCGCCAGCCGTCGTTTGGTGGCTTTAGGTTCGTCACGGCTGTCCTCTTCACCATTGCCGTCGCCGGATTCCTGTTCTGGAAGAAAAATTGAGGTACTAGTCTAAGCAGTAAATACTCCATTCGTTTCAATTTATAATTCGTTTAACTTTTTTGAACCCAACTTTGACCAGTCTTACAAATTTTTTTTGCGCAAACATAATCAAATTTAAGTCATTTATGTAGACTATTTATTAAATAAGTAAGCCACACCAAAAGAAATGATATTTTACACAAAAATTTAAATGAGACGAGTGGTCAAATTTAGGGTTAAAAAGTCAAACGAACTATAATTTGAAACGGATTAAGTAGTAATTACATGATACTCCATCAAATTTTAAGTCATTCTAATTCTTCTAAGAGTAAAAATATCTCAATTTTAATTAAATTCATACAATAAAATAATAACATTTGATGCCAAATAAGTATAGATATTTTATTAATTGTATTTTTATAGTATACTACCTCTGTTCCTAAAAGAATACAATTCTGAAACAGTATCATATTTTAGTATACCAAATTTAAATAATTAGAGATTAATTATATCAAATAAACATCATGAGATGGATTACAAAATGTATTTTCATACAAAACAATTTAGAGCTATAAATATGAATAATGTTTGTTACAAATCTGATCGAACATGACGTACTAAAAGTGGCACGCATACCATAGTTGCGTTCTTTCGCGGACGGAGGTAGTACCTATTTAATGTTATAAATCTTTTTATCTTTTTAATAATTTTAATAAAACTTGATATGTTTTGACCTTCAAAAAGTTAAGATGACTTCATTACTCTCGAAAGAAGAAAAAATAGTAGTAGTGGTACAATTAATATGGCTTTTCTTATCTTCTTCCTAACACAAATGCAGACAATTATGTCATGTTTAGATCCTATGATTTAAAGTTTAGCCACAAAATTTTAGATCACTTTTCGCTTGAGGCTCCAAACAAGAGGTTACAAAACTTTAAACCATAAAAGTGAGCTAAAATGGTATCATCCTTAACTTTAGCCACTAAACTTTAGACTAGAAGATAATACAACCAGACTTTAGTCTCACAACTCAGACCTAGTTTGTGTGGAAGGCATTTTTGTTTGTTTCATTGAATCAGCTAGGCACTGTGCATATTTGAAAGGCAATCGCCAAGGGTTGCCTACTGCTTTTTTGCTTTCACCCAGCTACTAAATTTCAAATTGTGCATCTATTTATATTTCTTTAATGTTTTTTTTCTTTTTGTTTAAAAAGTTACTTATATTAAGCAGATGTTTTGTCTAATATTAATAAATCAACTTAGAATTTGCAAATAATTTGATAACACATCCTGAATTGTTGGATCTAGGATCCAAAATTACACCACCTCCCTAACTACGACAAAATATGTGGTGAAAACTACGCCCGCTAGGAGGAAACATGGAAACCAATTACAAAAATGTTTGTTGGTCATTCAAAAGAATTTAAAATTTGGCACATCCATAGACCATAGTGCATACAAATATCTATTCACACAAAAAAGTTGGAATTGAAACACATTTTCAAAAAAAAAATCATGAAAATGACAAATTTTAGGTTCATGTTCAATGAAAGACAAGATTTCTGGATTTCTTCTTTTATAGTGCACGTGAATCACATATTTCTCATTTTTAATGTTTTTTCTAGTTTGAGTTTGTATCTCAACGTTTCCGTGTGAATACATATTTGTATGCACTATGGATGTGTTAAGTTTTTTTTTTTGAATGACCGAAATGTATTTTTTGAGTTGGTTTTCATATTTCCACCTAATAGGCAATTTCCATCGTATATTTTGCCACTAACTACACTCAAATCCCTCTTTAATTTCTAGGGCCTTTTACTATCCTTAGAAAGGCATCAAATTAAGAGTTTCCATTAATTATAATGATAAGGGAGGCACCTTAGGTACTCCCTCCATTTTCGAAAATAGTGGTTATAATTATCCTAAGGACCTGTTTGGATGTATGAAATTGAGCTAAATTAGAATCAGTTTTCTGAGTGGGCCTGTTTGGCTGTCCATGGAATCAGAAAAGAACTTTCCACAGCCCGAATCGAACAACTACATTAGATTATTGGCCTCTCCGATGGAAAAGGGAATTCCTCTCCGACCCGTCTTCCTCACCCGACCAGTCTCGACGCCTCCCTCCTCTCGCCTCCCTCGACGATGCCATGGCGGCGGCTAGGCTTTACTAGCATGTGACTCTAGCGCCCCCATCCTCTCCACCTCCCATCCCATCTCCTCTTGCCTCTTGCAGACCAATCCTTCACCTCCCATCCCGGCGGCGTGTGCAGGTCGAGCATGAGGCAGCACGCGTCGTACGAGCAGGCGGTGGCGTGGAAGGTGGTCGGCGACGAGCGCTCATGCTTGTCAACTGGACCTTCATCTGACCGCTCCTGAGGTTCACAGCCTCGCTCGCCATCGGCAGCGCCAGATCGGATGCTGCCTTTATCATCCTACTTTTCCGTTGAACCTGTGTGCTACAACTACTCGAGACGATGAGATGTTTGTTGTTCCTGTTATGATCTGATCCGAGTGTACTGTGGATCGAGTGTACTGTGGAAGGTGTTTAATGGTTTTTACTGTGTCAGAGAGAGAAGAGAGACATGAGAGAAGAGAGGCAGGAATACAGAGATGATAGAGTAATATACATTTCTATGTTATTTTGTCCAAACGAGTTTTGTAATTTGATTCTTGGAAATAGATTCTACCTTCGTCCAAACAGGAATGCTAGATTCCAATTAAATTCTGGGCAATTTAATTCTCATGGAAAGTAATTACTAGAATCTTGTTCTCGGAATAAGATTCAATTCATAGGATCCAAACAGGCCATAAAGTTAAATATTTCTATCTTTAGCCATTAACTTTTATATTTTAATAGTTTAACATAATATTTATATTTATAGATTTATCATAAGGGATAGTTTTATAATATATAATTGACATCCTATTTAGTTAACTATAAAAATTTATAGAACCATATGGTTAAACATAAAAATGTTTGGCTTTTTCATAAAACTAGAATCACAATTTTTTTTGAGAGTACACAGTACAACGCAGACGCTCAACACGCACGTACACTCACCCCTATGAACACACGTACGCAAAGCCTACCCCTATGAGCGCCTTCGAAGGACTGAGCCGACAAATCTTGAAGTTCACGAAGTCACCACAGGTGTCTCGCTGTCGACGGGAACGTCACCTACCACTTAATGCATAGCGCCGGAAAATTCTGTAATAAATCTAGAATATGGTGTCACACCCAGGATTTGAACCCTGGGTGGGAGCCCCCAACCAATGGTCTTTGTCATTGCGCCGTGAACCCCTTGACGAATCACAATTATTATTTTAAAACGGAGAGGGTGTGTGGTACCAAATTAAGTTATAAATTTGATAAGTCCCCCTACCTTTCCACGGACTGTAGAAACCTTAATTTCTAAACATATATCTCAGTCCTTGAAAAAACTATTCTTGAGAAGAAACATTTTTGTTGGCCATGCTATGAGATTATACAGAGGGAGACAGCCCCAATGTTACAACGTTGGTTTTCTAACAAAGTTGCCGGCTCAGGACGGCAACACAATTAAGCATCACAAGCACAAGACAACCTGGACATTTTGACAATTAATTTTAGAAGACGCATCAAGAACACGAGGAAAGATGAAAGAGGAACTAGAGTTTCCTCTCTCTCCAAAAGGTGACAAAATTTAAGATCGGAAACAATCAAAGGCCATGGAAACGAAACAGTACTATGTTTTGTGCTCGTTAAGATCCACTTAAACCATCCAATCATAACGAAAGCGGGAAGTGGAAAAAAAGAAGCAGGAAGCTAATTAAGAGGGTATTCTGTTAAGAGAAAGTACCTCTAATAACTTGGAGCTGAATTTCTTGAGCATGTGTCATATTACAGGCTTAAAATCAATACCAGGAGTAGATGTTGCTACGACTTCACTATGTGTCCTCTGGTTGTTTTTGAAACTTCTTTTTACAGAGCAATGAGCTCAAGGCTCCTTGGCATCCTACATATATACTATCCCAACATTAAAAATTGTAAAAGGAACATCTATTTCCAGTACGATCTGGTGTTATCTTTTTATTAGAAAAAAGATAAATTATATGAGATTTTTCCTCCAGTCCAAGACCCAGGCCACTTTCACACGGTAAACAAATCAGAGACCATTAGACCTGCTTGAAGAGTCACGGGCCTCACGGCCCCGTTTTTTATTACTATAATCAAATGGATCATGCACCAGGTAGAGCTTCACCTGTGTATGTATATTCAAAGATTGCGATGCATAACTGCACGGAGGAACTTACAGCTCAAATCAAAGTACCAAATATTTTCGAACATCTCAGAATGAGATCTCTTCCTGTTGGAGAGATCAACAGGAAATACAAGCTGGCAGTAAAAATTGTGCAATTCTCTTACCAATTTAATTTCCCAGAGCTTAAGCAAACCCTAGTGCATTGAGTTCTGATGATGGCCATGTTTGGAACTGTTAGAAGAATTAGGCCTAACCCAATTGATAATTCCTATAAATCCCAAAGGCCCACTCACACATGCATGATATGGTGGGGGACTATAGTCTCACCTTGCTACTCTAGAGGGAGTGAGTCTCACTTAAAAGGGTGAGCTATCCCCATCTAGTTGAAGCTATGGGAGTGAGAGGGAAAAGGGAGAAACCCACGCGCGCTCGCCTCGCCTCGCCGGGCGAAGGGCGCACGGCATGCGCGTGAATGGTCCGACGATTTTCCGGCCTCATGCTTGGCGCGGCTGATTACTTACCATCTGCCGCGGCGCGTCCTGCCTATATTTGGGAGAGACGTCTCCCTCATTTCATTGGCTACCGGTGCTACATCTCCTCCTCGTACCTCTGTGCTGAGCCGCCGTCGCGACTGCTCGCTGTCCGTCTGCTTCCCTCTACGCCGGCGTCCACTGGTCTTCACCGCCGGCCTGCTTCGACTACTATTGCGCTACCTCCTCTAGTGCTGGCAACCCCACTGTAAGAATGTCTCTCTCTTTGTTCGTTCTTATGTTTATCATGTTGCTAGCACTGAGTAGATCGAGATTGCCTCTGATCGTAGTGTTAGCATGTTCGATTCATGTTTTAGTAGACCGTGTATCTGTGATAGGTTTGCCTATGATACACGTTGTTATAATTGTTGTCCTCATTACTGGAATTAGATTCATTGCTAATTCGCCTTTATTTCCAACAGGAATCACGTTTGTCGTGGCAGAGGCTGAAATAAATGGAGAATCCTGCTAAAAGATTCACAGTGTTTGTGATTTTTTCAACAGTGTAATACTTTGTTTGAATGTGCATGTACCTCTCTTAACCATATGTACACCCACCTTTATAAACTCACGCATGCACAACTTAGCCATATGAATGCATGGACTTTCACAAACACCGGTTGCACATTAATTTGTTTCATAAGTCAAATGAATTATTTTTCAAGAAAAAGAAATTAATATTATTTCTAGAGGCGCCAAACTAGCTAGACCCAATCAAGGATTAAATAAGACAACAAAGTATATACTTAGCAGTTTAGAGTAATAATAAAGTCTACCTGAAATCGACGGATACCACTTTCATCACGTTGGTGTTTGATGAGAATGACAGAGACTTAGTATTAGTTTTGGAACAGCGGATTTATGAAAAGGTTGATTTGATACCAGTATCAATCACTCATGCAAGATTAAAACATCAAATATCCTGCTGGCTGCTATAGTTTTTGCATGTCAGTGTCTTCTTATGTTCAGAACGTTATTGCTCGGCCACTGCATTATAACTGCGCCGGTTTCATTCTTTGAGAGATTTATTTGGGAGCTGGAAGGTGACAGGGGGCATGATAGCATATTCGGAGACCATTTGGCATTGGCACTCAGCTTTAGGGCGTCCTTGACCAATGGTTAAGGATTTCACTAGCCCGTAGGAGTATTACAATATTGCTGATGTGAAGATGACTAGCACAGAGGGGCGTGCTCCGCTACGCCTGTTCTTGCTAAACACCAGAAATAATTCGAATCATCATCTTTAATCTGCTTGGACCCGCTCCAATACACGTTAAAACAAGTTAGTTTTTTTATATACTGTATGTACAATAGTATGGATAATTACTCAAAAATATTGTTATGGTTTAATAACAACCCAATATAAAGATGTACGGGTCTGGTAGAAATATTACAAACTCTTTATTGTCATGATTGATATGAATCACCATACTACACACACTTTACGACATGTGATCGTTGCTTGTATAAAACAAAAGATTAAAAAACAAATGAGAAAACGAAGATAATAAAAAAGCTTAAATAAATTTAAAACTAAAAAATAATAAAAGTTTTTGGGAAGTAGAAACTAAAAAATATTAAAACATGTCTCTAACAGTTCAATATAAAGCTATACTGACATGATAGAAAGACTACATGTTTTTTATTTCTATAATTGATATAGACTATCAAACTATATGCACTCTGATGCATAAGATCGTATATGTCTAAAACAAAAGATAAAAATAGAAATAGTACAGACTCTTTGTCGCTTGGAACTAAAAATAAAAGAAAATAAAAAATATGAAATTTGAAAATTATAATAAAAACTAAAAATTAAAAATTAAAAATATCAAATCGATGAACAGTATCAGACGGTCTCTTCGGCTTTATTGGCACACGAGGGATATCTTATGAGAGAACGGAAAAACCCAGCTCGCTAGCGCGCCTATACAAGGTACAAGCGGTGACGGTGATCTCACACACCTACCAAGAGTTACCATGGGACCAAACCCTCTGTGCACATCCTTCGAATAATTTGTATCAAAGCTTCTGGTTGTTCCTTTTGTTCTTCTGTCTTCCGCGTGTGCCGACGACGCCTTTAACTATCTATAGATGTTTTTTTTTTGAATTTATTATGATATATGTGTTCTCACTTGACCTGCAGCTCAATACAGAAATCAATATTCTTCAACATCTAGGTTAGATCTATAGTTAATACATTTTAATCCATCTCAATCCGCATGAGTTAAGAGGGATTAGAGTACATTTAACAAGCCTTAAAGTGGTTTAAATATTTATAGAGTCCAAACTATATAAACAAAATGAATCATCTAAATATTTGCAATGCATTCTTAGCTCTAGAGTTACAAAATATCCGATAAATCCAAAAAAAAAACATGGATATTAGAGCTATAGCTACCAAACGAGATCATGGGATGGGCTCTTGACACCGGTTCAAATCCAAACCATGTTGAGCGCATTTATGGGCTTGGCTTGTGTCAGATATATGGGCCAGAGTACTCATACCGCTCGTGTATTCGACAACATCTGTCTATCAGGCTGAATGCCATGGCGAAGGAGACCCACGAAGGCCAGGCTAGTACATTGACTTGGGGATCAAGACATATCAGGGATATCTGGAGCCGTCGTATCTACTACACGATAAGGCAACAAATTAGGAATATTAGGGCCTGGGTACAGCTCAGCTTCACTAGTGAAGCTGTTTGTTTGGAAAATAGTTTTATGAGCAACTTTCTAAGTAAAGCTAAGCTATTTTGGAAAAAATATTTGGCAAAACAGTTTCACCAACAACTTTATGCATAGATATGAGAGTGAAAGGGGAGAGAAAACTGTGATAAGCTACTATTTTCATCTTCACCTCACTTTGCAAAGCTGTTTTTCTTTGTGAGAGGAGAAAAAAAACAACTTCATAGGTAAAGCTGTTTTAAAAAGAGGTGTTTGACAAAATAAAAACAGCTCACAACACTGTACCAAACAAACCCTTAATACATTAACCGGTCGCTATCATTGTAACCTACTTCCTCGCCCTCATTGAATTCCATATACTTCATTGTAGCGCATAGCTAGAAGCAGCAACAACTCCTAACCGAGCATACAAATGCATAAATCCACCATTAAACTAGATGTACGACACCTCACATGCCCGACACCTTATATGTTCTTCGTCCTCATCCTATTTTTTCCCTAAATAATCAATTCTGAAACTCTCATTCTTAACGTAACCGTGATAAGAGGCTAGGAAGCCAATGGACGTCAGTCCAGATTTAAAATCAAATGTCTTTTGGTGGAGCAAGAAATTTAATTACAAATACATATGATCAATAGAAGAAACAGAGGTTGATATGGCTTCAGGAAATTAACGATAAATATGTTATTGTACATATAGATTTAGACGTACGTACTAATTTGTCAAAAGATGTTAAAAGAAGAAGAAATAAAAAAGAAAAGTGAAAAATAATATTATGGGCTTTTATTTTTGACCTATCTAAAAAAAAGCCCATTAATTCAGCCCAAATCTGCCGCGTTTCTTCGTTTCTCGCAGCGCCGGCGCTCCACCTTCTGCTCCCTCCCCCACTCGTGCTCGGCAAGCAGGCGACGGAGGCGGCGCTCAGGCTCGGGCTCTCAGCGACGGCGGGGCAGTCCCAGGCTCGGCGGCAGCGCCAGCGGCTCCCCCTCCCGCCTCTCGCCCTCGTCTCCGCCCTCCGCACACCGGCCGGCGACCCTGCGTGGTGCGTGCGCACCTCCCTCTCCACTCCCGCCTCCGCTGAACCGTTGACGGCGCCCAGCCCCTGCGGCTGCCCTGCGCACCGCGTGCAGCCTGCGGGCAGCGGGATCCAGCAGCCGCTGCTCCACCAAGGCGGCCGCACCGCTTTGGGAGTGCTTACCCCATAGCGAAGCGCTACCCGTCCGCTTAGCGCTTTAGCGCGCTGAAGCTTGCACTTAGTGCGGCTTTTTGGAACCCTGATATACATCAGTCAGGTGATTTGTTTCCTCCCCGCACTAGATTTTACTGTTTAGCTTTACTGTTTTCTTTTTTTGGTTGGTGCTCCTATCTATTACTTGTGATGAACCGTGTGCCATAGGAGTTTAGCTGTAGTGCGATGGATAGAGTTAACTTCAGATTCAATTATAAATGGATGACTTGTCTTGTTTTTTAATCAAAATGTGACAGTGTGCTTTGCCTGTTGTAACAAAATGGATGATGAAGTATCTTGATTAAAAGTAGACGGACTCTGCTAGATGCCTAGATTAGTTCTGAAAATTACTAGATCGAATTTGATTGTAACCTGTGCTAGGCTATTTAAACGGAAAATTATGTTGTGTGCTCAGATGAGTAGCTAGGTCCTGTGTCATATTCCACTGGAGTTCCTGTTTATGTACAAAGTAAATGTGTAGTGAAACTTCTCTATGTTTTCTTGTCGCAGAATCATAGCAACGCTTTGGTTTGCTTAAGATGTCCATCCGATCCTTTCTCTCAATATTAGCAAGATCAAATAATTGGAGATGCTTTTCTACTGGGGTTCCTTCTGATATGATAGCAGAACTTAATAAGGTTAGGCATTTAACTATTTCTTTTGGATATTGTCATTTTGTGCAATTATTTCTATTGCTATTGCTTACTTAACTAAGTATGAGGTATGTCATGTACATTGGCACATTCTACCTGAAACTTAATGAAACTGAATACAACGACTGGTTCGATACTCTAGGCTCAAGATATGTAGCTGTATGGCAATTTCAGTTAAACTTAAAACCTTACCTGGCAGTTCACAATGGCTTCTGATGATGCCCGCCCCCTTTTTTTTGGATGTCTCAATTAAAACAACTTATATGTGATTCTTGATGCTGACAGCCAACAGTTACACATTATTATATTTGTGAAATTGTGAGTAGAAACACGTATAGACCTACCACAGTGCCAAATAGAGAGATCAGATGGGTATTCACAATTCTAAAGTCACGCTTCGTTTTACTTTCTGAGTTGTGCTCATGAGTTTGAAACTTGCCACTTAAATTTACACCCTTGCAGGCTAAAAAGGCTAAATATTTGTTTGTAGCTTTGTCCTGTGATGTTGCATAAATGTGATAATTGTTATTGCACTTTTAAAGGAATATTTGTTCCTAATTATCTCAAAATATTGTGATCGTAGGAAATGGAGTCAGTATTTGGTGAATCTCCATCATCCAGTCCTTTGGGCTCAAGTCCGCCCCAGCAACCAGCCCGACATAGTAATGGAGCGGATGATTCACAACTAGTGCTTACCCATACTGATAGCAGCGGACAGGCGAAAATGGTTGATGTCTCTCCCAAAGAAGACAGTAAGAGAGTTGCTATAGCTAGCTGCAGGGTTTTACTAGGCCAAAAGGTGTTCAATTTGGTGGCATCTAACGAGATTGCAAAAGGAGATGTTCTTACTGTTGCAAAGATTGCTGGAATTACTGGTGCAAAGCAAACCAGCAATCTTATACCCTTGTGCCACAACATTAATCTCTCACATGTTCGTGTTGATCTCACTCTAAATGAAGAGGATTGTAGTGTCGTGATAGAAGGGGAAGCCACAACCAGCGGAAAGACTGGTGTTGAGATGGAAGCATTGACTGCTGTAGCCATTGCTGGCCTCACAGTTTATGACATGTGCAAAGCTGCTTCAAAGGACATTTCTATAACAGATGTTTGTCTCCAACACAAGTCTGGGGGGAAGAGCGGAAGCTGGTCCAGGAATTAAAAGGTTGAATTGTTGCTCTGAGCATATGAACTGCAAGCATGATTTCAACATCAAATGGATTTGTAGTCCTTGCACCAAAAGGCTTTTATTCTGCTTTCAATGTAGGCTCCTTGAATCTTTTTGAGACATCATTTGAGACTCTGTACTCCTGTCTTGTAGATACGCTGTCAATGTCTTTATAATAGATGGCCATATCAATTTATTTTCAGATTTATAGCTGGTTTCCTTGGTGCTGTGCCCATTCTTTATTTATCTGTTCTTGTATATTCCATCATTTCTTGGCATTCGGAATGGAATCATCCTGAAATCTAAACATAATTTGCTATAATGTCTGGTAAATATTGCATTGGATATTGATTCTTTTTTAACATTAAAAACCAGTTTTATTGATCTGAACACATAAAAAATACGAAATTTAACGAAGGTATTCTTTACGGCTTTGAGTATCATATTCATACATACTCTTTCCAATCTTTCTGGGTTACTCTTTTTTTCTTGAGTAACATTACTTTTGCGTCATTTTGGTGTTGAAGTAGCTAGGCTTGTAGGTCACTTGGGTACTTTGACATCAGTGCATGGTGTTTCAAACTGAATATCATTATTATCATGTCATGTCATTTTTATGGTATTTTGGGAAAAATTACATCCATCAACTTCATAGTGAAATAATTTGAAAGGACATCATTGAATAAAAATATAATTGTTAAATGGAATTGATTGTTAAAACGATATCTGATCTTCAAATTTCTGTGGGTATTATTATTTGCTTTCATCCAGCTACTTTCTGATGATGAGGCATGCAGACATTCAGAACTTTGCAGACTGGTTGATGTCGACATGGTGGGTGTTTGGTGTCATTGAAAAAATCATAATCCTAATCCTAACACTCCCAACTACTGAGTTAATGCATAACCAACTGTGTATATCAGCTTCTTCCTTCGGTTAGTATTGCTTTTGCTTTCTAGTGTTACCGTGTTGATGCTGTTACTTTCTGATGATGCAGGGAAATATATATATACTCTATCTTGATGTGCACATACGTATCATTGTTTAACACATTAGCTGGATGTGCTGGAGCCTTGTGGTGAGATAATGACTCTGAGACGAAGGTACAGCAACATTAGCCCACATCAAAATCATATTAGGTGGTACTTCATATTTTGGTCCACCTTTATTATTCTGTTATGACATGATTCGTCTAGATGTTATGGGGAAAAATATCTGTTTCCCCCCCCCCTCTTTTTCATTCACGATAAGAGCAGGAATGCTTTAGTTTAAGGCCAAAGGCCAAGCATGCGTGAGACAATGACTGTATGAATAGAACACCAGAATACAAATATACTACACAACGACCTCTGTCAGGTTTCCTGTCTCCTATTCTTATAAAGTTTAGTTTCTGTGCTTTTATACTGATCTAAATTAAACCAAACCTTTGCTTTCAGTTACTTATGCTGATCTGAGCTAAGCTTTAATTAATAGCTGCTTTCTTTGCACAACAGCATGAGGAAACAGCTGTAGTCTAAATTTTACGTAGAGATGAACCAAAGCACCCCATGGCATGACAGTAGTGATGACCACTGCAAATCTGAAGTAGTTGAGATTCTCGCATCTGACTGCCTGTGTTTTCATTCTCTTTGTGGAAAAAACGAACACCTGCACTGAAGTTCGCAAGTACATTGATCTGCATTATTTGTATACATATATTTGTGCTGAGATATTGGATGACATGCGGTTTTTTGTACTTGTGCTGTAACGACGACGATTCGAAACCAACGCCGCAGAATTATGTCTGGTACATCAATTCTTTATCGCCTTTGACCAGTGGACAGTGGTTGGCTATCAGAGCTGCTCTTTCTCTCTGGTGATGCCATCTGAAGAGGTCAGCTTGCTCGGCCTGATCGTAGCCACTCAGAAATTGTTGTGCTGGCCAGCGGACAGAAGAGAGTAATAAGCAGCTAAGCATACTACGGAGTAGTATATATAAGAAATGGTCCATCAGAAGATTGCGGTCAATGCTCCCTGGTGTCTGCATCCCCACAGATCCTGCGGATCGTGGTTTGACCCGCATTTCATTGTGAACAGTGAGTGTATTTGGTTTGGTTTTTCCTACATGCATTGCTGTGGTGACATACGTACATTTGGATGGTGTAACATCTTCTTGTCCAAGTTGATGCTCTGCACAAATTTGGAGACTTCGAGCAAAGAGCATCTGGCAGCCTCAGGTAAAAAAGATGCTCCATCTGGAAAGCGTGGAGAAATCCAAATGGAGCTCTGATTCTTTCCCTCGTCTATGATGGCTGCTGTCAGTTGCTAACGGCTTAACATTAGCATCCTGATCGTTTCGGTAAAAATGATTCCCTGCTGGTTTCTTCACCTTGAATCATCGAGCGCCTATAGGCTTGATATCATGTTCCTGAGGAAAAGAAAAGGAAAAAAAGTTCCAGAAATGGCGGGAGTGTAGGTTAACACGTCGATTAGGATATGATGATGGTTAGCCGAGTCGATAAGCTGGTGGTTATCATTTTCAGCTGGGAGGTTCGGTCCGTTTGTAAAGGCCAAACTAATGAGTGCGTGATCGCGACAGGATGGATGGGAGAGAGACGTACGTGAGGATTTGAGAAGGCAATGCCATGCCATGCGAGTCAAGAATTGCAGGCTCGGATAGACAAGAGGCCGGGTGTATTTGTACGTTCGTGTGTTCCTGACTGAAGTGTGGTATATATACACGTGACAGTAGTATAACAAGATGTCGGATTTTGACGCGGCCTGCAGTAATAAATGTTGACAGCCATGTATGAAGCCTGTTTATTCCCCAGTCAAACTCAAACATGAGAGAAACGTCGCTGTGGTGTTGCCAAGGCCATAAAATCTTTCAGAGTGCATAAAAAAACCTGATACCGTACACATCTCAATCACACAGAGAGAAAAAAAAACAGCAGCAGCAGCAGCATGAAATGTTTGAAGAGCGCATGCACGACGTGTCGCCGGGCAGAAGCCCAGCAGCACGAATGCACACGCGATGCAACTTGTTCCACTCAGATATCATGTACTGCTACTAGCTACTAGTATGGCCGGTGGCAATGGCATGGCGCAAAACCGCAGCGAAAAAGAGCCAGGGATAACGTTGTTTAACCAGCAGGCAGATCAAGTCGTTGGGTGGGAAGCCAAGCGGCAGCGACGAAACGGTGCCAGCTCGACTCGCCCAGCTCATTTTTTCTCGCCGTGTCCCCGGTGGCCCGGTGCGCGCAGTGCCGCCCCGAAAGCGAACCGGCCGTGCAGCCAGCGACGCGGATGTTGACGTGACGGATATGCGCGGACGCCGCGGGGCGGGCGGGACTCCTTGCCGGCACGCCCGGGCGCGCGTCCGGGCCGGGGGTTGGCACGCACGTCGCCGTCGCCCCCACCGCCGGGAACGGAAAGGTGTGGCGCGCCGGGGCTCCCTCCTCCCGGCTTTGACTTGCCCGTTCCCGTAGGCGTGCGTGGGTGGACAATATAGATGCCGGCCGGGCAGAAAGTGGACAGGAAGCTAGAGGATCGAGAGAACGGAAGGCGCGGGCGTGCAAAACTGCCGTGCCGGGCCGGACCAGGCAGGGCAGGAATGTGAACTCAACTGCACGACCCGCAGAAACTAACGGTGCAAGATTATATTGCACATGCATGCGGCTAGCTTTTGCTATCAAGGAGTAAACAGAGCACGAGTTCATGGTAGTTATAAATGAACCACTCCTATACATACTCCTACATACATTTGAAAGTGTCTAGAAACCGCCTCACACACGCATCGGTCCGTGCGATGACGAGGATCTGAAAGCCACACGGCTACTCGGCTAGCGCTCTCACTCTCATGCGTAGCACACTGGCGACCGGTGCGACTTGCGCAGCTAGCAGAGCATATGCGCATGATGATTACGAAAGAAGGAAAGGAGCCCGGCCCGTCCGCTTCCGCTACCTACACATCTCGACGGACGATGGCAACCATGCCCACGTAAAAACATCACGAGTATATGGCCTACCCCTATATATCCAAATTACTAATCAATCAGCATGGCGGATCGTTTTAGAATCTACTATGCGCTTTTCTATACACAAGAATACAAACATCACGAGACTCGTCGATCTGCATATATATATATAAAAACGTATACACACACACACACACACACACACACACACACACACACACACACACATAAAAATAAAAAAAAATCAGGCATGAATTCGATCGTCACTCGCCATATATCGACCATCGAGACGGGACGAGAGGCGACAAACAAAAACAATGCATGCATTTTCTCGTCGCGTATACGTCCGTCCGTGCAAATTCAAAACATCGCAGCAGCCAACAAGGAGATGAGTGGACGCCCACACGGAATAATGTGCAGTAGCCCCTGTCGTGATACATGTACTCGCTCCAAGCCGGTCCGTTGCTGCCAGATCCATGGCTAGCTCCTGCGTTTTTTTTTCTGCATGCACTGTCGACGGACGAGCGTCGTGTATAATTGGATCTGGATTCGTTCTTGGCCTCCTTGGATACATTTGCATGCATGGGGAGAGTAGCTAGCAGTGCCGCGATCGTCCACTGCATGCTCATCAACACCAGCACCAGCTAGCTGCATGCTGCTGTGTACGTTGTGCTGTCTCTGAGCCGATCGATCAAGGTTCGATTCATTCATCGCCCACGTGTACTCATGCGTGGACCCGTTGGCGTTTCAGGCAGGAGAGGAGGAGATGGATCAAGCTGGATTCCTGTCTGTCTGTCTCTGCGCCCTCAGTTTTTGTCGGCAGGCCAAACTTTAGCAAGCGCGGGAGCGAAAATGGCATTGCTAGCTAAACTCATCAGCTCCTCGATCGCGTACGTGTTTACGTTATTCATTATTATTGGAGCCGGGCTCTGATCGAATCGGACGGTGTGACATACTGACATGCATGCTGCTATCTGTGTGCAGGCTCGCGCGTTTTCTGAAGGTTGGATGCAGGAAAGCTAGAATCGATTAGTTTGGTCGCTTTCTTCCACAGTTAATACCGAGCTGAGCTAGTTAATGATGTGCTCAAGCACGCACGAATTGATAGAACCGCGTTCATCAGGAGGGCGTCATTTTCTGTAGCAATCATTCAGCAGAGCGCAGGACAGTGATGCAGAATTGGACGGGGTAAAATGTTTTCATCTTATCGGTACAGTACATGGAAATAGAAGGGGGGCTTTTTGGTTTATTATATGCACAATCTGGTGGTACCAGATTTAGCGATGGCTAATGGAATTTCTCTCATTTCCCTACCCTTAATAAAATAATAATAGAAGAAGGCAGGCCATCTAGTCATCTCATCTCCCTCAGAGAAGAGAGGAGAGGAGAGGAGGTCCTTGGCTCCACGTCTCTTTCTACTAAAAAGGACGCCGTGCGTTTCATCAGTATTTAAATAAAACCCGGAACCTCCCTCTCGCATTAGTTTCCCTCCCTCCCTTGATCGCTTTGCCACTTTGAATCCGTGCCTGCTCGCTCTAATACTAGGTAAGTGGAGTAGTAGTAAGTAGATCCTATTTTCTCTGCTATGCTAAGCTGAACTTCTTCAGTGCTAGCTTTATCTTATCTTGATCCAGTGTTGAGTATTTCTAGTTGCACTTATTAAAATTTCATACATACAGTACGTGTTCTTTCTAATTGTCCTGCAATTTCACCCATTTTTTTAATGCTGTGCCGATCTGTTTTATTCCAAAGACGAGCTAGGATTTTGATTGGTGCTGCCTCTTTTCGTTGCTACATCGTCTCTGAATACCAACAGTAGGATCTGAAAGCAGACCTACTCGTCTTATGCGAATTTCCATATATAAATAAATGCTCCAGGACAGCAGCAGCTGTGGAACAAGAGCTAGGAGACGACGCGCGACGCCGGCCGGCTCTGCAATGGAGCAGGAGCTGCACCACCGGCCCATGGAGCTGCCCCCGGGCTTCCGCTTCCACCCGACGGACGAGGAGCTCATCACGCACTACCTCGCTCGCAAGGTCGCCGACGCCCGCTTCGCCGCGCTCGCCGTCGGCGAGGCCGACCTCAACAAGTCCGAGCCCTGGGACCTGCCATGTAAGCAAGCGCATGCACCGGCCGGATCATGCTGTTATTTATGCCATGCACGGGTCAGTCGAGAAATCTTTCTTCCATGGCTAAAGCCTAAAGGAAGGAAGCACGGCATGGTGGTTTTTGCAGCGCTGGCGAAGATGGGGGAGAAAGAGTGGTACTTCTTCTGCCTCAAGGACCGCAAGTACCCGACGGGGCTGAGGACGAACAGGGCCACGGAGGCCGGGTACTGGAAGGCCACGGGCAAGGACAAGGACATCTTCAGGCAGCTGGGCAACGGCAAGGCGCTCGTCGGCTCCAAGAAGACGCTCGTCTTCTACACGGGGAGGGCGCCCAAGGGCGACAAGTCTGGCTGGGTCATGCACGAGTACCGCCTCCATGGCGCCGGCTCCTCCAAGGTTGGTTGGTTGCTTCCTTAATTCTTGAATGATGAATTATAATCCTCTCCTAATTTGGAATTTGATCATGCATGTTTCTTTCTGCGGGTGGGTGCGGGGTACGGCGGTGTGCAGAACGAGTGGGTGCTGTGCAGGGTGTTCAAGAAGAGCCTTGTCGTAGGTGGCGCAGCACCGGCAGCCGCAGGCAAAAGAGGCGCCATCATGGACGACGACGTCGCGGCCATCTCTCACCTCCCGCCGCTGATGGACGTGTCCGGCTCCGGCTCCGGCGCCGCGGCGGCGGCGGCACACGTGACCTGCTTCTCCGACGCGCTGGAGGCGGGCCAGTTCTTCAACCAGCAGACGCCGCCGGCAGGAGCCGGCACGGACCACCTCGGCCTCGCCGCGTCCTCGCAGTTCCTGTCCGGCTTCGCGCATTACGGGTTCCACGGCGCGAGCCTGGTGCAGCTCCTGGAGGAAGGCAGCGTCTACGGCGGCGGCGGCCTCATGTCCAACAAGCTACAGCAGCCGGCGCCGCCGTGCAAGGGGGGACGCGAACGGGAGCGGCTGAGCGCGTCGCAGGACACGGGGCTCACCTCCGGCGACGTGAACCCCGAGATCTCCTCCTCCTCCGGCAACCGGCGGTTCGACCACGACCACCACCTCTGCTGGGGCTACTGAGCCTAATGAGCCGGCCGGCACATCGATCCATCATCACGTTATTACGACTAGCGATTAGTATAGCACTGCTGTAAATAAGCATCTACGTACTTCGTACGTGTGTGAGGTCGATGGATTCATCGATCGTGGCATGCGTCGAGCTACATACGTTCCATTATTTGTTCGTGTGATTATTATATTGTAGACGTACGTACAATTGTTAGTGTTAGACGATTTGGGGGGGGGGGGGGGGGGGGGGGGGGGGGGGTGTGTGTAATTAGCATTATCGGTGTACGTATTCACGATTTGGTGCAATATTTCCTTGGTTAATGATGCCAAAGCAACTATATTTTTCGGGGAAAAAGAAATGATGCCAATGCCATCGATGTAGCCAGCTCGATCAATCATTAATAGGCTTCTTAGCCAGTCGTTTGCTGTGAAAAGGGGTCTAGTAGCAGTAGTAGTGTGCATGATATCATCATCGCGCGCGAACCTACCTAAAAGTTTGACTTGTAATGATATGATACTCCTACTATAGTAGGAGTACGACCTAGTAGCTAAGCTAATCTAGCATTAAAAAGCTTGATTTTGGTGCTTGGCTGCTTCCAGAGGCTATACATGCTACAACTGCCATATATTGGCCCATGAACAGCACATCTCAACCGTCACGCGCACGCATGAATAATGGATCTAAACGACGACGCTGCCGCCGGCCGGCCGATGCCAGTGTGCCGGTCGCCCGCCCCACCCCTGCTAACTACACAGCGACATGAGCACAGCTTACGATTTACGATGGCGCAGCAGGCAGCACGCAGCACGGCCACAGCGGCGCCCAGAGAGGGTTCGATCGGCTGCCATGCCCCTTTTGTCTCCACGCCGGGCGCTGTGGGCGGGCGGGCCAAATGATGGATGTGGGGGCTAGGCTATGGGCCATATGGCCTCAGGCTGCCTATGGGCCGCCTCCGATCCTTGTCACGTCGCGGGAGCTGAGGCCCCCACGCCGCGCCTTGATTGATGGCGGCTACCGTTGCTGTCCATCGGAGGAGCCACTGATGGCTTCGATTTCCTCAGAAAATACTAATATTTCCGCTCGGCGGCAGCGTGTGGGGGCGGTTAATTAGGTCAACTAATCTAATCGTCCGATCTCTCCCGCCCGCTCGCTCGTCTTGATCTTGACAGCAGAGGAGGAGTCGCGATGACAGGTCCACCGATATATGGTGCCCGGACACCTCCACACCCTGGGTTTATATAATTTCTGTATAATATATATTTTTTGTATAATATATTTTTGGTATATTCCGTATCTCATGGACAGCAGCCCCGGCCCTTTGGAATTAATTAAGTCCCTCCATTATATCGATTATTAAAGATTTGGGCGAGGCCGTGCCGCAGTACATCTGATTTGATAAGGCTTCGAGACAATTGTCCTGTTTGGATCACACTAGTTTGGCTAGAGTTAGAGGTCAAACTAGCTCTAGCCAAGAAGGTGTTTGGATACAAGGCTAGTTTGATAATAAATTATTTTTATAAATCATCCAAATATATCTATGTGGGAGCTAGTTTTAAAGTATTTATTGTAACGAATTCAATGATGTAATCAGAATTTTATTAATATTTTTTATAGTTGCATATGAGGTGGGTCCCATGTAGGGCAAAATCTGTATGTGCACTAGCTCAAACTATCCCAAATAATCACCTCTTTGGGAGCTGGTTTTTTTGGGTGGGCTAGTTGCAACTAGCCCAATCTAACCCTCATGTTTGGATACTTTTTGACTAGTTGAGTGCAAACTAACCCAAACTAACTCTAACCCTGGGATCCAAACAGGGCCAATCTGATGAATCCCTGATGTCATATCCATGCATGCATATGTCCGCGTGGATACCGTAGACGAGCTCGAGGTGATGAAAAATAGATCGGCAATTGGAGCTCTCCCTAGCTGGGGCTAGAGGTAGGAGAAGATTTGGACAATCTGAGGTTTTATTGGACACTAGTTGCTTTGCAACACTTGAATCTAGTCATCCCAATCTGCACAAAGTAGCAGGTAATCATTTTGAGTCATCTCCAAGAAAATCTAGTCACTTTTGCTAATTTTAAGGTGTGAATGCAGGATTTTTAATTCTAGCGTACGGATTTCAAGCTGGAGTCCACGTATATATAATTATGTATCTAGTCATACCAATCAACACAAACTAAAGTTGCAGCCAATACGTATTGAGACATCCGTAGTAAATTTAGTCAAGTTCGCTAAACTTTTTAAGTGTGAACGTCTGATTTTAATTTCGAATCCAGATGAGACCACAGTACAAATTCAAGATTCTAGCATTAATGCACTCGTCTTGGTTCCGAGATTATTTGTTTGCAAGATTTATTTGTTTGTTTGCAAGATTTTCGAATCCAGAATTTTAATTTATTCTTTTTTATTTATTATTTGCGGAAAGCTTGATATTTGCTTCTTAAGCTCAGTATAAATTGGGCAATTAAAATTCGACTTGATAGCATTCAAGCAAGATCTCTAATTAAAATTAAAAGTCACATTTGAGCTCGTTACGTTCATAAGAGTCAGATTTTCATTCTCGATGGCCAGCGATGGAGGGAAACATTTGAGTTTCGTTATGGCCGGGCAAGCTTGCAGTGGTTTCAGTATGGTACTGTATCAAAATGGCACCAAATAGTGCATCTTAGTAGTTAGTCTAGTACACTAGTGTACGTGTTAATGTGTAGAGCGACGTATATAGGTACTCAATCCATCTCAAATTATAAACCATTTGACTTTTTTGACTTAAAGTTTGACCACTCGTCTTATTAAAAAATTTACATAAAAATAGTCAAATTTAAGTTATTTTGAAGAACTTTTATTAATAAAACAAACCACAACAAAAGATTTAATATTTAACAAAATTTTTTGAATAAAACGAATGATCAAATTTAGAGTCCAAAAAGTCAAACGGTTTATAATTTAGAATGGAGTAGTGGTAGGGTAGGAGTACTCTGGTGGCCACCCGCGTGCCGACGCTGACGTGCGATGGAACCCCACTGAGAACAAAAGGAACAGCAAGAACAAACCTCGAGTCCGAGCGTGCGTTCGCCAGATTCGGACTCTCGTGCGTACAAAGTGAACGAAAATTACCAACCGCCTCGTGTGCCATCGCCCTGACACGAGAAAAATATTCCGCATTTTGTATGCATGCTTCTTTCCGGTCATCATCACTAGCTAGCTATTGCCGTGCACACGATCGAGCTGCACAGCACAGGCTTTGCCACGTACCGCGAATAATATAATGCATTCGTCGACACATACACAAATCGAGACGTACAGGGCGCGTGTCGGCCGGCCGGCATGGGTCGATCGGGCGGCGTCAGCAACGAACGCTGGCAACCTGCTGCCTGCCTACAGACAACCTTCGAACTTTTTATTTTTGGAAAGTTTCCATTTTTAATAAAAAAATATTTTTTATAAATTTCTATTTTTAGAAAGTTACAGAGTTATACACATAACTACACTATAACTTATACATGCAATTTATACACATAACTTCAACATATATCTTCAATAGTTTAACTGACAAAGTAACGTATATAACTTATATATAACTTAGTACGCATAACTTTTAGGTATAATATTTTGCAAAACAAATCTATCAACATAATTTCTTAAAAAGCAATAAACATTATACATAAAAATTTTATGTATAATTTATTTGTATAACTAAGATATATAACTTGTTTGTAAAACTTATAAATATAATTTCATGAACAGACTTAGATGCAAAGTTAGACATATAAGTTATACTCCCTCCATCCCAAATTGTAAGTCATTCCAAAAATCTTGGAGAGTCAAAGCATCTCAAGTTACAATAAAGATTTATAACATCAAATAAGTATACTATGAAAATATAATTGATAACGAATCTAATGATACTTATTTGACATCATAAATATTATTATATTGTTATATAAGTTTGATCAAACTTGAGAAACTTTGACTCTCTAAGATTCTTGGAATGACTTACAATTTGGGATGGAGGGAGTATTTAATAATTTAGACTACTATAAAAGGCAAAAACAGAATAAAACAGAAAAAAATAGGAATAGAATACAATATTAGTTAATTAATACATGTATTATAGTGGTAGTGCTAGTCTGCAGCAATCGCAACGAGAAGGTAGTAGAAAATAAAAAAAAAAGTCATAGGAAGGGAAAAGGACACCGATGCACGAGAGTAGAAAAATAGAAGGAATGAATCTAGACGCAAGATGGACTCCACGTGATCGTTCGTTTGGACTCGAACCCAGCGAACGACCGCGAGATTGGATTTGCGCTGCCTGCTGGCACGTAGCGATCGATCGATCCATCCATGGATCGCTCACACTCACACGCATGCACGCACGCAGTGAAAACGTACGAGTCGGCATCCATGTGCCTGTCACGGCCGGCCGGAACAACGGCCGGGGCTCGATCGCGCGCGCGCACATTTCTCCGTCGACGAGGAGACATCTAGGCACGCACAGGCACATGTGACAAATTGGCAGGTACGCGTGCCGATCGGCACGTTGTTTTCACCCCTGAAACGTTTGCGTCTCCGCGGCGTGCACGTTTAGATTGCTACTGTACTGCACGTCGATGCCAGAACTGCATAGTCGTTGTCGTTGATTGGCTGCTGCTCTTCTGGTTCTGGAATTTCAGTGGTTCGTTTTTTTATTTTATTTTATTTTATTTTATTTTTTTCTTGATTGAAAGTCAGTGAACTCTGCTCCTTTTTTACCAGACTAGGTGAGTGTGTGTATTGCGTGTATGAGTGTGGAGTATGTGAGTTGTATAGGTTACCCGTAAAAAAAAAGAGATGATCTAGACCATGTCGTCTCCCATGACCATGGTGAGGGAGGCGTTGATGGTGGAGGAGACGTCGGAGCACTTAAAGCCGACGGACACAAGCGGCATGTCGCAGACCTCGAGGATGCCCTGGAGCTCGTTGGCGGCGGCGGCGCGGAACGCCTGGTTCATCTCCTCGGCAAGGGTCTCCTTGGAGACCTGCACGACGAGGTCGACAATGGAGACGTTCGGGGTGGGCACCCGGAGCGCGATCCGTTGAGCTTGCCCTTGAGGTTGGGGAGCACTAGCGAGACGGCCTTGGCGGCGCCTGTGGACGTGGGCACGATTTATGTTAACTTGCTATTGTGCATAGATTGCACGATAATGAACAGCATATAAGTTAACCACAGATAAATTAGTTTTTGTCTGTGGTAGTACATTAGATTTGTGGTATACGACATTTTTTATCGATCACTATCCAGGATGTTTGTGGTTTGGAGAGCACAATAATCTTCATATGCCTTGCAGCATTTTTCACTTGGTGTGTGATCGCTAGATTTTATAGACAGGGTTTTTACAACTGTAGTTCTATATATATGGTTGTCTGTAACCAATGAAACTGTCAAACTGATGGGTTTGGATGGGAATCCTGCACTGTTTGTAAGGGTTTGGGTAAATGGCATGATTGGCATGTGGTAGGATATAATTAGTCCATTGAGACTACAAGTGATCCGACTGGAGTTTAAACTGATTTGTTGATCGGAGCTCAGTGTTTTATGACAAGACAATTTCTGCTTTGTTTGCGGAATTCAGTCCCCAGGTCACTAATAATAATATGTTATTGCGCCACGGATCCGACGTGATTAGGATCGGCAAGTTTTTTACTTGACATTGTAGTTTTGACCATAGCCAATAGATTTCCCGTACTGTAAAGGGAGGACCAGCTTGGTTTGTTACACTTAGCCTTACGAAATTTGCTGGCAGGCAAAAGTCGAACAGAAACTTTTCCCAACGAATGGTAAATGAACTAGTTTCAGAATCCAACCAAATGTCAGCTTAAAAGAAGGCTTAGTTTAGCTTGCTTTTATGCCCTATTTAGTTCCTATGGAATTTAAAATATTTTGAGTTTTATCTTTTCATTTTGCAAAATGGAACTAAACACCACTCAAAATATTTGGCTGTATTTTGGACTCAAGAGGTCAAAATAAGAGAATCTTTGCATTGGTTTGTGTGTCATCATCACAATCTCCATCATTGGAAGACAAAAATTGGTTGGAACTAAACACCCCACCAAAATATTTTGCATTTTAAATTTTAGAATCCAAAATAGTTGATATTTTAGATTTTGGATTTGAGTTGAAACTAAACAAGGCCTAAATTCTAGACATCGTCCAATCACGCCCGCCGTGCAACTGAAACGCGCGAGGCTTCCGTCGAGAAATGAGATCCTTCTCCACTGCATGCACGTACGCAACCGCATTTCCGTCGGTCAATCCGTATCCAGTTCCCAGTCCAATGTTTTACCTGTCCGGCTGTCCCTCCTGTCTTGTCTGAAGCGGGGATGCAGCGGTTGTTTGACCGGGCGGCTATTTGGACAGCTGTCCACGCCCCATCGCCAACCGTCTAATCTTTTTTTCAACATCTCCGGTGAAAAAAGAAAACCAAGGATACCAAATAACCGTGCCGTCCAATCTTTTTCTCTTTTTTTTATCTTTTTTTAAACACTTCCGACAAAAAAAACAAAGAAACTAAACAACCACGCCGTCCAATCTTCTTTTTTTTAACACCCAAGGAAGAAAAGAAAAGAAAAGAAACCTAACAAGGACAAACAAGCGTCGGATGGCATTTGCGCTGTCTTCTCCCGGACCGGCGGGTAGTAGATGGGGCAGGTACTTACTGTACTGTACTCTCGATCTGGTGCTGGTGGACACCTGCAGATCTCTGGTGCATGCTTTGACCACGTACGACGTACGTCCGGCCGCATATAACGATACGAATACGATACAGCAAGAAACAAAAAACATGTGCGTACGTTACGCACGCCGCGCCGTGCCGTGCATTAATACACTATATGGGCATGTTTGGATCAGTGGCGGAGCCAGAATTAAAGTATAGAGGGTCATTTTGTCAATTAAACTCATAATTACATTTTTTTTGTGACTAAGCTCATAATTACATTGATAATGGCAAAATTAGTCTTAATAATTACTACTACTTATATAATCAGGTCACATGAAACGAAATGCAGTTGATTGTGTGGTCTATTTTGTTCATGAAGACCATCACATTCTTATATTAATTTATCATATATGTATATAAGCACATTAGTCGCTGGTTCAAAGAGTGTTGGTTGCTGCTGCCTATTGACTTATTATGCATTGGACTGAATAGAATATGAGCTCTTCTGAAAATACACGGAGGCAAGGGGCCGGGGGCCATGGCCCAGCATGGCCCATGCCTAGCTCCGCCAGTGGTTTGGATCCCTTGACAAATGAAAAATGGTAAATAAAATTTACAAATTTTTTGTTAATTTCTAGTGTTTAGATTCCTTGTCAAATGACAAATGATAAATGACATATATAAAGACAATTATACCCTTAATAATTAAACTCTCATTCACATGTTATGCATAGGAGGAAGGGGTATGAGTGGAAATATTTTCTATTTGTCACTAGTAAATGATAAATTTTTACTTTTTTATCATTTTTTGTCTTGTATATTTGGATATATTTGTTAAAAAATAATATTTTATTTACCCTTTTACCAATTTGCCAAGGGGATATCAAACCGAACGGCCGGACACGATGCGATGCCAAACCGATCGCACTGCCGCGCGCTGGTCTTTGACATTAATGTCTCGTGGTGGCAGGGGGAGAGCTCACCCGTGCGCAGCTCACAGCGCATCGGAGCTGGTCGGCGTATCTTGCGGCGAACGGGGCGGAGCCTGCAGTGCGGCTCGCGAATACGAATACAAAACGGATGTCTCGAATTCGGATACGCATTCAGATATTTACTCGATTTGGAAGACAACATTTACTAATTTTCTTTATTGATAATTTACAATTACAAATTACAAAATCATGTAAAGACTAAAGTATTAGTACATAACAAGTCTAGACAAAAATCGCTCATTAAGAATATCACATTCATCCATATTTATTTTAATAATTAATCTCTACAACTAAAACCGATTCACCCCCGACTCAGATTCACCCGGCGCCCCAATACGCTGCCCGGCCTACCCGCAGCTGCGCTCCCTGACCCCGCACCCGCACCCACGTCTCCTCGGCTGCGGGGCACAACCACGCCTTCCACCCGCACCTCCCCGACAACCGCCCCTCGCCCCCTCGCCTCCATTCGCACCTGCACCTCCCCGGCTGCCTGGCTGCCGGCGGTTTGCCGCCGCTCCGCCACGAACCTGCACCTCACCGGCTGCATCTCAAGATCGGACGCCGCGGGGAAGGCGCCTGCATCGCTGACTGGAGGGCACCCGCCACAGACACTCGTATCGCTGCTCGATATCCATTAGGACCTCGATGACCTAGGAGGTTGGGACTCTGACACCGACGTGCTCTGGTTGCCGGAGCCGGTGGCGGTGAAGCTGCACCGCGTCCTGATACGGTGGCCATCCTATATCAGCGGCGGCGGTGGCCGCCCATCCCCCTATTTATGGCTCCGCTTCTCCATTCAGGCGAGTTCCATTCCATCTGTTGTTCACGCTCAAATGGTATGTTTGTTTATCCGTGCAAAATATCTAATCAGTAGTGGGAGCCGAGCGACATGCGAGCGAAGTGATTTTCTAATCCGTTCTTTTCTAAGATAAAAAAAAAAGACAGGACGAGGGAATCTAATCCGTTCTTTTCTAAGATCCAAAAAAAGCGACAGGATGAGGGAAGGTAGTCAGAACGGGAAAAGAACAGGTCTACGGTTAACTATTCCTTTCTGCCATTTTTTGTATCAATATAAAACCCTTGTGATTCTGATGATGTTCAGATAGCTTCTCTGATTATGTGAGTTCATAAATTCATATTGTTATTTACCTCAACTACTGTAGGATGAGGATGCCGGAAACTCAAGATCCTATGGTGATTCAGTTGGCTCTGCTTCAAATAATAAAAATTTCATTGTCGAGGAAGAAAAGGACAATGATTTCAAGTGCAGCTTTAAGACCAAAGAACAGGTCCATTGCAATTCTTTCTATTCATTGTGAAATCTCTATAGCTATTCCAAATGGTTCCAATGTAACTATTACACCAATGCAACCATTCAGTTTGATGTTGAGCTGCTTTCATGAACAACTATTGATGCAAGAAGTAATGTTGCGTCCTCTAGATTGATTTTATTGCTGCGAGAAGCAGCTACTGATACACAAAGACATGTCTCTTTTGTTGCAGAATGGATGTTTGGAGAAAAAAACATTTCAATGTGCTCCAGTCAGCTCTACTGACCAATAAGTTTTCTGAATACACCATGGGCTAATGTAACGCCTTCACAATGAATGATATTAGTCTGTCTCACCATTGTCATTTTATTCTGTTTTTAAATATAGCTTCTTGTGATCCTATTCTACCTGAGCTCAAATTCCTATTTGATTAATGTTGTACATAATTAGAAGGAGCTGACTAGCATTTGGCTCATTCATCAAGGTTAGGTAACTGCTTGATCAACATTTCACGAAGTGAGCCTGTCTCCTGTCTCTTTGGTAGGTGATAAGCAATTAAGAAAAATACTCATACAGGAAAGCACATGCAATATAGTTATCATGTTAAAATGTTTGTAAAAATTCCTCTCTTGAGATTAAGTTAATTACCTAAAAATTAATGCGTACGTCACTTGGAGCTGCTATATCATATATTGCATTGGCACAAATTATAAATGTCCTGGGAGTAGCATGACGGGTTATATTTTACTAAAAGTTGTAATTTCAAATATTTTATTAGTTTTATTTTATCATGAAAATAAAGCAGCCCTTCATGGAATGTTCTGTATTCTGCATGGAGCAGAAAGCCATGGTATATCAGATGTCATCGGTACCAATCTGCGCACAATGAATTTCCACATATACTTCATGGAAGAATAGGTGTGTTCTCTCCTATTCACAACTAATTAAATGTTGCAATTAGTTTGAGTTACTTGATATATCACTCTGTTCTTAATATCATGGCTTTTAGTAGCAAGGTGTTTATAGGAGAGGTGAATTGGTGAGCATTAGTGCTTGTTCTTTTTTCTGCTTCCTGCTGATCAGTGTGCATATTAGATTTTCCTATGAACGAATTTTTGCATTGGATCAGGATTGAGAATTTTAAAAAATGTTTGTATGCTTGCTTGTTTAAAGTATCTGTTGAAGAGATTCACACTTTTGCTTCATCTCAGCAAGGAAGGAAAGGAGCAAACTATTGGGGAAAAAAGAGAGCGAAGGTTATGTTCCTTTGCTAAAAACTGTGAAAATAGTAGATTCCTAGAGGTTTGTCATGGCATAGTGGGTAATTATTTGTGCCTCAATCTTGCAAAAAATTATGAGATCTATTGCTGGATTATGGATTCTTGGCATGTGGATGAGAAGGGAAAAGACGTCTGTTCGTTTTAGCTTTGGATTATAAAAAGCATGCTCTAACTCTGGTTGGCTGTACACCCCTCTTTTTCTCTGACTATGGCATTTAGAATGGGTAGTGCATCACATACATTTATTATTTATTTTTACTATACTGTATATTTGCTTTGATTTCTAATTAAGAATCCTTGCAGGGAACTGCCACCCACTTATTGTTATTTTGTGTGGGATGAGAACAAAATTACCTCTCACTGATGGTGATTATAAAACTCAGTCAAATTTTTTTTGCATGTGATGTTCTTCAGGTAACTTAATTCGCTTAAGTTTTGGCAATTGAATTGCTGTCACTGGATTGTGTTGGTGTATCTTAGTTTATCCATATTATCTTTAATCTAATTTATTCTCAGTTTTTGCCAATCAAGGTAAAAGTACCTTGGCATGGACATTAGGTCGGGAGATCCACACAAGAGACAAGCTAACATATGTCCTTGATGGTGATAACTTAAGACATGGCCTGAACAAGGGTTCTTGGCTTGCTACACTTTAATTTACTTTGGAAAAGAGAGAATCTTTTTGTTTTGTTGAAAGCATAATTGGTGCAAACTTTATTGTTGTGTGTGTGTGTGTGTGTGTGTGTGTGTGTGTGTGTGTGTGTGTTGTGTGTGTGTGTGTATGTATGTATGTATGTATGTATGTAATTTTCAACTGCAAATATCGATGGAAATCTATCTGAAACTTGTGAAAGGATAAATACATCTAGAATTTCAGTTGGCAAAAAATGTGTGAACTTTGGCATTCTCTCACGACTAACTAAATGGTTTATAGAATGCTTATCTACTATTTATTTGTCAAGTCTGATCCATCTCGCCAAAGGGTGCTTAGTCTAGTTGGCTAAGTTACTCGAGCGGCACCCCACAGGTCCTGAGTTCGATTTCCCGTGGGAGCCGTGGTTTCTTGGATTTATTCCAAGATTTTTCGGCTCGAGATATTTGTCGGCTCAGTTCTTCGGAGGTGGGTTTGCGTATTTATTCCAAGATTTTTCGGCTCGAGATATTTGTCGGCTCAGTTCTTCGGAGGTGGGTTTGCGTACGTGTATTCATAGGTTTGAGTGTGCGTGCGTGTTTGAGTGTTTACGTTGTAACTGTGTAATTCTAAAAAAAAGGTTTGATCCATCTCAAATTTTGGGCCGAATATTTAGGTCTAAAAGGTTTATACTGCTCTCACTGTCCTTGTGGCTAGCAGAGTAGCAGGGGAGATGGAGATCTCAGAGAGAGAACGTGGAGGTTGAGTGAAAAATGTTACCATAAGATTTGAGGGGTGTTACCTAAATATATTACTCATGAGTATATAATTGTTGTCCCGTTGAAACGCACGATCAATTACCTAGTCATATAATAAATAAAACCATTAATAAATACATATTTTTAATATATATATTTATCAAACAGATAATAAAAAATATTTTCATCAATACATAAATAAAATAGAGTAATTATAATTAAACTTTATATTAATGTATTTTTATTATTAAAATTAATGATATTGGTCATTAAATTTAAATATAACTTTTAAATTGTTTTATGGATGCAATATTTTTAATATTAAAATTAATATCATAATTATTAGTTATGGATATAATTTTTTTTTCAATTATACACTATCATTATTAGTATTCTATTGAATATAATTAACCATTAGTTATAGAGATAACTAACAGTTTTATATAGTCGATTACGGATATTGCCGAATACGGATGTGGAATCGGATAGAGAAAATCGACAAAAACGAGTTCGGATGTATCCACTTTACTACCACATTTGAATTCGAATACGGATACGGATATCCATATTTACATTTTAACGGATACGGATATTGGATAATTCGGATTCCATTTTCATATTTCCATCCATAGCTAGGAATGGAATTTCCTCGGTAAACGCAAAAAGAGCTGGTCTGATCTGCCGCACCGCAAGAGTTGGCAGAGATCGATCGATTCGCGGAGGGGACTAAGTGGGTCCCCCTGCCAGTGAGGCAGCACCGTTTCCGTGGCCACTCGGTATGCATGGTGTTGAAGACATGTGTGTTTGTGTTCAAGCCTATGCATGCATGAGTATGATACTATGATGTATACTAGAACATAATGTCTTCAAGAATAAAATATAATCTATGCATAGTAAATATGGTTTCATAGTTAGTCATGGTAACACCACGACATTGAACACAAATACAGTCATTGCCACTGTCACCATATCACTATCGTCATTATTGAGGTCAAGCATATCACACCAATAGATATGCCAACATCTTTTGGAAACATATTTCAAAGAGCACTTGAATCAAAGCATCTAAAGTTCTAGAGATAAATTCCTAGACTTGCATGTTTTATGCTAGATAATCTTGTATATGAAATTCATAACTTATGTTGTTGATCCATCCTTATTAGCTACTCATATCATCAACAAAGGAATGAGGCATTGATGGTTCAAAAATAACTGTATTTATAGCATCAAGGACACATATGCCAACAGGGCATGGATTATACATTTTTACTGCACTTCAAAATTAGATGAAGTTTTACTAAACTGGGCAAATAATCGTACATCATCAATAGCACATGTAATTATATGCATAGATAGATTGTGCAAGGCACCTAACGTCTGAGTACTTGGCTTCAAGGTTTCTATGTCTAAATATTTCCAGGAGGGGTTTAATAGCTCAATCCTTGCCTAGGGAAGTTTTTATATGCTCAGCTACCAAGTACCTTGCTCATGCCAAAACCTGCAAAATAAATAGGATAATAATAATAAGGCTTAAATAATCAAATAATTAGATAGAGTGGAGAATATCGCTCATGTCAACACTGAATTCAATTTATGAGGTGAAGATGTATCTAGAAATCTGTGTTTGTAGTCTGGTATACAAAACAAGTCAACAAAAGTGATCGAACTAAAGTTTTTAGCAGTACCAGGTAACATGTGCTTCTATTTCCTATGAATTTCTTGCAATATTCCTTCCATCTCCTCCAAGAGTTTTTTTATAAGAGCTCAAACTTGAAGTAAATTAACCTAAGTGCTTTCTATGCAAATGAAATTTTTTATAAGGCCTAATTGTAGATCCTGTTCTAAAAAAAAGGTTCAGACATGGAGAAAAAATATAGGAACTTATGCTCAAATATGTAGAAAAAATTAAATTAAGCCACAATATGGGTGGTTATATTAATGTTTTTGGGTTATTGTATTAATGATTGAGAGTAACAATCCTCTGCAATAGACTGTTCCATTGTACAAATCCGAAGCATTATCAAACTATTAGCCTACAAGCATACCATCGAACACAAAGCACAAGCAAGCATATATATATTAAAAAAATGGCACAATGAAGCGTTGTCTCACCTTACAATGACCTTGGCCTTGACGCTCCCTGCGGCTTTGGAAATTTAATCTTCCTGGATCTACAGAGATTCCATATGTCAGCTAAGGATATGTCCGAGGAGAAAAGGCATTTCTTAACAAGTATGGCTAAAATGAAAATGAGGCCCTTAACTTGTCAAATTACTGGGACATGTAAAATTAAACTATTCTGTCATATCTAGTGCAAATATACTATTTTCTGGTAATATCCAACAATCCATGAGTCTTGAAAATGTCATAAGAAAATATTTGTGCAATTGCCTAAAAAGAAACTCAGCTAATGTGCATAATAGAATTATATATGAGCGTGTGCTCGACTTCTAGAGCATTGTGTTGTTCAAGAGAGTCCAATCTTGGATCCAAACACTGCACGAGTCCTAAATGAAGTTTAGTGTACCCGAGCCGGTAACCAGAATGAAAGAACATGAGGCAGCACTGTGTGCATACTGCCCGCCGGTGGTCATGCTCACGAATCGACTGAACACATATTGTTTACTACTACTATTTTTAGGAGCTCTTATCTGCTGTCGTCGGGGCGCGCTCTTATCTGCTGTCGTCGGGGCGCGTGCAGGCATAGGCAAGCCGGATCCACTGCTGTAGAGGCCGGATCCGCTTCTACCGAGTCCTAAGCAGGCCAGATCCGCTGCCTTCGAGTCCTAAGCAGGCCGACCAGATCTGCTTAGTTGATCCATTGATCTTGAGAATGCGTGAGATATTCGTTGAGCCTGGGGCAGTACACTCTATACTTGGGATCGGTAGACGCCTTCATGCATATGGATCCGCCGAAATTCGTCGCTCCCCAGCCACCACCATGCTCGGCCTTGCCTTTGGCGTGAGAAACGACGATGGCACACTGGGGCCGAACGATGAGCGAAGCGCGGGCTTGAGAAAAACCATGGATGCGCTAGTGGAGAGGGTGGAGGAACGGCAGTGGCGAGCCGGGAGCAAGCGCGGCCAGACGCGAGGGTGGCGGCGACGGCGGCTGCTGCGTGAATGAAGAGAGGAATGACTGGATGAGGAGACTTTAGGGTTCAGATTGGTAGAGGGGATCTTTGCAAAATGTTTAGAAGGGATGTATGCAAAAAGGAGGACAATGTCGAATTTTCTCTTCTTGGTGTAAGAATAGAATTTACATAAGAGCTTCATATGCAAAATATTTCAACGTGGATACCGATAAGTTTGTTAGCTTGGACTGCGGGTTAGTTATTGAAAACATGGAGGGGATTTTCAAAAAAAGAGAAGTTGCACGTAGCTCGCCCAAGGAGAAGCCACGTCGCTCAAAACTCTGTGGTCCGAGCAGACGGGAGTGATTTTTAATAACCGCGACTAGAACAGCAGGCGCCCGAAGGGCACCCTGCAATGACTAAAGAACAAAAACTATTTAGTGCATGATATATGTTTTTCATAATTAGACATGGTAGCAATACAATATTAAGCATATTGTCATACGACCATCAGCGTATAGTCTTTGCCATACAATCACAACCATCAGCATATAGTCTTTGCCATACAACCACGACCATCAACCTGTTAAGGCAACACAATGATAATATTGGTTGATACAAAATGTTACCCTATTAGAATATAATGAATCAAAGTCAATATTTGAAACAATGCACACTTCGTTGCGCTACACTCGAACACATTTCTTGACTTGTATTGTGCGCAAGGATGAATTTGAGGCGGTAGGCTGACTTAGCGTCATAATAGACCTTTCTTTCACTTCAGGTTTCATCTTGACAGCGACCTACTTATACTTAGATATGATCACCATGGTAGGTTATATACACGCTACGCTACACACATAGAACAAAGTATATCAGATCTTAACACATGTAACTGAATATGTTATTGGTTCATAGTAAAGATATATTCAGTGAATAAATGTATACAAAATATGTTTGGATGACAGGAGCGTAATCATAATGCATAACACTTGGAATGGCATATATTAAGATAAATGTCACAAATGGCATATATTAAGGTAGAAATGACCTCATCATGGTAAATAATTCTTATATATATACTCCTGCTGTGAAAAGGACCACACATTTTACTTTCGGACATCTGAATCATTTCTTTTTTATGGTTCATACTTTGGATATGCATTAGCTTATATAATGCATAATAAAGGGATGAAGCGACTGTTGGAAAAGTTTGTACCAATTCAACATAAAAGGCTTTGATAAAAAAAATAGAAAGCGTACAACCATATAGACGGCGGCACCAGGTTGGTCCACTCCATGTAAGCCAAGAGGTTGGGAAGACCTTTGGGCAAGAGAGTGGGAGTCGAGGCACGGCCGCACAGGTAGGCCAGATGGAAGCCTACGCAGGGGCTGCATGTTGAGAAGGGTGCCACCAGATTTGGATAGAACTTAAGATGCCATCTACAGTAGCATCATGCAACCTATAAAAAAATCATTAATTTAGATCATAAAAGTGCTCATAGGATTTTCAATGAAGGCACAACAAACTGAGAATAGAAAAATCTACCTACAAAATAATTGTGCCGCATCCTTTTGCATTAATTAACCCAAACCCAAAATGGACGTGTTAATATAACAGCAAAGAGGTAGTTGGAGTTAGGCTAATATGGTTGCATAAGGTTAGTGGGAGTCAGGAAAGACCTTTGATTCAAAGGTGGGGTTGTGCTAGATGATGAGAGAGCCAATGCAGTAGAGGCTAACACAGTCATGGAGGCGACTAAGGTGACGATATGGACACATGAAGCTATACTAAGGCCACGTCACATGAATGGACACATAAAAACATCCCACAATCTTAAGGATCTCTGACCACTTACCAAGCTCTTGAATGTGAAGGTATATTTTTTGCATCCATGTGCCCTGTACTTTAACAGAACCCTGATAGAGTTATGCTTGGCAACCAAATCATGAGCACACAAGCCCAACTTATAATCTTAGCTTGAACACAATATAATCCCATATAGCTATTTGAAATGGGAAGTCAAACAAATAGATAAGGACTTAATATCTAGCTTCCTAGGCAAGAAAAGAACATACTGTTAGTAAGTTGCATAAACACAACTTCATGCAGTGTTTTAATTTAGAATGGTCATATTAATACACACAGATAAATAATAACAGCAAGATGACATGATATTCAAAGAGGATATGTTTACAGAACCCAGAGCACACTAAGATATTTTTAGAACTAAAGCAAACAATATCAGTTCAAAGATAATTCTTAGAGAATACAACCTTATATAAAAACAACATGTCTCATCGCACAATGGCAATTGAATGCATACAAACATATAGTCAAAGAAATTTAGACAAAGTTCAAACCTATTAAGAAGCATAAAGGGACATTTTGAGTAGTAGAAGAAATTCTCCCTCCCTCTGACTCTAAACATAATTAAAAGTGAAGTGCTACTTTCTATATTTTAGATTTAGAATTTAACTGTATCCATACCATATCCACTTGGAGAAATATCGTATAAATAACTACATATTCGCTATTCTATATCCATTGCAGTGATAGTGTTGTTTGGAGACCTAAAAACACAAACAAATGTTTCAGCAAGCATACTCGGAAGTCTGTATATAAATAAAATAGAAGAGTCAGATACACTACCATGTCTTCTTCGACAAAGAGGTTGCGTCCAAAATAAAAGTAGCAACACAATACAAGCTAGACCTTACCACTGTTTCCAAACTCACAGCAGGGCACTTCGACCAGCCAAGTGAGCGGATCTGGCAGCACCGGCATGGGTCCTTGGATCTCCCGGAGGCACCAGGCGGGAGCAGAACGTCCCAGTGGCGCGGCAAGCCCTGGCGTCGTCGTAGAGCCACGAGAGGCAGCAGAGGCGACCGCGGCACAACACCACCGGGAAGAGGCAGGGCCGCAAGCCATTTCTCCTGCAGATTCAGGTTCGCCCGTGCGACACGAGGCAGAGACAGGAGGAGGGAGGATGCGATGACGGCAAGGGGAGGAGGGAGGACGGTAGCTAGGGGAGGAAGGAGGGGGCGACGCCAGCTAGGGAAGGCCCGGAGGAGGGAGGAGGGAGGGAGGCCGGAGGTGATGGCGGCTAGGGTTTCGACTGCCCCCAACCCGCAGTCCAGAGTCTTTTTTTTGCGATGCGAAGATGGCCGCTCGTGAGTCATGACCCAGCAAATGTGCGGGAGGACTGGAAGAGCGATTGTTGGAAAGTCTCTGGACTGCGGGTTGGTTTTTGAAAAGATAGAGGGGTCTTTTGCAAATTATGAAGTGACACATGTCGACATAAGAATGAGCCAGCGATGCTCCAAATTCTGTGGTGGCTTCAATCTCAAGTGGGTTTAAACAACCCCGATGTATGGGTATGGGTTCCTCCATCCCTCTGCCACCCAGTTTTGGACGCCCAGTGTTTTTTCTTTTACCAACGACAGGACAGACAACGCCTTGACCCTGACTACTCCCTGAAGTTGGAAATGGAACCCCGGTCCAATCACTAAGGATAAAAACGGATCAGATACAAACGGATATTGCTGATATTGTATTTGTTTTTATATTTCTGTTCGGATTCGGATTCGAATACGAATAATATCAGAAATGTCGGATAGGATATGATTAGATATCGACATCATAAATATACTGATTTTAGTATATAGATACGGATACGGTATCGGATGTTAATCTTCGGGCTTGGATATGGACAGATCTAAACTCCTCTAAACGAATTCGGTCGGACGGATGGTCGAATAAATATCCGTACCGTTTTCATCCCTACCAATCACTACTCGAATCGCTGGACAAGAGATTTTCAAAGTGAAGTCTAGAATTATAAAGTTGCGGTGTTTAGATCTTTAACCTCGCTTTTTCTGTAAAATTTTCACGGAAATTATACTGCTGGACCGTACCTCAAGTGCTCATTCTTTGGAAATGTAACTAAATGAAGTGGTTAAAAACCTAAAATGTGAAAGCACTGGGCCCTGTTTAGTTCAACAGTCCCCAGGTTTGAAATGGTGGTAAAAGAAAAGTTAGTTTACCTTTTTTCTCTTTGTTTTTGCAGGAGTTGCCACAGGTCTTGAAAAAGAAGAAAGACAATTGCATTAGCGCTAGGGAAGAAACGGATGGCTCATGGAGTCATGGCTCTGATATACTCGTACATGGGCAGTTTGGTCGCTCAACCACGCCAAAAAACACGGACGCCTGCTGCATGCAATGGTCTGACCTGTTCGTTTGGCAGAATTATGCACTGTTCTGGCAGGATTATGTACTGCTGACTGATTTCTTATGAGAGAAAAATACTATTCTGACTGGATTTAAGTCGGCTGAAAAGTCAAGCGAACAGGATGACTTTCCCTGCCCTCACCTTTTCCCATCCGCACCCTCTCCCTCCCTATCCCTCTCTCTCTTTCCTCCCATATACTATACGAGTAGTGGAGGTGTCTAGGTATTGATTGCTACTGGAGCACGGGTAGACAACCAGAGTGGAGGGAAGTGGAGAGGATCGGAAGAAGCAGTACGTATATGCAGAAAGTAGTCTGCTGCGGAAACAAAACAGTCTTGATCTCTCAGTCTCTCATCTAATCAAGCCGCTGAGTATCATTTGTTGATCTTTGTGGCGGCCCTGTTCGTCGCTCCACTTGCACCGGGAATTGTACGGGCCTGATGGAAAGCTGAAAAGACGAAACCCATTCGAACCGAACCCATCGTCACAACGAATCCAACCCAGCATGCTGTCTATTGAAGGTCACTGCAACCCGTCCAAAGCCTGAACGCCAGCCCAGTTCTAAACCCAACAAAAACCCCGTTTCAACTTTGAACCCAATTGTGTCAGACCTAAAACGAGGACTCGTGAGAAGGATTGGTCGGATAAGAAACGACAAATGTTTTTTGTACCGTAGAACAACATATGCAAGCAAATGAAGCAACACACTGTTTCGGGGAATTTACCCCTTTTGTTTTAATTGATATTGTTATGACATTTTTAAAAAAAACTAATGAGCTAAACTTGAACTCCTGAAGAGATACCCGGAATGCCAGGTTAGGTCTTCGGTGTAATCATTCACCAAGGATCCACGGGTGCTTTCGCCAAAACCCAGCTCCGATGTCAACGTGGTCCACTTTCACATCCCACCGTTCTATCGTCACGCCATTGTCGCTGCCATGCACCTGTACAGATTCGCGACACGCTCACTTAAAATGACAATGAATCTGGAAGCGAAAGCACTTCAAAAATAATTTTCTGGCCCAATAGCAGCGTCAACACAATTTATTGGAGCAACCAAGGTCAATAGATTTATCAGTAACGTAGCTGACAAACTCCGTTCGTCAATACTACCTCCGTTCGTCAATTGTTGACGTTTCCGACCATGGATTGAACTAGGTATGAACTAATCTACCCTGTCCGAACGTCATCAATAAGAATACGGAGGGATTAAATATGTACATGCCATCAAACCCGAAATACTTTCAGTATACTTTAGAAAAGTTGCTTCTTCTATTGCTACAATTTGTTAAGCAACAACCGCAACAGCATATGAAAAACAATATTTCTGGTGAAATGTTCCAAAAAAAAAACCAGCAGAAAGGTACCTTTTGCCGGAAAACACACGAGCCCTTTCGAAACATTGCAGGTTCATTGTTGTAGTTCATTTGAAATTGCTGAAAAAGCAACTCGTTTTTATCTTTTGATAATGTCCCCTGAGGAGAAAATTGAAGCATTAAAGAACATGGACAGGCATGGAAATGAACAAGACCAAAAGAAAATATTTAATGCACAGATCCAAGAGAAAATATTTAATGCACAGATGATGAAAGGAAAAAAAAACCTTCAATGTCTCGTGAGCTTCCTTTTCACTTCTTCCAGATTTCACTAACATCCAAAAGCATGTGTTGTATTGGTTGCCAGTGTGACCTGAACTTAAGATGTAATGAATAAGTTCATGTCTTTACTTTTTTTTTGGCTATTTTAAGTGATGCAACAGCCCAGTCTGAAGTAGGATATTGTGAAAGAAAAACGAAGCGGCGTGGAATCTATAGCCATACAAGCTTTGAAGCTTAATACATTCAAGATACTTGAGATGAAATCAGACATATCCATACTTGATTTAACTGAGTTAAGTTGTGATTATGTTTGCAAGAAGAATTAACTTACATTCCGCTTGTCTCCATGACAAGTATTCACATAGGATTTTTAGGTTTGGACAACACAGAGCTTCTGCCTCAAAACGTGGCGGTGGCATTAATTCCTTGTGGGGAAAGAACTTTTTCCATTTCTTCATGTAAAGAGAAGTGAAATATGACGAACAGGAAGAAAGTATTAAGCTGCAAAATAAGTTGGCACCATCGTATTTATTCAAAAGATCGACCAAAGCACAATGCACAAATACCACACAAATGCATAAAATTGCTAACTACCTCTCCTGTCTCCGATATAATTCAGTCTTCTCATGGAACACAAAGCTGCAGCAATAACAAAAAAATGAGAACGATTGTTTGCACTGAATGCCAATAAAACAAGAATGGTCGTACACAAAGAATGTTTGAGTTAAGGGATATAAATGTGTATTAACAGTTCCGTCGTTGCTGTATGGTTCACTTCCATGAGAGTGGAAAGAATCTTTATTTATCTTGCCGAATACTAAATTTATTTATTTCAGATAAGTTCAGTACATGAGAGTGGAAAGACTGAAAGAGTCATAGAAAACATAGGTTTTGTTTTCGGCTTGTTTGGTTGGTTCCTGGCCGACGCTGCCTGGCCCAGGCAGCAAGCTCAGGCGTTCGATTTTGAGTGCATGCGGCCAGATACGCTCCTAGCCAAAGTTGCCTGGCTCCAGTATACCATCCAAACACGCCCTACATATTTAAATAGGTACCACATACCTATACTCGCTGTCAAAACCATAGCCAAAGGCAATGTCAGGATATTGCTCCATCATCAAAGAAGCAGATTCATTCATCAAGCTTAGAGCAGCAGCATCATTTGGCTTGTCAAATGAATGAATTGTTGTGAATCTGGAAAAATAATTGAATTCAGTCCTCCGTTAAGTAAGGCAGAGTAGGTATCCAACAGAGAATCCAAGATGCTTTATATATATAATACATATACAAAAAAAAGGGGTTCCTCATTGATTAAATTGACAGGCATTGATGCGAACAACAACCCAATTACAGGGTGGAAGCATGTGGTTGATGTCAAACTGCTTCATAAACTCATGCCTACATTTTCCTTTTTCCCAAATATACCAGTTAGGTCAATGCTGTATAGCTCGACCTCAGTTGAAAGGAATCTAAATCCAAATAACTGAAACTAACCTTCACGGAGGATGTGCTGATGAATCTGCCAAAACTCAGACCCTATGATATCAACGTGCGCTACTGTAAGTATCGGTCGTGTTCTTTTTATGGGGTCCCCATAATCAAACTTCACGACTTTTTCTACCTAAATTTATATTAGCAAAACATTAGTAATGAAGAAGCTGCTTTGCCGGCTTGAATATATTTTAGCATTACCTTCTCTCGGTAAACACTGGATCCTTTGCGGAACATAGCCAGTTCATCATCATAGTTCATTTGGAATTGCTGAGCAAGCAACTCATTCTTGTCCTTCTAAGATGTTCCCTAAAAGAACAGATGATGAATTAAATATAACTAAATGACACAAGAAAGAATCTAAACTCTAGTTTACACTACCTTCAACGATAGTTGGGCCTCCTGTTCACTTTTTCCAGATTTAACCAACATCCAGAAGCAGGTGTTGTACTGATTATTTATATGACCTGAAAGGCACAAAATAAGTAATGCATATGAATTAATTAGTCGAGTTATTGCTAAGTTCTGAAGCACACATAGATCTTATAACATGTAGTTTTATATTATGCTGCTTGAGCTTCATAGGTTGTACAAGTTTGTTGATCATAATGAGAGCCATGATTTTCTTGTAGGATATCCGTGCAAAAATATTAACAAAACAGGAAGCCTCATTTGGTTATACAAGAAAATTCTGATTGCAGTTACAGTAGCTTACAGTCCACTTGTCTCCATGCCAAATAATCACGAATGGTCTTCAAATTTGTATAGCATACAGCTCTCGCATCAAAATATGGTGGCTCCTTCAACTCTTTGTTAGGAAAGATTTTTTTCCACTTCATCACGTACACAGAAGTGAAGTAGGAAACACATAACGAGAGAATTTTGCTGCAGTGATTAGTGGATAAGTTAATAGCATGAACCAAAAACAGGCACTCATGGTTCAGAAGCAAGTGCAATTTTGCAAAAATGAACATTGCAAACATTCAGCGAGATACCTTTCTCGTCTGTGATAGAATTCGGTATCCTCTCTGAAAACAAAACTGCAAAGTAAAGGTGAATGTGAAATTTCATTATTATAGAGCTTTAATGCTGAAAAGTTTAATTAGCTAAAGCAGTCAACAATGTGCTTCAATTATATATGGAAAAGAAAGGCTGGACACCAAGAAATTCAAAACAGATATTCTTTTCACAGAAGGACACTGATGTTGAATAAAAGCTTATAAGGGCCTGTTTGGAACGCAGGAATTTCATAGGAATCAGTCCATTTTCACAGGAAAAAGTACAAGAACAGGAAAAAAATCCTCCGTTCCAAACAGGCCCTAATGGAACCGTTACGAGAGGATGTCATACCTGTACTCATCACTAACACCATAAGCAAAGACTATGTCAGGGAATTTCTCAAGCATAGCAGTGGCACAAGTGTCCATCAATATTAGAGCATTCTCATCGTTTGGTTTCTCAAAGGCATGTAGCTTCGAGAATCTACATAACAGAAACTGAAGTTAGTGGATAGAAAGACAGCGATCAACTACTCCAAG
This sequence comes from Microstegium vimineum, assembly GCA_022036555.1. Classification (NCBI taxonomy): domain Eukaryota; kingdom Viridiplantae; phylum Streptophyta; class Magnoliopsida; order Poales; family Poaceae; genus Microstegium; species Microstegium vimineum. Next base: position 31,922,645 of record CM039131.1, read on the forward strand.
TTCTAAGCAATGTCGATCGACATGAATAAAGCAAAACTAGAGATTCCATGGACATGGCCACCTGGTTAATGGATTCGTTTGCACACTACTCCCTCCCGATTTAAATTATCTTTGACCATTCGTCTTATTCAAAATATTAGTTCAAATATACAAAGTTATAAGTTACATTTCAACTTTATTTAGTGATAAAACAAATTGTAACAAAATATTTGATAATATTGTAAATATTTTGAATAAGACTAATGGTCAAAGGTAACCAAAAAAAGTCAACAGGCGTCAACCATTTAAAACTGGAGGGAGTAGTAAACCATACTTAGTGAATCAGTGCATAACTCAGAATGGGAATCAAAGCCAAAGAAAAACAACAGACAAAATGAGTCTATCCAACTGCTACAAACAGTTCAATCACTAGTGGAAACAACAATTTGTGGTGAATCAACTTCTTCTTTCAGCCAAGTCAAGTCATGTACCTGTGGAAGTGGCAACCGTCTATGCGAACAACGATCCAGTTGGATGGAGGGAGGCGGCGGTCGAACTCGAATTCCCTCTTGACATACTCATACTCGCTGTTGGCCATCACTCCCTCCCCCAATGCACAACAACGCGCCCGGACCGGAGCTATGCGCAAGGAAAGCACGGCGAAAGACACGAGGAAGGCAGCGCTGACGAGAGATCGAGCACCGCAGTGAGCAGCGCCGAGGATCCCCGTTAAGCTTCGGAGTCCAGCGCGGGACGGGGGTGGCGGCGACGGCGTCTTGACGCGTAGACGACGACCGAGTGTGCGAGGCCGCAGCAGGCGGTGGGAAGCAGCGGGACGCGCTACGTCGGCGAGCTGATGCTGAGCACGGGCGAGGGGAGCGGAGATGACGGCGAGGCGCGAGCGGTGGAGGCGGTCGAACGTCTAATCACGGTGGCGTGCCGGGTAGGTTTAGCACGCAAGTCGGCTGAGGGGACTTATTTTTTAAGTCCTACATGAATAAAAAGTATAGTAGTTTCTTAATTGTTGTATTAGATAAAAATGGATGGACTAGTACCTAATATTGAGGCTGTCTATTCGAGTTTGTTTGATAAACAGAATTATAGTGCCTTGAGGTGCCTATATTTGCATAATGCTAAGAGCATCTCCAAGAGACTAGCTAAATGATCTTGTAAAGCTAAATTTAGCTATTATGAGGGAAAAAAGGCCTCCAACAGACTCTCTACCTGACTTTCCAAATTGGCTAGCTCTGCATCCCTTCCCCTCTGCTCGCTATTGTTGGACAACAAGCTTCGCTCGACATCCGTCAGGTTGGCGCGCTGGAGGTTTCCTTCCCGCGCATATTGTGCCCGCAATTTCCCGCGAACAGGAACACACGCCTCGCTCCAAGCCCACCTCCCCACCTCCGGCTCTCATCTGTTGCCCGTCCCCGTCCCTCTCAGGTGCCCTCATGTCCCGGCCGCCGCGTCGTCCTGTTCCGACGGCTGCACGTGAGGGGTATGGCGCCCCATCTTCTCAGATTCCCAGTTCGGCAGTAGTTCCGTGGGTCAAGGAAGCCAGGATTCGGATGGTTGCGAGGAGCTTGTGAATTTGGATTGGATGAAAAATGGAGGGGTTGGGCTGCAGATGCGCCGGCGGGTGGTGCCTCCCACCAGCTTTGGTGCTCAGATGCAGCAGTTCTCTTTCCCAGCCGATGGGCAGACACCACAATTTTCCTTCCCAGCTACAGACCAGTTCGACAGTGAGGAGAATTTTTCTGGTGAGGCCTTGTTCATTTTATTTAATTTCTCAGTTTGTTCATAGTGGTGTGTTCCTATGAGAAAAATTGATTTAGTTAATAAAAAGAAAATCTAGAAATGAATTGTCATGATTATTGTTCATATCTTGCTCCTGCATTGTACCTGAACTTTGGTATATTCTGTACTCAAGGGTTGAATTAGGAATGTCCTCTTATTTGGGAATAATTGTACTCAGAAGTGATCCTGTACAGTTTATGTAGTATTCTTTTTAAAGAGAAACAGGATGTGGTTGCCCCTACTGTTAAAATAATTGCTTTTAAAAATAAAATACAGTCTTACAGAGGCACCAGCAAAGGTCTCAAGAAACAAAGAAGGAAAAAAAATAAGATAAGCCTACACAAAGAAATTAAGCTAGACTGTTTAACCATTGGTTAATAAAGGGGAAGTAGCTCTTTTTTGCGCGAGAAAGAAGCAGCGCAAAGTCAGACTTGAAACACCTTTTTGCTTGGGCCAAAGATGGCTGCACCTGATTGAAAATTAGATTATTCCTTGATTTCCAAATTACCCAACACATGCTTAGGATGACTTCCATGAAAAAAGGGACATTCAATTGTTCTTTGATCCTTTCCAGATTTTGTAAAGAGCCTAGGTGCTGTGAAGTTTGAACTTGAATGATCCGCCAGCAGCTAGAAGCAAAAGGACAGTTAAAGAATAGATGCTCCAAAGTTTCTTCGGTTGGTCCAATACAGAGAGGACAGTTATAATTATCTAATTCCATGTTCCTTCTTCTCAAGAGATTTCTAGTGCTTAGTCTATCTATTAGTAAAAGCCATCCAAAGACTTTTAATTTGCCCTGAGAAGAATTGTTCCACAGCCATCTAAAACTTGAGTGAACTGTCCTTTGAACACTCATCTGTTTATACGCCTTGGATACTGAAAAGTTTGATGAATTCCAAATATATGTCCAGCTGTCAGCTTGGTCTGTCAGATTCATCGTCTCCAGCTCATGCTCCATTTGTTGATACCGTTGAAATGCTTGCTCTGATAAAGGCAGGTGAAAGATATCAAGGACATTTGGGCTTAGTTTGCCTGCTGCAATAGTATGAAATGCTTGCTCTGTCAGATTTATGTAGTAATTTCAGTAGGTGATGTTTGGTTCTGTCGTCATCATCAGTGATAGCAATTTGTTGGAGACTGGACTGATACATTTTCTCTAGTTTTAGGGTGACATTTAGATTGCAAATTAATATTATTGTTTGTTTTGCAGCATCGATGCAAGGCAATGGGCAAGGTTAGTTTTTTCAATATTATTCTTGTTCCTGTGCAGCTGATACATCCAGAGAGCAATGCATTGCTCTGTACCTATGGTAGTTCCTTCACAGCAGTTCGTCATGCTATTAAATTTATTTCATGCACTTGTAGAACAGGTTGAGGTTACTTGAGGCATGGGTATGCACTTGTAGTTAATATTATTTTTAGCACTTCTGTTTTTTTCTCAATTTAGTATTTATCAGTTGTTGGTCGTACATCTTCTGTACGAGATGTTTTAGGTCAATTGAGACTAATATGTATCGGTCCATTAGTTGTTGTGAAATCATGTAGTCTTCTAGTGTGCTAGTTTCTGTGAATTTGTACTTCTAGTCTGATTGTTACTACATTTCCTGGAGTCTTACATCAGTCAATTAGTTTGCTAGACATATTAACAAAACAATCAGTAATACTTTGTAAATTCAATATTCTTTGTTATTTGTTATCACAGGTGCCATGGATTCAAGGGGATATTACACTGATCTGATTACAAATGACTTTGTTGATGGCTTGTCTGAAAATGCACCTCCTGCTCAGGAAGCAGTAGCACAAGAGGAGCTTCAAGCAGCAGGGAAAGGAATTCCTAAAAGATCAAAAAATTTCACAATTAAAGAGGACGAACAACTTGTGAAATCATGGCTAAATGTGAGTTTGGATCCAGTGAAAGGTGTGGACCAGTCACGTGTAACATATCGGAAACGGATACATGCACATTTCCATGTCCACAAGGATTTCTCCTCTGATCGCACGCAAGGGTCTCTGATGAACCGTTGGTCTGGTATACAACACGATGTGAACCTGTTTGCTGGTTGTCTTTCTAAGATTGAGAACAGAAATCAAAGTGGAGTGACTATCGATGACAAGGTTTGATGACACACATTTTCCTTTTTACAATTATATTTGATTTGGATGCATCTCACACATTCGTCTTTATCCACTATGTAGCAAGCTGATGCATTGAAACTGTTTATTAATGAAGACAAGCAGCATAGGCAATTTTCATATATGCATTGTTGGAAATTATTGAAAGGGATAGCTAAGTGGGCAGATAGGCAGAAGCAGATGGAAACCCAGAAGTCAATCAGTAAAAAGCAGAAGGTTGTATCATATTCAAGTCCTGCATCGGCTCCTGCATTGCTGCCTGCTGGTACTGATGATGAGAATCAGCATTCAAATAATACACTTCGGAGACCACCAGGGCAGAAGAAGGAGAAGCATAAATTACGACAACATTCTAGCATCGAAGCATTGGATTATCTTTTGGCAAAAAAGAAAGAAGCCGACGTAGAGAAGGAGTTGAAGAAAGAGGAGCGGTTGACGAAAGCCTTTGCATTACAGGAACAAAGGATCAGACTGGAGAAAGAAAAACTTGACTTACAAAGGGACCAATTTGAGTTCAACAAGAGAGAATTTGAATTCAACAAGAAACTAGAAGAAGAGAGAATTATGAAAGTCGACACAAGTCACATGAGCCCTGACCAGCATCAGTACTACGAAGTGCTAAAAAATAACATATGTGCAAGTCATCTAAATAATTAGATGTGTTAATGTCTGAAAAAAACAATCCTAAATGGACTTATATTTAGGATCAGAGGTAGTGTTTTGAGATATCGATTGCCTGGATAACTAACCACTTTGGTACATCTTGTGTTTAGTAAAAACAGTTGAAAATGTTTCTAGACGAAAGTGTTGAAAACTTGAAATATTTATGCAAGTTATTTGCTTGTGTGTTGATTTTAGTGGAGTTTGGCAGTGTTGTCCAATATTTTTGAGGTACAAGTGGTATGCTGTTTTGGCTTTTGGCAACCACTATCTTGTGTCCCCTTTGATTTTGCATATGCTCACCTTTGTCCGGTTTGCCCCTTTGACCGGTGGCTATGTACAGTGTAAACTTTTGAAAGATGAAATTACCCTTTGCAGAGTACTAGTGTTGTAAATTATCACAAGTTGATTGGTGATATTTTGTAAGATTTTTTAAACAAAGGTTGTGATTTTGCAGAGTACTAGATGCGTTAATGTCTCAAAAAGCACAGTTTAAGAACTGAATGAAAATACAAAATCAAGATAGCCTTGTGCACAATCTGTTCAATAACTCAATGAAAAATATAGATGTTCCTTCTAGCAACTATAGTCTGCATGAATATACGATAATATTCTAAAAGCGAATAAAACCATTTAACTATTATATAGATCCGGATGATTTTGCCATAGGTGCTCAACAAGGTCGGCTTGAAGTTGTGTGAGTTTCCTTGTCCTGAATGTTCTTGTAATTTTGAATGAATTCATCTAGTTCAGGTATATGATCATGCGATATTTTCACCTTTTCTCCTATGTCATCATAATTAAAATCATCTTCGTCAATACCCTCATCCTCGACAATCATGTTATGCATAATGACACAAGCATTCATGATTAATCCAAGCGTTTCCTCATCCCACACACGAGCTGGCTCTCGAACGATAGCAAAACGAGCTTAGAAAACCCCAAATGTCCGTTCAACATCCTTCCTGCAAGCTTCTTGTGCCTTGGCAAAATATTTCTTCTTGTTACCTTCTGGCTCTGGTATGGTTTTGACGAATGTGGCCCAAGATGGATATATGCCATCTGCGAGATAATAACCTATTGTATAGTCATTCCCATTGATGCTATAATTAACCTGTGGACCTTCACCTTCAGCAAGCCTTGCAAATATAGGAGATCTCTGAAGAACACTGATATCATTATGGGAGCCTGGCATCCCAAAGAATGCATGCCAGATCCAAAGATCTTTAGAGGCAACTGCTTCTAGTATAACTGTAGGCTCCTTTTTATGTCCCGATACACACCTTTCCATCCAACTGGGCAATTTTTCCAGGTCCAATGCATGCAATCTATAGAGCCAAGCATTCCCGGAAAACCTCTACTCTTACTAATTGCAAGTAATCTAGCAGTGTCCTGCTCATTAGGCAATCTCATGTACTCAGATCCAAATACCTGAACAACAGCACTGACAAACCTTTTCAAACTTTCTAGAGTAGTACTCTCCCCAATACGTACATAGTCATCTGTAGTGTCAGCTGCTACACCATAAGCTATCATTCGAAATGCGGCTACGACCTTCTGCAAACAAGATAGTCCTAAGGTTCCAGCTGCATTTCTCTTTTGCACAAAGTAGTCGTCATGCTCCTCAATTGCATTCATTATACGAACAAACACATGACACCTCATTCGAAATCTATGGCACAAGACAAATTAATTAGCCACAGCTACAATACATGTACAAAATAAAATTCAAACTACGAGGGGAAAATACAAACCTGCGTCTAAAAAGGTTCGGCCCATACGTAGGATTTTCCGAGAAATAGTCCTGAAAAAGTCTGAAGTGCCCGGATTGCCTATCTCGATTCAATACGCGATGACACTCTATAGAACCTCGGCGATATGGTTGATTGTCAAAGTCCTCTGCAACTATGTGCGCGACAGTAATATCTAAATCATCATCATCGTCCGAGGACTCAAATATTTCATTCCATACACATGTGTCATAGAATTCATCTTCAGAATCCATGTCGTTGACACACCTTGAGCTGTACTGAACAAGAACAAAAATCTCTGATCTACCTGACTAATTCAATGTTAGCCAAATAATATGTACAGATGGCAAAACAACCTCCTACCTGGCTGCAATCACATGCTACGAGCAGGTTGTCGTGTGATGCCCTCAAGCCGCATGTGGCCAACAACAACGCTGCCACCAGTAGACTGTCGCGGGCGTGCTGTCCCTTGCCAGGCAATGATCCTTGCCTTGTGGTGTCACCGGCTGGACTTGGCAACGCAGCTGATGTGTGGTGGCTTGAGCAGATCGCGGCTTCAAATGATGAAGTGGCTTTGCAGAGCTCCTTGCGGCGGCCGGCGGGTATGAACGAGACCAAGTAGCTGCGATCCAGAAAAAAAGGAGATCGAGGGTGGTTGGGTGACGTGACAGACTTTTGAATATAGAGAGTCTAATTTAGAAAACCTGCTGGAGCGTTCTAGTGTTTTATATTAAGATTCATTTTACAAAAGAGCTAAATCTCTAAATTTAGATAGTTAATTTGAAGAGTCTCTTGGAGATGCTCTAAGAATGGCAGTTGAAAAATTAATATGTTATTGTTGCAAGTATACCCTTTGCAAATGGAAGATCAAGGTTCTCCACGGCCACAATTTATTGTAAAATCTTATGTGAACCAAAGCCATCTTGAAAAATCATGACCAGACATTTTTCATTTGAGTAGAAATCTATCCCTTACAGATTTAAATTTGGCTAATGCGTTGCGGTGTCAATTTTATTTTCCTTTATTCTGGAAAATTGCCAATTCATTAATATGTTGTTGAATGATGTGCACAATGTATTGCTTCTTACATCCTTCACTGTTATTTCAGGTTGTTCGTTTAGCCTCCTTTCAGCATGCTCCATCGATACCACCTTTTATAGTGCCAAAGCAATCCAAGATGGATGGAGATGATTCAGTATTTCAGAGATAGAAGATATGCTGAAGTTGATGTCGCTAGAGGAGGGGTGTCTGTTGCGGTAACTCGCTTCCCTCCTGAGCAGAAGAGACCTATTGGACCTCTTGTTGTGGTTGGTGTCAGAGATGGAGTTCTCTGGCTTGTTGACAGGTATTATATACCCTCCTAAGCAGTATTTAACTCTTTATAATTCTTCATGCACAGAAATGATGTGGAACCTAACTATTACAAATCATTTGCCTTTTATTACACTTTTTGACATGCTCACCTGGATGTAACTCTGAAATGTTCCATGTTCCTTAAAAGGTATATATGTGTGCATGCCTTGTCACTCAGCCATCCTGGTATAAGATGTCGTTGCCTTGCAGCATATGGGGATCCTGTTAGTGCTGTGAAATGGTATGTGTAGAACATTTGCCTCTTGCTTTCTTTGGGATTGAATAATAATACTATTATATCCAATTATGCAAGGCAACTAGACTTGGCCGAGAGCATCATGATGACCTGGCTCAGTTTATGTTGGGTATGGGCTAGCTCTTCATTTGCCTGGAATATCTAAGAGGTAAGACCTTTGTTTTTGCATATTGAGTTGTTCTATATGACATTCTAACATGCTAGGACAAGTGTCAGAGCAAGTATGACATACATAATTTTTTTTCTTTATGTGAATTTGTTTTGATGTCCCTCAGGTTGGAGTTCGACCTTGCGATGCAGAGCAATGACCTGAAAAGAGCACTTGCTTGTTTATTGACAATGAGCAATTGCCGAGATGTGATGTTACACAGATTCTTAATTTGGCAGTGGCTAAACAAGCTAATCAAGAAAGTCTTGCAGATGCACTGCAGGGAATAGTGAAATCTGTCAAGGAGTTTTTTGACCTTATTGATGCAGCAGATGCCACTAGGCAATCTGACATTGCTCGTGAAGAGATTAGCAGCTGCAACTTCTGTAAAGGGAGCTCTGCATGGACAGATGCTGAGAGGTCTGGCACTCCGTCTTGCAAATCATGGGGAGCTTACTAGATTGTCGGTATGTTACTTTGACCACAGTTTAAGGCTAATAGTTTATATTAGAAACTTGGATTTTTATGCATGACGATTATTGGTGATAAGAACATAGTGGCCACAAAGTTTGATGGATAAAATGTCGTCATACAGTTAAGAACATATCTAATAGACTAGTACAGCTTTGAAGGATAATATAACATGAAACAGAGTTCATGCGCAAGTGTGTACTGGGGCCTGATGTTGCCTTTTCTGTTTTGGTGTTGCATTGTGCCTTTTCCACCAAGGTGGCAATGTTGGAAGATGCATTGCCACACACAAAACTCCATGTATACACATGAACATGGCCCAAAAAAAAATCCGTGATCTCACCTATTGGAAATGCAATACATTGTTATCTGTGAATTGCCACAAATCTGTAGGAATAACCACCAACACCAGTGTACTTGTTCAGGGTTTGGTAAGCAATTTGATTGCAGCTCGACATGGACGAGAAGCAGCATTTGTTGCTGCAGTTCTGGGAGATAATGCTCTTATGAAAAAAGCATGGCAGGACACAGTGGCTGAGGCCGTTTTACATTCTCAAGTAAGCCCATTTCATGCATTTCCCATACCTTGTTCTGAGACATGGAACATTAGGGTTTCACCCTTTGCAGAATGAAGCAATTTTTCTTCATTATGTTTTGTTCCATTGCTGTTTTTTAGTATTCATTTTTTGTTCACAGTTACTATGATTGTGAAACGCTTACTAGCATAATCAACTCCGCAAGCCCATGGTCGTCCATCATTAAGGAATTTGGTTATAGCATGGAATAAGATGCTACAGAAGGAGCTGGATCACACACTAACCGTGAAAACTGATGCCGCTGCAGCGTTCTTGGCTTCTCTTGAGGATCCAAAGCTCACCAGCTTGGGAGAAACTGAGAAAAAGCCTCCCATCGAAATACTTACTCCTGGAATGCCTCCCCTATCTGCACCACCGATCGTGATTAAAAAAATCCGTCACAAAACCTGGTCTACCTAATGCAGCACAATCCTCAAATGGACCCATAGGTGCTCCGATGGTTTAGGGTGTCGCCGCTCGTCAAGGCAACCCCAATGGTTCAGGGTGCTCCCATGGATCAAAACGCTCCTGGGGCTCAAGTTCCTATGAATCAAAGTGCTCCTGCATCACAGGGCACTGACGAGGCAAAGCCGTCGGAAGCTACAGCTGCCAATGCAGCTTCCCCAGCTGCAGCAGCACCCGGCAGCGGGGAAGCTACCACAGCACCTGGCAACGAGGAAGCCCCAGCAGCTCTAGTTACAGATGCAACAAACAACACTGATCCAGGCATCCAGCGACTACTGCTCCAGCTCCTGCAGCGGTCACCCATAGTGTTAATGCAGCTGGCGTTACACCTGTTGAAGTTGCAGCCTCTGCCCCCTCAACTGAGACGCCCGAGGCAACTGACAAGCATTCGTCAACAGAGGCATCGCCGCCACCACCTCCAGCCTATGAATCTGTTGTATAAAATATTTTTTCGAGTCTTTTAGCAGTGTGCCGATTTTTTGTATGCTGGTGCGTTTGATCCATTGTAATTTTTCCATACTGGTATAAGTATTTGTTATCCCAGTAGACATCAGGCAGTATGTGAGTAGCCCTGTACATCTGATGTCTGCGTCTGACGAGAACTTTTTTTTTTGAAGCTAGATTTTCCATTACTCATCAACTAACAAATCGTTTGCAACCATTGAAGAGATGTGTTCAGGTAACTGAGCCGAGTAGAGCCCCTCCCCCTGAACGCACTCATACCCACACTTAGCCAGTTCATGGGCGGCTCTATTACAGGATCTACTACCGTAGACACAAACAAAAGAAATGAAGTTTACTTCCGTCTAGAATTTGATTTCTTTTACTAGATGACCCACTGCTGAATCATTATACATTGGCGAGTTCAGAGCCTTGACCACCTCCTGGGCATCAGTTTCCAGTATCACCCGCCCAATGCCAAGGTATGCGGCTTTCTGCACCCCCTGCAAGCAAGCCAGCAGTTCAGCTTGAAAAGCATTCATCAGATGCTCAACTCTCCCCCCTCCCAGCCATCACCACTTCACCATCATCATCCCTGATCAAGAAACCCCAGCTTCCATTCTTCTCCTGTGCTTGAAAGGACCCATCTACATTCAGTTTTAGGATCTCAGCTGGTGGTCTCTTCCATTTGTCTTTGGGTTGTCTCAATCTTTCTTTCCCGGACAGTTGCATTATCACATTCTCATGCACATACAGCTCGTGAGCTTGGCTATAGCTGCTGCAGGTCTTCGTTGTCCCTCCTCCCTAATACGATTATGTTCTGACCAGATGTACCAAAGAGCAATTACCGACATCTCTCTCTTGGCTTCATCTTGGTTCACAATCCATTGAACCGTAGGGAAATCAGCAAGCATCACCCGTTGCTCCTCCATCAGTAACAACCGCCATATTCGTTTTGCCAGTTTGCATTTGAAAAACAGGTGGGCACCATCCTCAGCCATTCTCCCGCGTCTCACGAGAACTTACCCCCACTGTGTGAGCATAGCTTATGTTGTTTGTGAGTTGTGACCAGCCGCTAGAGGACCACAGTTCAATTTTTGCTTGATGAGCTAATCGTGTTGAATCATCGGTATCCTCCATGCACGACCGATTCGTGCAGGAGTATCATATTCTTTTGCCGATATTAACGTAAGTGCTGAGGTACGCAAATGCCTTGTTTCGTCATCTAAGAGCTTGCCCAACGCTACAGCATGGCGTGCTGCCCCATTGTCCAACTCAGCAGCGATGTTCCATGTCACAACAATTGGTAGCTTCGCAGTCGGTCCGAGAGTCTTGCAGAAGCCATCACCTCTTCACCTGACAAAAGCGCAAGGCATCAACCAGAGTTGCGTTGTGGCGAGCTGAGACGTACTCCCTCCGTCCCAAAATATCTGTCTTTCTCACTTTTCGAGAAATAGCTTAGATTAATTTTATATAAAAAAATATTAATAGTTATGATACATAAGTGATATCATTAGATATATATTTTGATCTAATTTTTTAAATAAATTTATTTAGAGACACAAATGTTACATATATTTTATATAAATCTAGTCAAAGTGGTGACACAAAAACCCAAAACAATAATTAATTTGGGACTAGAAAGATGCCTGTTTTTGCCAGTTGAATAAAGCTGAGAGAAGGTGAGGAGTAAACATATGCGTTGTGAATTTTAGTGGCTCTAGAATTTTGTGCCGACGTGAACTGGTCTTTATGGTTGAAGCCAACAAGATTGTTGCTCTGCGTTGAAGAAGCCCTAATAACTTCAGAATCTGTGCATACTGAAAGCTGCATGTCGGCCCCGGTCTGCGGCAGCAAAAAAGCTCAAAGTACCACGTTTTGGGTGATCGCCCGTTGGTTTGTAATCCCTGGTTGCTCGACGAATGTCAATGACCAAGTAAGGCAACATTAATATCTCGTGGTGGCCTGCCAAACCGATCGCACCGATGCCAAACCGGACGGCTAGCTAGTGCACGGCCGCTCGCGGTTATAGCAGTCGGTTACGAGTCCCAGTTCAGGACGAAGACATGCATGAAGAAGGAAGCGAAAATGGATGGAGATGTTGTACGTTACGTACACGGCCGAGATCGACGCCGGACGACTGGCCACGTAGCCTAGCTATAGCCGGCCGCGGTCCTTCCCGTCGCAGTAAACCACCGGCACGTGACGCTGTCCTGGAGAGAGAGAGCATGCATGCGGAGCCCAGACCCGGCCGGCGGTCCGTATAGTAGCCTGTACGGTACGTGGAATGACTGTCTTTTTTATAATTTGACCTTTTTTTGAAAGATTATCTCAAATAAACCCCCTAAGAAAAGAATTCCGATTCTAGACCTTTAGCTCGGCGTCACCATGGCTGGCGCCGAGGTTACACGTATCGGCGTCAGACGGTCTGGCGCCATCGTAAGTCCCGCAGAAGCCGACGTGGCTCCCACGTGGCACGAACCTCGACGCCATAGTGGCCGGCTCCGAGCTGGACGCCATGGATCTTGGCTCCGAGCTGTTGTCCATATATCTCGATTTGAAAGAAATAACTAAAATGTCTTCAAACTATGTACATCAATCTGTTTTAGTCCAACTAGTTACATTGTTCTCCTTTGAAACCAAGGTATGGGTTTCGGTTCTGAGTAGCACAGTTTTTTTTTGCTTCATTGTATATTTTTACAAAGGAACAAAAAAATCTTTTATTTGATTTCATTTTGAAACATCATATAAAAACAAATTAAACATAAATAATAAGAAAAGAACTATATTTTTTTGTTATATTTGCTTATAAAAAATTAGGTAAACGATTTGTTGTACGGTTCTTGTTCGTTTGCTTATAAAAATATACAAGTGTAGAAAAATATTAAATAAAAAACAAATTAAACATAAATATTAAGGAATAATAATATTTTGTTATGGTTGTTATAAAAATAAAAGTAATAAAAAGATTTGTTACGCGGTTTTAGTTCTTTTGTTTATATAAAAAATATACAAATGTAGCAAATTAAATTTGCTTAGTCACTTAACCAGTTGAGCTGTAGATCTATTGTTATATTTTACTCGAACAAATTATATTTATTTAATTTCAAACCCAGATCCATGAATAACAGCTCGGCGCCAAGATACATGGCGTCGACCACGACGCCGAGGTTCGTGCCACGTGGGCGCCACGTCGGCTTCTGCGGGACTTATGGTGGCGTCGGACCGCTTGACGCCGAGACGTGTAACCTCGGCGCCAGCCATAGTGGCGTCGAGCTAAGGGTCTAGATTCGGAATTCTTTCCGCCAGGGGTCTATTTGAGAGAATCTTTAAAAAAAAGAGTCAAATTGTAAAAATGACGGGTGGAACGAGAGGGATGGAGGGAGACCGCCGTCGGTTGCGTCGTCCCGTTCTGGTTCCGACGGTGCGCAACCGTTCACTGTATCTACTATAGCTAGCCAGCGTAATTATTCGTCGATACGCCAGTGAGTCTGGTCGGGCAGCTGCCGACGGGGCGCGGCGCGGAACGCATGGTTCACCTCCTCGGCGAGGTTCTTGGAGACCCGCACAACGAGTTCGGGGTGAGCGCGATCCTATTGAGCTTGCCCTTGAGGTTGGGGAGCACCAGCGAGACGGTGTTGGCAGCGCCTGTCGACGTGGCCACGATGTTGAGCGTGGCGGCACGACGTCGGTGGACATGGGCACGATTTATGTTAACTTGTTGTTGTGCAAGAGTAGATTGCACGGCAATGAACAACGTGATTCAGTCATATAAGTTAACCAAAGATAAATTAATTGTTCTGTTCGCTTGGCTTATCAGCCACTTAAATAATGATTTTTTCTCACAAGAAAACAATCAAAAACAGTATCAACCGTTTTATCAGTCACCGAAACGATCACCCGAACAGGGTTTAAAGCTAGTTATTGTCTGTGCTAATACATTAGATTTGTGGTATAGACAGTTTAGTGATCACTATCCAGGATGTCTGTGGTTAAGTAATGGCCCTCGATGCTTCTTATCCTTTTAACATTTGAAGAGCACAATAATCTTCATATGCCTTGCAGCATTTTTCACTTGGAAAGTGATCGCCGGATTTTATAGACAGGGTTTTGATAACTGTAGTTCTATATATATAATATATGGGTTTTTGTAACCAATGAAACTGTCAAAGTGATGAGTTTGGATGGGGATCCTTCACTGAGTGCATACATAGATTTATTTTTCTTCTTGTTTGTAAGGGACATCGATTTTGGAACATTTTGGAGACTAAAATGGTGATGCCATTGTAGGCGTCTGGCTACCGGTGAGAGTGCCAGGAGGCCGAGAGGTTGGCGAAATGAAACATATGGGCCTCAGGATTCTAGAATAGTTGGCCCAATAAACTGAGAATCTTATGTGCGGCCCAGCAGGGACAGGAAAATATACATAACCAAAAATAGAATCTGAATTGGACTACTAGTGACTAGTGAGAGTGCCAGGAGGCCGACAGATTAGTATTTCTTGACCATAGCCAATAGATTTCCCCGTACTGTAAGATGAGGATCAACTTGGTTTGTTACACTTTGCCTTACCGAATTTGACAGGAAAAAGTCGAACAGAAACTTTTCCCAACGATTGATAAATGAGCTAGTTTTAGAATTTAACCAAATGCAATGTCAGCTAAAAAAAAGTTTAGTTTAGCTTGCTTTTAGCAACCAAATTGTAGCCATCGTCCAATCACTCCCGCCGTGCAACTGAAGCGCGCGAGGCTTAATTCCGTCGAGAAATGAAATCCTTCGATATGATCTCCACTGCACGCACGTACGCATGCGCATTTCCGTCGGTCAATCCGTATGCAGCAGCACGGCCGAACTGACCGTGACCGCAGTCGTCGCACCCAGTTCCCAGTCCAATGTTTTACCTGTCCAGTCTTCTTCTTCTTCTTCCGGGCCGGCGGGTAGTAGATGGGGCAGGTACGTACTACTCTCGATCAGGTGCTGGTGCTGGCTTTGACCACGTACGACGTACGTCCGGCCGCATACGATACGAGAATACGATGGATACAGCAAGAAACAAAAACATGTGCCTGCGGATTGACCGACGGAAATGCGCTTGCGTGCATGCAGTGCATTAATACACTACTACAGTAGACCGGACGGACACGATGCGATGCCAAACCGATCGCACCGCCGCGCGCTGGTCGTGGCCTCGCGACCGGAGCGAGGTGGACGGACGGGGACGGAGAAAGAATCCTATGCGCCGCGCCGCTGGGACGCTGGTGCACGGCCGCCCGCGGTTATAGCAGTCGGTTACGAGTCCCAGCTCAGGACGACGACATGCATGAAGAAAGAACGATGGAGAAGCCGTACGCGTACGTACACACGGCCGATCGACGCCGGACGACTGACCACGTAGCCTATACCTAGCCGGCCGCGGTCCTTCCCGTCGCAGTAAACCACCGGCACGTGACGCTGTCGACCTCCTGCAGAGAGCATGCATGCGGAGCCAAGACCCGGCCGGCGGTCCGTATATAGTAGCCCGTACGGTACGTGGAATGGGAGGGAGACCGCCGTCGGTTGCGCCGTCCCGTTCCGGTTCCGGCGGTGCGCAACTGTTCACTGTAGCTAGCTAGCGTGATTATTCGCCGATCCGCCGGTGAATCTGGCTGGGCAGCCGGCCGGCGGCGGGGCGCGGTGACCAGCGCCTTGCTCGCATGCTCGCACTGCTGCACATTCCGCCGTCGTCCGTGCCATAACTAGTAGTGTACGTGGGCGCCTAGCTAGTAAGTTGACTGCGTCAGAGTAGTATAAAGAACAAAGCACAGAACCAATATGTACACTATTCTTCCTTTGGCCATACGAGTACAGATACGTACAATAGGCTGCTGTGTTCTACTTCTATATGAATTCGAGTTGATTTCAGTGACCACAGGGGCAACGGATGGGCGCGCTCCGCAGCGTCGGTTCTTGCTAAACATTTGTTGCAAGCGGTAAAGTGAGTTAGTTTTTTTTTATATACTGGAACGACATATGTACAATAGCATTGATAAGTACTCAAAATTGTTGTCATGGTCTAACAACAACCCAATAAAAAGATGCTCGGACCTGATAAAAATATTACAAACTCTTTATTGTCATGATTGATATGAATCACCATACTACACACTTTGCGGCGTGTGATCGTTGTTTGTATAAAACGAAAGATTAAAAAATAAATGAGAAAAAAAAGAGAATAAAAAAAGCTTGAATAAATTTGAAACTAAAAATAATAAAAGGTTTTGGGAAGTAGGAACTAAAAAAGATAAAAAAAATGTCTCTAACAGTTCAATATAAAACTATATTGACCTGGCCGAAAGACTACATACTTTTTATTTCTATAATTGATATAGACTACCACACTGCATACACTCCGATACATAGGATCATATATGTATAAAACAAAAGATTAAAAATAAAAATACTACAACCTCTTTATCGTTTGCTTCAGAACTTAAAACAAAAAAAAATTAAAAAATTAAATATAAATTTCAAAATTAAAATAAAAAACAAAAAATATAAAAAAATTAAAAATTAAAATATCGATGAACAGTGCCAGAGGCCCTCCCTGACCTCCAATTTATTGGTGCATGAGAGATAAGATATTTTATACATGGTACACACTTTCTCTTACAGCAACACATGCAGCAGCTTATTACAGCAACAGGTAACCGAGAGATTATTCATGTCTGAAGAGACAAGGAATAACATCCTTAATATATACGCGCGCGTACGTGTAGGGCTTGTTTGTCAGGGATCACTAAAGTTTAGTTAATCCCTAAAATATCAAACACCTTAACTAAAATCTAGGGGTCACTAAAATTTAGTGACTTTTAATCATAAAAGAGTAGCTAAAAATGACTAAATTGTACATAATGTTTTAGTGGGTGAAACCAAACATAAGAACACTAAACTTTAGGAACTACGGAGTACTAAACTTTAGTGGAGTTAAACCAAACAGACCAGGCCGTAGTACACTACGTAGGTGGCGTGTACGTATAATTCCATCCAGCCTCGTACCACAAGAACGTAAGTACGTGCCAGACAGTTATCTTGAACGAAGCTTTGACTGGAACGTACGCGTACGCCCCCAAGAAAATTCAACTACATACGATACGTACGACGCGAGTAGCCGAGTACGGCAAAACTATATTTACCAGCCATTAAGCTGGAAGACCAGCCCTGTCACACCTGTCGCTCACTAGCGCTATACTACGGAGTACTGACCGGCCGGGAGCATCTCTAGGTACGCGGTAGGTACACGTACGCCTTTGTCATACACTCCCGTGCTAGTACTTACTAAACCTCCGACCGGAACGACCAACTTGTAATAACCGATGCAGCTAATAACGCCTCGCCCAGTCCCAGTCCCAGCACTGAGTAAAATAGCAGTGGTCGTTGTGTGGTTCACCCAGCAAACGGCTTATCTCAGTCCCTGTCCATTCCAATCCAATAACACTACTACAAGATTTATTTACCGCAGCGTTGACATTTGAAGCCTGAAAGCGGACATCTTAAGCGTCCGCTGCGGTAAATATAAGATGACCGCTACGGTAAATCGATTTACCGCAGCGGGCATCTTAAGTTGCCGCAGCGGTAAATAGGATATTTACCGCAGCGGACGCCTTAGAATGTTCGCTGCGGAAAATCAATTAACCGCAGTGGGCCTCCTATAAGGCCCGTCACGGTTAAGGCTGAAGCCCATTAGACCCAGGGTGAGGCCCGATATTTAGTCCAAATATAAAAACAAGAACTTAGGGTTTCAGAAAATCCCTCCACTCTCCATCTCCCCTGCTCGCGGCGCTCACTCTCTCTCTCTCCCCTCCCTCTCCCTCACGCAGCAGATCCAGCGTTGCAGGGCCTCGCATAGCGCTCCCTGCCCTCCCTCCGCCCCTTCTCCCCTCAGCGCTGCAGCGGCCGGAGCCAACCCCGACGAGGACGGATCCAAAGGAGCTAGGCAGAGGCGGGCACGGCTCGCATCCCCGGTGGCTCGCGGCGGCGCGTGGGGCGCGGACGCGGCCCCGGCGGCTCGCTGTGGCGCGGACGTGTCCCCGGCGGCTCGCGGCGGCGCGCTGAGGCGTGGATCAAGGTTCGCGGCGGCTCGCGGTGGCCCTACGCGGATCGAGGTTGCCCGCACCTCTGCGCGGAGCTCGACGACGAAGACCTCCAAGGGCGGATCGACGACGACATCCTCCTCCAAGGGCGGTTCGAGTCCTCCCATTCAACGACGGCGGCGACGCTCCCCCGGTCATCCCCTCTGCAGCGGCGGCGGCGGGCCTGCCCTCTGCCGGTGGTGCGCGGCGCGGCGGCGGCGCGGGCGGTTCGCGAGCACCTACGGCGGCGGCCAGAACCCTAGATGGGCTCGTCGGGCCTGTGGATGGGCTCGGCGGGCCTATCTAGGGTTTTTTTTGTTTTTTTAAAATCTTTACCGCAGCGGGCATCCTAATCTGCCCGCTGCGGTAAACGAGGATTACCGCAGCGGGCACGTTATACTGTCCGCTGTGGTAAATGGATATACCGCAGCGGCCCCTTTCGTCCGCTGCGGTAAACCGTTTTTTTACCGCAGCGTGGCCCGCAAGCGGACGCTACTGCCCACTGCGGTAAATCGGTTTTGCCCGCTGCGGTAAATATTTGTGTAGTAGTGTAATCATCTATACAAACTTATTATATCAGAAAAAAAAACTAGATTACTTTTGTGTAAGCAGCCTTCCTACGAGTAAGTTCAACTTTGCCCACTGGTTGGCTTAGTGGGTTAATGAACAATATAATGTGACCTACATGCATGACTCAATTAGCTAGAGCAATCAATTATCTATTGTAGATATAAACATATTGGACCAAATATAGTATCTAATCGACCAAGTAGCTACTAAGACAGCCATTAAAAGGGCATAAATGTGATGTCTATTGGCATATACGTACTAAACCATAAGATAAAGCGCTATTACAAGAAGTAAGCTGATTATAAAAAGTACCACATCAGAGTTGTGTTGAGATGGAGAAGACAGAAGAGAGTAGAGAAGAAAAACAC
Source organism: Microstegium vimineum (assembly GCA_022036555.1). Classification (NCBI taxonomy): domain Eukaryota; kingdom Viridiplantae; phylum Streptophyta; class Magnoliopsida; order Poales; family Poaceae; genus Microstegium; species Microstegium vimineum. Next base: position 31,941,717 of record CM039131.1, read on the forward strand.
ACTTAATTACAACCAACTATGATGCACACTTGACTCCAAGAAAATCTAGGAGATAGCAAGATCGACCGACTATTATATATGTGTGGACTTTTAGCTAGATGAGTTGTAAATAATATAGCAATATCATACAACTAACAATTAGCTACTTTATTAGTCATGTTCTAATAAAACATATATATGTAATATATCTCCTTACATCATTAATTTTATCTTGGTGTGCCTAGTCATCATGCAGATTTAGCATATGAGATAAAGTTGTTGTATACACGTTAGCCCCCATCAAAAAATGATTTTTTATTACAAAAAAGTAATGGCAACTGAAGTAAACTTTCTATTCAACAATGTGGACTGAGATTTGATTTTTTGTTTATATTTTCTATGTTGTCCCCATTTAAAACATTACATTCAAGGCATGTGTTTGTATGCAGGGCTAATTGCTAACCAACTAAAAAATTATAAAAATTAGCTCTAGTCCATCTAAATCGGGGGCGGGGGTTAATAGGTGGACTAATTTTTAGCTAGTTTTCAACTATTTGCTAGTCAACTAATGTAACATCCCTGGTGTTAATCTCTTAATTAAAAGCTGATCATATCATCATATGCATTAACCATCATTCACTTGTTTGAAAACCTGGTTATGCATTGAACTAAAATGAGTTTACTTGCTTATGTTTGATCAATTGTTGAATGCAGGTCATCTTTTCAAATTCTCAAAAAAAATTAAAAATTGTATCCAAACCCTATTTCCCAGAGGGGGTGGATTAAACCCTAAACACGCTTTTCAAAATCTATAAAGTTTTTGCTTATGGTTGTTTAAGCAAAGTTGTAGAGCTCTGTTTGTTTTGCTTTTGTTGTGTTTACAGTTTTTCAAGTGTAGTTCCTGTTTTTAAAAGTATTTAAAAAGGGGGCAAATCCTTTTAAAAGGTTCTCAAATTTCAATAATGCATTTTTATTTCTAGGCTGATTTTGAAAATGTGAGTATTGACAAAGTTGTAGATCATGAAATTTGGAGTAACTTTCGTATTCAAAGTTTTTCATGAAAAACCCTGGAAGCTTGAGCATTTTGCAAAATAGTCACAGGGGTAGTTCAGTCTTTTCATCAAGCAGTTGCATGGCGGTGTTGAGCTCGACGCCGACATCTGGCCGGACACCTGTCGACGCCACCGTGTGACTCCTGTCATTGACTCACGTCCTGTCGTGTGCGTGACAGCGTCATGGAACCGTTGCCGTCTTCAAAACGGGATACCGTCCACTCCTGCCTCCCTTTCCACGCCACGCCATCGCTCTGCTTTGCTCCACCGAGCGCTCCACCATCATCGACGAGCTCGTCCGAGCTTGTTAGCCACTTCCAACCACTCAATCCTTTGCCATTGTCTTCACTTTGACCTCGCGCATTCTCGGGGTGAGTTGGTTAAAGCCATCGAGCCTGCATTCGTCTAGTGCGGCTCCGTCTTCCTCAACTCCGACGAGAGCGCCGCCGCTCTAGTCAGTCCTCGACCGGGCTACACAGGAGCCACATTGCCTTTCTATCTTATGTTTTGTGCTCCTTGTTCATCTCTGATCCTTGTCGGCTTCTCCGTTTTGCAAATGGTGGACCATAGCTCCGGGAACATCTTCGTTGCCGCTCGATTCATCGTCTCCGCCGACACGTTCTCCGTCGACAGCCGTCTCTGCTGCGTCTCTGGCCACATTTGCAAGCGCTTCATGACTAGGGTGAGCTCCTCGACCTCTCCGCACACTCGGTTGTCCTTGAATCGAGCCTTCGAGCTCTGTCCTCGAGCGCCGCCGCGGTTCATGGTCGGCGCGGCGGTATGTTCGTCGTCTGGTCGTTATAGTTGATTTTTTTTCTGATCCGAGTCTTGCGCTAGCTTCGTCTAGCCGTCCTGAGTCTGTTTCGAGGGGTAGTTGCCCTCGAGCGCGTGCGTGTTTTCTTCGGCGCACGTCGCGCAGATCCTCGCCGACCGCCATGGCCGTCGATGAGGATGTTGCGTTTAGCTCTGAGTTCGTTTTGCGTGCGCTTCGCGTTGTTTGGGGGCCGCTAAGCTTGCTGGAGTTGTTGGGTGAGCTGATCGAGACCTGTGTCCGTCGGCGTATGTGCGGTCGAGCTCGGGTCGCCGCCATTACCGTCGACGAGGTCTCCTGGGTAGGTTTTAGTCTCGTTTCTGTTGGGCGTTTTGCTCGTAGTTGTCTCCTGAGTCGTTTTCGAGGCCTAGCTTCTCCGATCGATGCTTGTGCTCGCCGGCATACGAGCGGACGAACTCCGATCTCCGCCGTCACCGTCGATGAGCCGTTTCTTAGGGTTGGTTTTGGTCGCAGCGCACCTCGTTGGGTTCGGCTCGGAGAGCCGAAACAGGTTCGAGGGGTAGCGGTTCGGTTTGGTCACCGACGGCGACGCGCCGCCGTGTTTTGTGGTCATCGGCGCCGCTGCGAGCGTCTGCGCCACTGACGGACGGGACCCAGCCGTCAGTGGGTTTTATAAAGGGTTTTTCCTTTTTCCTGTTTTGCACAGTAATATCTTTTGTTATTTTTGTATGTTTAAATCTGTCCATGTTTAAATTCTGCAAAAATTTGTGTATGCTCTCTGTGATGTGTAGTTTTTAATAAAAATATAACATGTCTATGTTCAGTATGTTTTTAATCCTGTAAAAATGTCCAAGTTATTTATAAAATGTTTAGAAACTCTAATAACTTTAGGCTTTGAGTGATTTTGGATTATTTGATGCAAATGGGCAATTGTCCAGTGACAAACACAAGTTGGACATGTTTGATGTAATGTTGTTTGCTCAGTTCTTTTGGATGTAATTTTTAACTTAGATAATCAAGATAAATAGGGTTTAATTAATTTGCTTTATAACCTCGTTTTGCTTTCCTTCATGAAGGGAAGTTGTACTCAAGGTGTAATTTGTTTTAATCTTCTCTTAAGAACATGTTTGTTTGTGTTGAGCATCATGTTTACTATTCAAGCATCCTCTAAAACATGTCATTATATCGTGTAGATTGTTCGTTGGTTGGGTTGGATACCTCTAGTGAGGAGGTTTTCTCTCTTGAATCTGAGCCCGAGTTCGTTTATCCCTCCAACCAAGGCAAGCCCCGGTGCATTCAAACATTTCCTTGTATTTAAAATGATTGCTTTAAATACACTTATGTTTATACTATTGCATTACGGTACTTTATTAAATTCCTACTTGATGCATAACTTTATCCTTGTACTATTGTACCTTTAACCTTGACACTTGTTTAAAGATGCAAAGTTTTCGCAAAAATGCTTAGTATGCTTAGATCTTTTATAGTAGGTGATTTCTGGTCACCTACGCATAGCGTATTGCTTCGGCAAATGGTTATGTTTTCTGAGAAAGGAATGATGTTGTTGTTGTTGGAAGTAATAATCGGGACCGGACGGACACGGTGTTGGAGAGCCATCAGCGGTGTCTGATGAGCGGGTTCTTTCCGCCTGTGTCATTAGGGACCGTTCGTTGATGCATAACTAGGGTTGTGACTTTGGAGTACTTATCACATACTCCGGGAAGCTAGACTCTGGCTAGTCCAGTCTAAAGGACGGTTAACCCGCACTGGGAGTGGAGAGATGGCGAGAGTAGTGTGTACCCTCCAAGTTAGCGAACTGGATGGAGGTGTACTGTGCTCTCAGGTGGCGGGACCCTGTTCTCAGATGGAGGATCCAGGGAAAAGTAGTCATATGCGTGCTTTAAGCGACTGTATATGTCGTGTGATAGGGAAGCCCCAGCTGGGATAAACCGGTTCGAATCGTCGTGTTCCTCGGATATGGAAACATAACCCTGTTTTCTTCTTGGTAGTTAATGAAACTTAAACTGGATACTTGTTGGATCCCTTTATGGATGGTTATTACCTTGTTATCGATCATACATCTAGATCGATACTTGAGTAATCTTATGGATAACATAAATGAATTTCAATTCTTTTATAAATGCTCATTTATGCAAAATACTTGATTTTTGTAAACCACACCTTGAATCCTATGACTTGCATACTGTTTTGTCCACCAAATACTTTTCTTTGTCGGATAAGTATTGTTGAGTACTCCCGTACTCAGAGTTTGTTAACCCCTGTTGTAGATGAGGATCACAACCCGGTTTGTGTGGCTTCTTGCTGCATGACCGTGGTCAGTGTAGCTGAAGATGATGAATAAACTGTCTTTGCTTGACTCTTGGGCAAGAGTAACTCGGTTGTTTGTTCATACTCTATCAGCAGCTTGATGTAATGTTATCGTATGACAATAAGTTATGTTTCAAAACTTATGGTTTGTAATATGACTTTAATTTTCCGCTACTTTGATGTAATATAAAAATTTCGTATTACTTCTGCAATGATTGTAATGAGGCGATCCTGTTCGGAAAGAGGTGGATGACCCGCTGCAAAGTGGCGACACCTGACGGACTAATTAAGGTTTGGATCATCTGTTGGGATTAAGTTGGTTAATCCTGACAAGTGGGCCCTATCTTAAGAGGTTCTGTCACAACTAACTAGCCAACCCTAATTGATATGCTAATCCTTTGTCCAATTAGTAACTAGCAATCTAGGCCAATTATCCATTGATGGCTAATGTCATACATTTTTCTTTCCCTACAGACCATGTAGTAAAACAACAAGTCACAACAAATGTTTCAGTATTAAATATTTGAAAGGAGGTTTCAATTAAATAGTTATTTAGCCAGTTGGTTATAAGATCATTGTAGAAGCAGCAGTATCTAACTTTGGTACTAATAACTACTACAACAACCATTCAAAAAGGAATAAATGTGATGTCTATTAGCACTATGGGCTACAACAAAACATGGAGTGAATCGATGGATGCTACTATCTTCATGGTCTAGTAGCTTTTGTGATTGCAAGTCTGCAACTATGTGTTAATGAAAAACTGGTGAAGATATGTTTGACAACCCTATTTTTTATATATGAGAATGTAAATAAGTAAGATTCAAATTTTGTGGTTATGATGTACTACAATTATGATGGCATCAAGCGTAGCAATTTATAAGAAAAACAAACTTAAGAAAACATATATATTTTCAAAATGACAATGTAACTTTTTGAGCCGACTTTAGTTTCATCAAGCATACTATCACACCTTAAAATAATTTATTCAACCAACTTGCAGTTAAACCACATATTTCCTGCCATGTCGTTGTTAGCCATCCAATTGAATTAAAATTCCACCATGCATCTAAGTTGGTAGTGCAATAGTATATATGCTTGATATATACGGATATCCACTCATCATACATCAATCATTGGATCAACTACCCTTCTTACTATTACTCTCTCTATACTTGTAATTCAAGTTGATTTGGACAAGACTTGGGTCACACATTGAGAATATAAATTATGACTAACTTTTAAGTTGTTGAGTTTGGAAATGTAAAAAACATATGAATATATAGAAAAGTACTTTCATAATATATATATATATCACTTTTCAATAAATATTTTTATAAAAATAAGAAGTCAAAGTTATACTTTGGAGACTATGTCGCTGTCCAAAATGACTTGAACTAACAATATGAATGGAGTACTAATTATTAACAATTAGAGACTCTTTTGGGGCCTTCATGTTAATCTTCAAGAGACATGCTACAAAAAATAGATAAACTCTAAAAACCCCGCTCAAATCAGAGTAAGATCTCATAAATATACTTCCATTTTTTTTTCTTTCCATAGCTCCCATGGAACGAGTGCGAATAGGGAGTTTGCACCCCGCCTTTTGTCATCCATCCATCGCTCTCTCTCCAAGAAAGCCACTAAGAGAGTAAGTTACCGCCACCACCTACATGGGAAGCGTCTGTGCCGAGTGTCGCGAGGATGTTCCACTAAATTTGTATGGAGAAGGAACAAGACTCCACGATGTGGTCGATCATCTTATGTTAATGGTCGCATAAGAAGCAGTGCTCAGGTGCCTCGAGGTCATGGCGCGCCCGCCTATTCGTGGTCTAATGTCTATGCCTCACTGCGAGCCATAGAAAAATTTGATCCCGTAGGGGTGCCCATGGCCCCAAATTCTTTCGCATCCAGGTATGGAGTGCAACGTTGAGTGGAGTCCTTTGTAAGCCGACTTGGATGAGTAGGTACCGTCCGTAGTCCACCTCCAAATCAAGGTGTCTTCCGCGTTTCTGGGCTGCACGTCTCGTACTTGGTCCTAGATTTGCACGTATTTTCTGAGTAGAGCAGAGGCGATCGTGGACGTTTGTAGTCGTCTAGGGTCGATGAGACCGGTGAGGGCAGGGGCTAGGTCCTAGGTGCCATCGCCTCTTCCAGAAGTTGATGCTCCTCCCATTGCCGATGATGGTGAATGTGGACGCTTTGAAGAATGTGCTGACCTCTAATGACACCTTGATGGGTACGTGTGAACAAGTTCGCTGGTGGTGTAGCCAGAGTCATTTTGTTTGCAGTGCGATGTCAATCAGCTTGAGGTTTGGTATCACGAGCCCACCTAGCTCCTTTGGCCAACATACAATTGCCAAGCCACCATGCACTTTCCCCGGATGGAGTCATCCTTCTCGGAGTAAATGAACCGCATATGGCATCGATCTTTGAAACTAGGTTGTCTGTTCTTTCAGCACATCGAAATTCTCTCTTAGATAACGAAGCATGTCTTATCGAATAAATGTGTAGTTGGTATTAGCTTAGTAACTAAAACTTGGAGTTTTTGACTTTGAAGTAAGCTTGGATATAGTGAAGTATTCCCCCTTTTTTTTTGTCTGCACAGGCTAGTGGGCATGGCTGCCGATTTGCCGAAGGCAAGAATCCACCACGGAGTTGTTAGAAGAAGAGGACTCTAGAAAGGTTTGAAAGGACCACGAAATAACCATCGAACGACGACGAAGACGCATTCAATTTGCTGCGTTTCCTTCGCTGCATGTGTTCTACTGTACTACGGAGTACAGTACTACACAGCCATTGAAGCATACCACTACAAGACCAATATAATTGTATTCCAAATAAAAAAAAGTCTAATAAGTATAACTTTCCGCATTGCAAAACGAAAAAAAAAAATCTTATGCTCCGTCAATAGTATATGGAGAACAAGGCAGCAGTGCCGCGGTACCACCGTAGACCGTACCATTCGCGTGTCTGCGAAATCTTCAGCGATATAAACACGCGCGTGAGATGAGATTCCTCTTGAGATGTCAATACCGCTGGTCCAACGAGGCAGCGTGAACATTGATTGTGTCAGTGTATCAACAGTTGAATTAACTCGCTTCACCTTTGGTACTGCCACTGCAGTGCGCTCGGTCTGCAGGCCAAACTCAAGTCCTACATACTAGCCAGTACTAGCAGGGGAGAAATCCCCAGCTGGAGCTGTAACTTGTACGTATTTACTGCTACAGAAGCGGTAACAGTCATGTCCACCCTGAAATCTTCCTTTTGCTGCTGGGGAGGTGATGTACAGTACGTACTGTACGCACTGAATTTGATCCATTGGCGGAGCCCACTGTCAGACGATGATTTGAACGCGCAATCTGTAGGACTTTTCCTCTCTCTCTCTCTCTCTCTCGTGTGAAGTGGTTGTCATTTCCTCTTTGAATGAGCCGAATGGCGCAGGAAGGTATTTGGGCGATGCTCTTTGCGTCAGACGGCGCGTCTTCTCCGATTAATGCCGTGGCCATTTCGACGCACACACATTGCTTTCAGTTCCTAGGACCTCGAGCAATTCAGGAAGCCTAGTACCCATCCGAGAAAACGTCGTCGTCCACACGGCACAGTCGGGTGGCGAGCCCACGTCGGCTTTTGCCGAAACGGTGCGAGGCGACGGACGATGGCCCGGCCGGACGCACGCATCGGGCGGGTCCCCCCTTTCCCGTTGCAGAGTAGACACAGGGTTAGCTCGTACTGATGGCACTGATCTACTTCAGTATGTAGGCGATTGATCGATCGGCTACTCTTTTAATTTATCTTCGCGCACGGCGTGATGAGCACCCATAGGATAGCTAGGATAGGATGCCCTAGCTACTAATCAAGCACCGGCCGGCGGCGCTACCCGTAGACGTAGACGTGTCTGGAACGCGGCTGTGCCATGCATCGCCGGGGAAAGAAAAAGGCCCAAGTGTCGAAGCAAAGCAGCATGCAAGGCCGGCCTTGGCGGGTCTACGCCGTGATGTGACTCCTGGCGTCTTGCGTGCAAGCCATGCAGATAGCGTAGCGTGGGGGCAGCAAGCACTAGGCCTCTGCCAAGCTGCTGGCTCGCCGTACTACGCTAATCACACTGATCACGCGCAGAAAGCTGGCGTTCCCGTACGAAAACCAAAGGCTCGTTTATTAGAAGGCGCGAGGTAGTAATCGTAAATAATAAATTCCTTATTAATTACTAGGAGGAAAGGAAGAAGGCGCGCGCACATGGCCGGTGAATGATTCCGTCCCCCGCTGGCGCTGCGAGGCGGTGGTCCTCGCCGGCCGGCCCGCGGTGAAGGCTGATGAAGGGGGCCATGGCTCCCATGGGAAACAGCGGAATAAATGGCAAAAGCCATCCGGCGTACCGCCACCACCAGGGTCCAGGCCTCGCAATTGCAGGTTGCCGGAATTTTACAGGGTGTTCAGTGCCGGTACAGCAGTCCAGCACCAGTCAGTCCTCCCCAATTGCTGCTGAACGGCTCTGCTGCTTCTCGATCTCTCTCTTCGTCACAGCGTCGTTAGTGGTAGTAGAATTAGCTAGCCAGCGTGGCTGCGTGCGTTAAGACTGGTGCTGCGATCGTCTCGCGAGCATGATTGATGGCGACGTACAGTGTACTAACCCACGTAATTAATTACGGACTGGCAAGGCAAGAGGTTTTACTGAGAGGTAAACCTGCAGACGACAGAGATAGCTACAGAGCAACACAGTCAAGTCAAGACACTACGCCCGCTCCCCGGAAACGGCAAAGCGCAGCCGCGTCGCGCATCGATCGATCGGCACGTAAACCAGGAGCCGACACCGCGGTGGATCCAGCAGCCGAGCCGAGCAAGGAAAGAGCTGGAAACCGACGCCACTTCCCGATCCAGCACCGGCGCCGAAATCAATGAGTAACACAAAAGGAAAAAAAAATTTGCAGACTGTTTCCCCCAAAAACGCCGCAATCAAGTCAAATCGTCCAATAGCAACTGGCAAGGGTTTCCTTCCTTCCACGCCCGTCCAGTGCAGTCCAGCAGAGCCAGCCACCGGACCTTGCCCCTTGCATGGATTCAAGCAGCAGAGCGGAGCAGAGGGCAGGACCAGCGCCGGGCCGGCCGAGCAATGCAGCAGCGTCCCGCGCCACGCGACGCTGCCGTTTACTTACTTTCTTCTTCTTAATTCCTTTGCAAGTTGGTGGGGAGACGAACGCGTGTCGGACCCGGGGGCCGAAATCATTGCGAGATCGGATCGATCGCTGCCCGCATGCAGCGCCGTGCCATGCCGTCGTCGCCGGGCCACCGGCCGGCTGTCTCGCGCCCGCCCGCCCGCCGGACCAGACCCCGAAGACGTGCGTTTCTCACAGAACCAACGAGCGCCGTCGTGCGCCACACACACTAATAGAACACCGTACACGTACGTAGGTGCTTTGATGAGACGCACTGTGCGATGCGTGTGCCGATCGATCACACAGTTTTTGCGCTCCCTGTTCCTGCTATGCGCTGGAATGGAATCGAGCTTTAGCATCATCATCATCATCTGATACAGTGGAGCGAGCCGTGCGAGATTCGCATTGCCTAGGAGCGTCGACGCGGCAGCGTTGGCTGGTTATGGATGGATGGCGGAGGAGGAGTAGGGCCCGTGGACTCGTGCCGGCGACGGGGGCCGGGGGGGACACGATACGCCGTGCGGTGTGTGTGTGCAAGGCAAGGCAGACAGCCCGGGAATCTGGACCATCGGACGACCCCAGCCGAAGAGTGTTAAATGCTCGCCCTCTGATCGGGTGGATCGCGATTGGCAGCGACGCTTCTTCTGCCCCAAACCGGGCATGTGTGAGGACGACGCGCGGCGAAATCCCAGCACTGCCCCTCGCCACGGCTGACAGCCTGGGCCCTGTCCGCGCCGGGATCGCGGCGCCCGAAGAAGATATCGTGCCGCCTCGCCCCAGGGCCAGGCCCCCCTGCCCCAGTAGAGGCAAACGCCATCAGGGCTCTCCTTCCTCTACTACTTCTATATTTATGCCTCACACCGACCTCGGCGATCACTGATCAGTGAGTGCGTCGCTTTCTCGCTTTGGCACCCCCTGCTCTGCTGCTCACTGGGCAATTGCTGCATCCTGCGCTCGTAGTCGTACTCGCTCACAGTGCCAAAAGGAAAGGAGGATCCCGAGCAGTGAATTGCCCTGATCCCCTGTGGGTATTAAGGGGGGAAGGAGCGAGGCTGGATTGCTGCGAGTGAGGCCGCCGCGCGAGAGGGAGGAGGAGGATTAGGCGAGCGAGGGCTGTGTTGGTGTTGTGCTGTGTTGCTGCGCTACGCAGGCTTCAGTGCAGTCGGACGCGGGCGGCGGCGCGATGGGGCGATCGCCGTGCTGCGAGAAGGATGGGCTGAAGAAAGGGCCGTGGACGCCGGAGGAGGACCAGAAGCTGCTCGCCTACATTGAGCAGCAGGGCCACGGCTGCTGGCGCTCGCTGCCCGCCAAAGCCGGTGAGCTCGATCGCAAGCTAGTGCTAGCTAGTAGTAATCGTAGTCTTGGCCGGCCGGTGCAGCCAGCGGCCGGCCGGCCGCGCTGTCTGGTTTCGCTCCTTGTCCTCGGTGACTGACTGACTGAGTGACTGACTGACATGGATGCGAATGGCCGTGGCGCATGCAGGGCTGCAGCGGTGCGGCAAGAGCTGTCGCCTCCGGTGGACGAACTACCTCCGCCCGGACATCAAGCGGGGCAAGTTCAGCCTGCAGGAGGAGCAGACCATCATCCAGCTCCACGCGCTGCTCGGCAACAGGTGAGCGGCTCTACTCCATCTCCTTCCATGGATTACAGTACCCTGCACGGCTGGCTGCATCCGGAATTCAGTTAAATCGCACCAATTTTGACTGGTAGCTCGAGCGGGTCAAGAACTCACTCACTACCGTCCGTCCTGCACTGCACCCTAGTCTTGCACATTTATGATGATTAGATAATGCATGAGCGGGTACCTTGGCCAGGAGCAACACGAGATGGGGGAACATGTCCAAGCTTTTTTTTTTCTTCTAGTAGTACGCTCTAGTTACCGTACTCATGTTTTTCGCAGCGGTTTTTACATGAACCAACAATACATTTTTTTTTTGGCACCTACTAGCAAGTATACTCCACTCCACTAGTAAAATAACTGGAAAATTTGAACCTTACAAAGGGAGCATGTGTAATCGTAGCGCTGCAGCAGTGCCAGTGCATTGTTCATCTTTCGCCTGTCCAACACCTACCACGTACCGCTGAGCTTGCGGCGAATTGATCCATCAATGCATAGGCATCATCTCGGGGAAAAAGCGTGAGGAAGCTGGGCCACGGGAGGTTCCTCCCCGAATTTTGCTTTCTTTTTTCGCTCATGATTCGGCATTCAAGCTTGCCATTCAATGAGGCTCTCGTCGCTGTGGACCACTCTTTGCCGTTTTGACTCGTTGCTCCTGTCACCTCTGCATCGTGTCTGTGCCAGGCCATTGCACTCGTTACTGTCGGTGTCTCGCACGCCCGCGGTGATTGCATGCCTGCTGAGAAGTTTTTCCATGGCGTCCGCGTGCGCGCCGTCCATGCTTGCATTGCAGGTGGTCGGCGATCGCCACGCACCTCCCGAAGCGCACCGACAACGAGATCAAGAACTACTGGAACACGCACCTCAAGAAGCGGCTGGCCAAGATGGGCATCGACCCGGTCACTCACAAGCCGCGCTCCGACGCGCTCGGGACAGGAGGAGGAGGCGGCACCGCGGGCGCGCAGCACGCCAGGGCCGCGGCGCACCTCAGCCACACGGCGCAGTGGGAGAGCGCCAGGCTCGAGGCCGAGGCGCGCCTGGCTCGCGAGGCCAGGCTGCGCGCGCTCGCGGCCTCGGCCGCGTCCGTCGTCTCGGCGCCGCCGCCGCAGATACCCGGCGGACACACAGCCGCGGCGCACCGGCTCGACTCGCCAACGTCCACGCTGAGCTTCTCCGAGAGCGCGGCGCTCGCCTCGGTCCTGGAGGCGCACGGCGCCGCCGCCGCCGCTGCCGCTGCCGCTGCCGCGCGCGCCGCCATGCAGCCCATGCAGGCGTACGAGGAGGCGTGCAAGGATCATCTTCGGCAGCAGTGGGGAGATCAGGTTGTCGATGTCGCTGACGCAGGCTTCGCCGCGGCGGGGTTCACGGGCATGCTTCTCGACGGCTCCTTGAGCCAGCAGCAGGATCTGAGGCCGGCGACGAGGCACGACGAGGAGACGGAGGAGGAGAAGAACTACTGGGACAGCATAATGAACCTGGTGAACTCGTCGTCGTTGCCGACATCAGTGGCAGTGCCCTCTCCCGAGGCGTACCCGTCTTCGGCGTCGTCAGTGGCGATGCCCGCGCTCGAGGTGTACTCGACATCGGCGTCGTTGCAGACGTCAGTGGCGACTATGCCCGCGCTCGAGGCGTACTCCTCGTCGGCGTCGTTGCAGACGTCGGTCGCGATGCCGGCGCCCGAGGCGTACTCGTCGTCGGCCAAGTTGTCGACGTCAGTCGTCGCTGTGCCCGCGCCCGAGGCCTACTCTCCGGCGCTGGACTTCTGAGTTCTGACTCGTGAGTCGATCCTTGGACATGTTCGCCGGCATGCATGCAGCCCCGGGAAATGATGACACAGTAAATAGCTAGCTACTTACTTACTACTATTTCGGAACAATAAGGTCGAACTACTAATGTTGATGGTTAAATCGCGCTCTTGGGTTAAATCTGACAGCACCCTGATTAAACATATATGTGAAGAAGATGGTTATACCGAATTTAGAATCTGTTGCTCGTTCATCCATCAGTTGCCAAAGCTTCTTGTAGACTTTAGAACAGTGGCCAGAGCGTCTCCTCTTTGCTCTGTATGTAATTCCACAACCATTTTATCAGCAGTATAGTAGAGCAGTGAAGCTAATCGAAATGGGAAGAACTTTTTTTTTTCTTTCTCGTCTGAGCACATATATCTTAGAATCCAACTGTTCAAGTTTGTATATTGTGGCACAAAACTACTGATAATGTACGTACTTCGCACTGTATATTGGTATTTGATTGAATCTTTTTATTCTGTCATTCTGAAAGGAGATTTTTTATTACTCTGATGATGAAACAATGGAGCAGACGGATAAGCTGAATTTCGCCATCGATAGAGCCGTTGCAGCATGTTGGGCCTGCTCTTCAAACAGGCCAAGCCCATGACAGGCCTGGTCAATTTTATCCAGCCCTCTCAGTTTTTCCCATTCTGAGTCGAGCGCACCAGCAGGAGAAAAAGGGCAAGGAAGATAAGAAGGCTCTGGCACAGGTTCGTTGTTCCTCTTATCCGCGGAGGAAGAACCTTGGCCCGGCACCATGCTCCCAATGGCCGTGCACCCCACGACCACGCCGGCCTTGTCCCCGCGCGCCCGCGTCTCCCCGCCCAGGCCTTCCACCTCCCTGGCCGCCACCTCGTCCTCCCCCTGCTCTCGCACCGTCAGTTGCAAGAGCAGGAGGCCGCTACTTCTCTCGCTCCGCAGCGTCGTCGCCGCTGCCGCCGCCGATTACCTCGGGGCAGAGGAAGAAGAGGTGCAGCTAGGTGGAGGTGTCGATGCGGTCGACGAGGTGGAAGCAGAGGTACTGGCCTTTCGAACCCACTAGGATTCGGGGCAACTTATTACCCGGCTCACTCGTTGTCTGTACAACTGGAAATTATGCAGTTAAGATTTAAAATGGTTATGTTTCGTTGGTCTCTCTAAGTGCACCAGATGCTCAGTAGAACTCAATCCCAACGAATTGGACCCTGACTCATCATTTTTGGCTCTTGATTGATTATTAGGTTTAACGTTCAGTGTGGCACCAATTGCCCTTGGCTAGCTTACTGTTTACCATGAATTTGGTCACAACCAATTGCCCTTTGCTTAGCTTACTGTTAAAAGGTTATGTTAAAAATAGTGTAAAATCCTTGACCTGAGCTTGCTGTTGTGCCATAGCTGTTGCTTGTGTGGAAAGGAGCTATATATTCTGATGTGCTAAAATGTTGCGAATGTGAATTCAATGAGCGCCTGTAATTCGGTTCCTGAGTGGTATATATGAATAGTCTTTGTTTTCATTTTCGAAACCTAGTTGTTTATATCGAGCTAAAGCGAGTATATGGTTTTACCAAAATTACCCTTTAGAATACTAAGAAGTTGGTTTTGGTGCTGAAAGACCAATGGTAGCGGCATCACAAAGCTAACAAAAGGGGAACACTAGCTTTAACATTTGATTTTTCCTTCTTATTTTTGTTATGTGGCCATGTGGGTTGTGTTTAAACCACACACTGAAGCTTTACTAGGATAGTAGGATGGAGATATTTTGTCTCATCGTCAGAATGAAAATTGAGATGGCCTCAATCTTGTATTGCAGAATAAGGTGGTGGTGCCCAAGAAACAGGACCCGATGCTGGTACTCAAGTTCATCTGGATGGAGAAGAACATCGGCATAGCACTCGACCAATTGGTTCCTGGCTATGGCAGCATCCCGTTAAGCCCGTACTACTTTTGGCCGCGGAAAGACGCGTGGGAGGAGCTTAGAGCGAAGTTAGAAGAGAAAGAGTGGATCTCACAGAAGCAGATGATCATCCTTCTCAACCAAGCCACCGATATCATCAACCTCTGGCAGCAGGGTGGCGGGAGCCTGTCGACATGAGTCCCTCCCCACCCTGTTCTTTCAACCTTGCAAGCTTGCGTTTTGTTGGTTTCATTACATCCGTCTCCGTTGTTAATGTAAAAGTCATGGTACATGACCTTGTAGATCGGTTCAATCTGTTCTCAGGTATGGTTTTTTTCCCCATGGAAATGATCTTGTGATTTATCTTAGTTATTATGTTTTTTTGTTGGGAAAATCAAGAAACAGAAATAAAATCCTTTTCGGTATGGTTACAAGTCAATTTTTTGATTGCCAACAACAAAGGAAAAACCAACGGTCTAATTTGCTAACAAAAATCAACACAATATTTTCCACACCACTAGGAATTGCAAACCAGGTAACATAATGATATCTGTTCTGATGAGCTTGTCAATGTCCAAAACACCACTTATCTAAATACCTTGTTCGCTTGATCGTTTCGGTGGCTGATAAGCCGGCTGAGGTTGTTTTTTACTGTTTTGTTGTGAGAGAAAAACACTATTTCGGTGGCTGACTTTCGGTGGCTGATAAGTCAAGTGAACAATAGTCCTGAATTAAAAATAACGGGCTAGCAGCATGAACCATCAAATCTTTAGCATCTACAAAAAAATTAAACTTATTTCAAATCATTTTAAATTCAGTTTTGAATTAAAACATAATTTGGAGAATGTGCTTTGTTTAAAGAACTTTGGATTTTACTTGAGCAGATTATATAGAACCTCATATGATATCCTATATAATATTCAATGAGACATCTAAAACTTTACGCCTGTAATCTAAACATACCCTTAGATACTTGTTAACTAAATATTTGAGTTTTTATATAAATAGAAAACAAATAAAAGGGGAGACGATCTGCTTGGGCTCGCTCGAGCACCTAACCCGGCCTATGTAAATCCAAAACCCAGCCCAACATAAAATATACTCTCTCCATCCCAAAATAAGTGTCGTTCTCGCTTCCCGAGAAACGACCGTCGATAATTATATATTAAAATATATAAATATTTATGTTAAGTAATTAGTATCATCGAAAATATTTTTTTCAAATTTTTTAACAAATTTATTTGAAGATGTAAATATTACATGTATTTTTTTTTATAAATTGAGTTAAACTTGTGGTACGAAAATTCAAAACAACATAAATTTTGGGACGGAGGGAGTATGTTTCGACCACACGTAGAGACGGGTCTATCAAATAAATCACACGGCAGTCGAGAAGGACGTCCTTCGTGACTCTTATCCCAGATTCTCAGGCCCATGGGCTTCTTCAGCTCTCTCTCTCTTAATACAGGTTTAATAGATACAACCAGTTGCTGGCTGTAAGCCTGTAAGGAGTCATGTAGCCTTTTTACAACCAACTAATATAGTGGTTACTTTTTCACGATTAATACATGTCTCGCATGTCTTTCTTACAGTTTCCTTAGTTTTGTGCCTAAACTGATTGTAAGCTTATAGTCTGCTTCTCCTTTCTCTCCTCCACCTCATCATTTAATCAGCTTACAACCCCTTATAATACTTGCTCTAATGGCTCACGTCTTCGACTCCGTCCAGCTGTCTCTCTGTCACACGTCAATAGATCAAGCCCCGAGCAGTGAGGCTGCACGCAATTTTCTTTCCCTAGAGACAAATCTTGGGCATGGCAACTTTAGACGGTCTCCAACAATCTTGACTCATCAAGATATAAAAGAGATAAGATGTATCTGTTCTTTGTGTAACGTTATAGATAAATCATTCAATATGTTTTCTTCAAAAACAGACCCAAAATACAGCTATTACTGTAAATTAATTTTAGGAGGGGATACTTAAATTTGTGTTATGGCACTCCACACCCTAAATGGATGGGTTTTCCATATAGTTAATTCGTTGGAGGATATAGGTATTCTGTTAGGATACCCATTTTAGCTCTAGGTGTTCTAATGGATCTCCTATTAGAGATAGCCCTATGCCCTTGCTAGGCTTATTCTAACTTGTTCTCTTATAAGACCCACTGACCACTGTATAGCCTATTTTGCTGAGAACGGTTATCAAAAAGTGGTGTACTACAAGTTGAGAATTGCATCACACCTCGGTTCCTCTGTTTTCCTAGATTCGCTGCTAACCACACCTACAACTCGAATCTCTAGCATGTCATTAACGGAGTTTAAACTTATTTAATTGTGAACCTGTTAGCTACACGTATTTCACTGCCGCCGTTGTTGATTATATAATGTTACACAAGATAGATCTGAAGCCAAAGTTGTTGCCAGCGCCTACCACTATAAAGAATGGATACCAAATAAACTATATGTTATCCTTCATTAGCACATAGAGATATCCCTTGGGAGAGACTTTCCTCTCACGACATCTCGTAGAGATATCACTTGGGAGAGACTTTCCTTCCACGACATCTTGTACGGTTATGTATGGTCGAGCCACGTCTAAACCATTTATTTTTAAAACTTACACTTGGTGACTCTGTTTGCTCGATGAAGTTACTTTAATTTCTCGAGTATCGAGCCGTAGTGATATATACTTATTACATTAGTCATGTACTCATGTCACGCTCAACATATTTTAAGTTGCAAACCACTCCTACTTTGCCTGGGTCTTTATTTCTCTCGAGAACTAGGACTAAAAGAGAATGTGGAATTCAAACATAGGCAACCAAAAGGTACCTGCCGTTGTGCTTCGCTCTAGTAGCCTAAGAGCAGCCCAATGAAACATTAATTATAGTTTCTATTTATTTTAATTAACCTGACAGCTAAGCCATTTACTGATATGACAATAGAATTGATGTAGAGAGAGATTAGAAAATAGATAAACCTTTTATTCCCCACGAAACCGAGTCTACTCGTCGAAAATTAAAAAGGAAAGAAACTACCCGTGTAACATTGGAAGAAAATTGGGTGGACTCCGGGATCACCGGGACCAGCATGCGCCCCGTCCCCGGATGGATCACCGTGGCCGCGCTCCGCATCAGACGAATAGCGTTCACTCGGCTCCCCGGCACCTCGCGGCTCGCGCAGTCGCACGTTCACTGGGCTTGTAATCAGAGGCACACGTCGTCGGCTCCCTCGGCACCAGTCTCACTCAGATTTGGAGCAAGATGTCGTGACGGCGGCGGCAGCGGCGTGGGCTCGCAGCCGCTTCGCATAGCCTGGATGCTCGACGCCAAGACCGCACGCTGGTCGGCGGCGGTGGCGACGACGGCGATTGCAGCTGGTCCGTGGCCGTGCAGGACATCAGCAGGTTGATGCAGTCATGAGAAGGCACATCCGCAGCAGCCTCCATGCCATGGCACTATGGCAGGCGTTGGAGGCCAAGAAGACATTGCTGTTGTTGGAGGCCAAGAAGACATGGCAGACTGTTGTTGCACGAGATGCGCCGCCGTCACTTGCTGCTCGAACGAGATGAGCCTCCGATGAGAATGAGATTCGTCTCCGATGAGATGTGCGGATGTGCCGCCGCCACCTGCTGCTGCGTGGCGTGGCGTGGCCGCGGGCTCGCCGCCGCCTCCGCTGTGGGCCTCCACCGTGGGCCGCCGCCGCCGCCTCCGCCTGGACGAGAAGCCGCACTTAAGCCGAGCCGAGGAGCCGCGGTGGAGTCTTGGTCTGTGTACGCGAGCAGCCGATGGGAGCCAGCGATGTCCAGCTCGCGTGCTGGCCCTTTGATCAGAAATGGTGACACGCGGCATTAATCGAGCAAGGGAGCGCACGCACCCGTCGCTCACCCAATTTTTTTCCGTAACATTGGGGAGACTCGAGTCATTTCTATCCCCTTCCTCCGGATCCCGTACTCCACCTTCATCGACTCATCGTGCCCAAGCGCACGCGCTCTGGTGCCTCCTCCTCTCCTGCAACCTCCAGCGGACTGAGTGCCGCCCCCATCTCACGTGTGAGCTCTGTGTTCAGGCGCAAAGGTGAGCACCGACACGAGCATGACTAGCTCACGCGTCGGCAGTCAGCCCGATGCTCCATCCTCTGGCTTGCGCGAGCAACCTCTCTGCCTTGCGCCACGCCAAGAGCCGCATGTCACATCGACACACCGGTCACTGTAGCCACAGCTTGCCTCCAAAAGCAAGTCGCTGGAGCCGGGAGCCACCGCACAGGACGTTGGAGCTGCTGGAGTCGCATGGTGCCCCTACAAGAAGCTTGGACCCATGGCCTCGTACTGTACACTTTTACAGTATTCATCCTGTAGGTTGGATGAGCATGCTAGAGAGGGAGAAGGAGAACCACACAAGATATCAACGCGTGATCGAGATGTGGCAGCGTGGTCTTCTAAATGACTACGTGCCACATCTAATCGTTCTTAGTTTTGAATACATATCGATGTTCATTCAATATTATTCTCCATAGAAATGGTTACAAGAAACTATGCATCAGAGGTACTGGGTCGAAAATTAAATCAATGTTATTTGGAAACTACTATAGAAATTCTCCATCGAGACTGTCATAAGAAATTAATTGACCGATACTGATGGCTCCTAAAACTACTTTTACCTAGTGGTGGTAATCGTCTCAGAAGTGGCGCATCACACGCAACTACAGTATCAACTATCATCATGTCGGCCAGCCACATGGGCGTGCATCACCTCTTGCAGAAAAAAGTTCATGAGCGAAAAAAGATTATGGACCTATGTGAGAAGTGCAGAAAAGTTTAAGAACCCATAGTGTATTTTACACTTGTTTTTTAATCCATTAAGAATGCTCTAATAATATTCATCTACAAAAATTGTATGAGGATTTTAATCCATTAGAGATGCTCTAATAATATTCAGCTTCAAAAATTGTTTCAGGAGGAGGCCGCAACTTAAGACATGTGTAAGATTTCGTAGTGACGATTAGGCGTAAGATATGGTCTATCTGGCACTGCGCGTTGCTTTACCCTTTTGTGCGTGCGTCCAATTTCAAGCAACCTCTCTTTCTTTCTAGAACCTACCAATCCCTCTTGGTTACCACCATTAGTTTAGAGTTTCCAATAAATTAACCTATCAGATGACCCTAGCCAATAGAGAGGCAAATCTTCTCAATGATTTCCTTGCTAAATAAAGGAAGGAAAACACCTAAAGGGATGCCGATTGCAAAGCCACCAACAAGAGACTCCTCACTATCCCATCATTTTCCTCCCTCCCCTCCAATAATTCGTGTACCAGGGTAACCAGTTGTGGTAGCCTTCTCCTTTGAGAGCTCCTGTTGGTCAGGGTTGCCAATCTCTCTTTCCCTCACCATTTCCATCCGTGCGTGTGCCACAACGTGTAAGACCGGACGCATCTTGACGACGATGGGGTGCGGCAAGATAGTGATCCGTCGGATCGACAACTCCACGAGTCGGCAGGTGACATTCTCCAAAAGGCGGAGTGGGATCTTCAAGAAGGCAAGGGAGCTCGCCATCCTCTACGACGCGGAGGTCGGACTAGTCATATTCTCTAGCATTGGTCGGCTCTATGAATACGCCAGCACAAGGTTAGAATTGTCTGCATAAAAACCACGCAAGAATTTCGGTCTTTAACTTATGCTTCATTTTGATTCGATTTCTCCATAGACTATGAGCAGTGTGCTTTTTGTTGGTGAAGTTTTATTCTTTTGGTAAATCATCTATGCATACCTAACTTGAATGGAGCACGCCTGTTTTCCCCACGCCCGCCTCCTTCCCAAGTGGCTAGATGCTAGCCGCGCCGCCACCTCTCACCTCCTAAACACAGGGTGCACGCCGGCGATGTCCTTGTCCTCACCCCCACAACCACTAGCGACTAGCGGTGATCCATCTTGTCACACCGACAACTCGAATCTCTCACATGTGATTGACGAAATTTACACTTATTTAATTATGGGGTCTATAGATACAACTATTTCATAGCCGCTGTTACTAATTGTATAATGTTATGTGAGAGATATGAAGCTAAAGTTGTTGCTGCTGATTTTCTACTATAAAGAATGGGTACCAAACAAACCCATATTATCTTTCATTATCACGTAGAGATTTCACTCAAAAGAGACTTCCCTTCGATAATATCTTGTTGGTTATTATGTATGGTCGAGCACTTGTTCGGAGCTACGCCTACGCCATTTATAAAACTTACACCTAGTAACTCGATCTGTTTGCTTGTTGAAGTTACTTTATTTGCTCGAGTATCGAACAGTAGTGATATACTCTCATTGCATTAGCCATGTGATCCCTTTAATTCCTTTTGAGAACCAGGACGAAAAGAAAATGTGGAATTCAAACATAGGAAACTAAAAGGTACATATGGTTGCAGTGGCGATTCTAGGATTTTAGCTTAGGGTATGCCGCTAAAAAATCTATATACAATTTAGCAATTTTTTTTGCAGTTTGGTAATATTTGTGAAATTGACAACGTAATTT
Source organism: Microstegium vimineum (assembly GCA_022036555.1). Taxonomy (NCBI): domain Eukaryota; kingdom Viridiplantae; phylum Streptophyta; class Magnoliopsida; order Poales; family Poaceae; genus Microstegium; species Microstegium vimineum. The sequence goes on from CM039131.1 coordinate 31,962,804, forward strand.
AGAATATATAGGCACTAAATAACAAAATATGACTGAAATTCATAGATTAAATTAAAACCATCCGTTAAATTTAATATAAATACTTCAAAATTGATACCGATAATTGAAATATAGGTATAAAAGAGTACAGAGGACCAAAGACTTTTTGATTCGACGCTTTTGAAGGCACATAAATATATTGATTATCATCTTTCATCAACTTCAAAAAAAAAATCCGGCTCCATAAAATTGATTAGACAATCATCTCCCATCTTATCTCCCGTCTTATTAATGTTAGCAAATACTCTTTACCAATTTTTTTTGCCAATTCACAGTAGCATAAGAGATTAGATGGGAAACTGGGAAAGCGTCGCGTACTCATCAGGGCGTCATCAGGGCGTCAGGCAGGCGGCGGCGCCATGACGGTTCGTCTCGCTCCTTCGCCACCGATCCAGATTAGAACAACCGATCAGGGAAATGTACTAGACGTCTACTTGTCGCGTGGGCAGCGGGCTTGCGTGTAACTGTTGTTGAGCGTAGGCAAACCAGATGACCTATGAGGCTATGGGCCGCCCCACATGGGCCTTTGCCTTTCGTGGTGTCCGTGATCCAGGAACCAGGATTCCAGGTATTTTGCTTTTCTCTTTTTCTTTTACAAATACAGATGCTTATACAGTTATACCTATATATAATATACTCTACTGGCTGCCGCTGCAGGGTATGCTACCTGGCATACCCTGTGGCTCCGCCACTGTTGTGCTTCACACCTGTAGCCTAACCGAGGAATCGACCGATACCGATGGCCTCGTAAAACTAGTTTTACCTGATGGCAACCGTCTCAAAAGTGGCGCAGCGCACACAACTATCAACTATCATCGTCTCGGCCAGACACATGAGCGTGCAGCACCTCCCAGGACCCAGGTAGGAAAAATATGCAGTCGACCTATTCTATTTCCGGACACCGTACTTGCCCAGTGCTAGCTGCAGCACTGTTTTCAGCACCTGATTGGCCAATCGGTTCAAACAAACGTCTGTTAATTCAGCACGTACTAATTAATTAGCCATCTTTTTAACCTGCGCCGTCCCTGGAAGAGACACTTTCTCGCAAAGCAATGTGCAACTTTCCTTGAAACCTGCGGCTGGCAAGTTTGGAGCTAGGCAGCGTAGAACGACGGGAAATACGGTCTCCATCTGCTAAAGGACGACGAGCGACGGATCTGCCGCATATGGAAATGTCCCTGCGCGGCCGCAATCTCGTGACCTTGCCGTTTTCGCCCATCTGATGTTTGACACTTGTGCTGCCAAGGATTAAAGTATAGCAACCCCGAGAGTCTGCCTGCCTCTGTCTGAGTCAGACGGCGCCGCGGCATCGCGCGCCGTATGCCCATATGGTGCTCACGTGCATGCCCCCACCCAAGAAATTGGATCGCTAAAACCTAGTCTGGCTCGATCATTGAGGTGATATAGAAATTAAGAAAAGTATGAGATGAGTTTCATCCCATAAAACCTAGTTGGTACTGTATCCCGGTGAATGAAACTAGCTCGAATGGAACCTGCATTCAGATTTCGATGTTAATTTTATTCCCATGTGTTTTGACCAATTCCACGTGGCTCACATTTTATGATGTGTTATATATAATTTACTTTACTTGTGCTACTCTATTATATGTACTTTATATATATCATATGAATGCGTATACAACATTATTCACATAGCACAATTTATCACACACCCCTATAAGAATCAAGTGATGCAGCTAGCCTATAAAATATTCCCTCCGTCTCAAATTATAAGACGTTCCAAGAATCTTGGAGAGTCAAAGCATGTCAAGTTTAACCAATAATTATAGAGAATACTATAAAGATTTATGATATTAAATAGACATGTTAAGAAAATACAATTGATAACGAATCTAATAATACTTAGTTGATATCATAAATGTTATTATATTAGCATATAACTTTGGTTAAAGTTTAGATAGTTTGACTCTCCAAGATTTTTGGAACGTCTTATAATTTGGGACGGAGGGAGTAGTAAAACAAACTGTTAATTGAGAGAAAATATTTCGCGTCCCAATTTTAAGACTTCCAGGTCTTACAAATAGGGAGAAGACATGAAACATGCCACTTAGTCGGGCCGTGGAGAGATTTTCTATATCGACTAGTGTTGGTTTAATTTGGTCTTCTGTGCATTCGAATTCATTGTTGCGGTAATCACATTTGATATAGCTTGCAAAGGAAGTGAATTTATAGGCCCTGGGCTCAAGAAATACAAATATGTGGCTCTCAATTAACCACATCTAGTATTATGCTATGTGATACTAGCTAATATTATACTTATGGTCAATAACATGTTTTTTGTGATTAGTAGTCATAGTTACCTTTGCAAAAAAAAAAAAACAGATCTCACCCTTCTTGATCTTGTAAATAGGGGCTTCTAAAGCCACATGATAATTAGTATCTAACCGACCAGATACATTTGCCTATGGATGTCCTTAAGTTCATCTACAAACTATTATTGTGTGATCATCTCCAAAAATTTCGATCAATGCTCCAAAGATTTCTCTAGAGCTAGCATACGCCAAACAATTGCAGAAGAGGGAAACATTCTACAAAAATCTTCCTTTTCTTGAGACTGAAAGGAGAAAAATGTCCCCCTTATTGCTAGTCTAGCTAATAAAAGTAGAAATCCAGTTTTCCATAAATGCAAAATCCATAGAGAAGTAATCGACAACATTGATCTCCAACATGTGATTGATTGAATTCACATTTATTTATGTTATCTTCCTTATCACACCTACTAGTAGGAGGAACATGCACAACAATTATCCTTTGAGAGACTTCCCTTCAACGACAACTTGGTTGTTATGAATGGTTCAAAGTCCAAGCCTATCTCCACCTATAATAGTCACACCATATGACTCTATTTGCTTGATAGAGTTACTTTAAATAGCTCGAGCATCAAACAATAATTACACACATAGTATTAACCATGCCAGGATGACAAATTTAAGTTGCAAATATGTCTTGCTTGTTTGTGCCTTTATCTCAAGAATCAATACCACAACAACAAAAATGTAATTCAAACATAGGAAAACAAAAGGTATCCATATGGTTGTGTCTCGTACCTGTAGCCTAATATAACAAATCAACATATGACTTCTTTTGTTGGAAAAGATTTGCTTTTGCCCTATGGCCAGTAGAGGATGTTGACACATGGAATCCATAAGACTTTGTTGTGCCCAAAAGCTAATGGCTCCTAGAAAAGCCATGTAATACTTGGATGATCAAGCTACCATGTGTACATGTTGTCACATTGAGAAGTCTACATTCTATGTTCGTTTTACGCTTCAACGTACGATCATTGTGTGGAAGATGGCCCTCACTTCCTTACATGATGATATCCGGATAGCTATCATTTTTAGGACATTGCGCAAAATGTTACTTATCACTAGTGTTCAGATTCAAGAGTTGTTGGGTCGATGTTGCCACATTCATCCTCTATGATACTATCAGAGTCGTATGATCATGAATGCCTTCATATGTCTATCTACTCCATCAATAGGTTTGGTTAGTATTGGTGGTCCAACTAAAATAACACTTAGGCACTACAATCAGACCATTTAACTATTTGAGCTAGCTATACACACCAGGAAGTATACTTCATTCGACATTTGACTACAAAAAGATCTATTTTCAAAGAAATGCGTATGATTAGATAATACTATAAGAGTGCTAGGTCTATTATGCTACATGGCCAATGATATCAATACAACAAACATAAACATCGTTTTCTAGCATGGTGGGTCCCATATTTGCATTGGATGCGGTTGATTAGCCAAGGGGTTCTAGAACTTACCGGGAGATGCTAGAGCGATCATTGAATTGATGCTGACCTCATAAGCAATCTTACCAAAGAGAACAAGTCTATCTGGAACGCAATATATGAATTTATGCATTTATCATTGATAATTTAATTGTAAAAATGGTCCATATGTTTTTTATGAAACTAAATGTAATTTGGAAATAATAATATGTGGTACCTCTACCATTCACAAATGGTTTTTTCAGTGAATACACTAGGCCACGTCATAGATCAAGACATCCATAGTTTCCCCAACCAATGCAAAGCATACTCAAACAAACTCCACCACACTTTTTAATCCACCACATCATCTTCATCACAAAACAAACAATTGTAAGGTTAGATCGAAACCCCACCTAGCAGCTAGTCACTTGCCCCAAATATTATTATCACACGCACGATCCACTAACACCATCCCTAGAGTTTGTGTTTGACGAATACACGACCCATTGGTATCATCATGGACACAAAACTAACCCCCGGTCCTGGACATGGATGGACCAAGCCAAATTGTCTCTCACCTACTTGATATACAAGGCATAGATCAACACATGTGTAAACTAATTTGTGTGGGATCTTGTAGTAACCAAACATATTGGTAAATTGGTCATGATATGATATTATCTCCCTATAACCGTACCCGTTGAGCTATATAGGGTGAATAGGGATCCACCTAATTAGCACCTGGGTACATCTCTAAACACCAACCTTAAACAATCTAACAATTAGTAACCCTAGTTTTCATCACCATATGATGTACAAGCAATTAATATATGCATGTGTGTGTGTCCCATCTAGCATCTGCCATCCTCTAGATTCGTTACATGTAACATGGCCATTATTAGGTGCAAGAAGTACCATGTTATGGACTCCACCACTGACTCGGGGAGGGGGGTTTGTAACACCCTAAAAACATGCATTTTTCAAAATAGATTAAAAATTGTGTAAATGCATTTTTGTGAACATTGCAACATAGGAAAAGTAATTAAGGATTTCATAAAATAAAATTATCACAACTAGAAACATGATTGTTGCATTCATGCTGATGCATAAGATTTTGTGTTGAGTTGAAATCTTCAATTTTCAAATTTGTTTTCAAAAGTGCAAAGGAATTTGTGTTTGGAAAATCAGAAAATAAAAGAAAAGGCTTTCATCCCTCTCTTGACCCTATTTGGCCCGCAGGCCTTTACTCCCTCGGCCCAATCCCTCCCCTCTCTCTCTCTCTCGGATGGGCCAACACCCCCGCAGGCCGGCCCATCCTCTCCTCCCGCGCAGGCCGACGCACCCAGTCCCTCTCGGCCACTAACAGGGAGCCCCACCTATCAGCTCCATCTCTTTCCTTTCCCTCCCTCTCCTTTCCTTTTCTCTGTGCCGACGACTCCCACCCTGCCGAGCACAATCCGAGCAGGATTCCCCTCCCTTCCTTAGCCAGTGCGGCCGTGACTAGCAAGTCGAGCGCCGAACACCCCCGACCCTTTCCTTTTTTCTCCTCCCTCTTCCTTTCCCTTTTTGCGCCGCCGCCTTTCCCTTACTGCCGATCGCGAATCCGCAGCGGAGTGCTCTCTTTCCTTTACGGCTGCGCCCCAGAGCTATAAAAGCTCAACCCCGCACCCTTCCGCCCTCACCCGACCCTCTGGAAGCACTGTAGCGCCACCAGAGCCGCCACCGCACGCTAGCAGCGCCGCCGCCGTCGTTTCGCCGCGGGCAAGTGTCTCCGCACCGTTCTGACCACCTCCGAGCTTCGCGGTGGTGGTAAGTGGAGTCCCCCGAACCCGCCAAACCCCTTATTTTCCTCTGTCTCACCTGCGTGCACCCCGTCCGTGTTTCCTGTCGACGCAGAGCCGCCGCGCCGCGCGGACACCTCGCCCCCGCGCTTAATCAGTCCAACCGAATGCACCATCGCGTTCGCCGTTCTCCCCTCTCTCTCTCCCGGCCCTTTCTGCACCGTGAATCGCGCTCTGGAATGGCGGATTGCATTGCGCCGCCACACACCGGTGAAAGGATCAAGATGCCCAAGAGGGGGGGGGGGTGAATTGGGCTTGTTTTAAATTTCTAAAGCAAATATAAAAACCTATCAAATGCCAATCCCCCCTATTTTGGCCTTTACCGCCCGTGTGTCCAAACTAAAAGCGGTAGAAATTCTTTAGGAATTAAAAAAACCTAAGAAAATTTTTGTAGGAAATGAAAAAAAACAAAAACGGAAATGTAAAAAAGCTGGGTAAAAAAAAAAAATTCATAAAGCAGCTTTTTTTTCCCCAGGTATCGGGTTAACAAAAACCCCCCTTAGTCCTTTTTGGGGAAGCACCCGAAAGGGAAATCGCCCCCCCTTTTCCTACCCGCGCAAAGGGTAGGGGTTTTTTCTACGGGGGTTTTTTTTCCCTCCCCCGGGGGGGCCCCCCAAAAAAAAAGGGGGGCCCCCCCCCCCCACCCCCCCCAAACCCTTCCCTTGGGGAAAAAAAAAAAAAACAACCTTAACCCCCCTTAACCCCAAAAAAGGGGGGGCCCCCCCCCCCAAAAAAAAAAAGGGGGCCCCCCCCCTCCTTTAAATTTTCCCCCCCCCCGGGGGGGGGCCCCAAAACCCCAAAGGGGAAAAAAAGGGGGGAAAATCCCTTTTCCCCCCCAAAAAAAAATTTATTTTTTTCCCCCCCCCCCTTTTTTTTTTCCCCCCCCCCGGGGGGGGCCCCCCCCCCCCCCCCCCCCCTTTAAACCCCCTTTTGGGGGTTTTTGGGGCCCCCCCAAATTCCCCGGGGGGGAAAAAAAAACCCCCCGGGGGGAAAACCCCCAAAAAGGGGGGGGGGGGCCCCCCCCAAAACCCCCCCGGGGCCCCCTTTTTCCCCCCCAAAAAAAAACCCCCCCCCCCGGGGGGTTTTTTTAAAAAAAAAAAATTTTTTAAAAAAGCCAAAAAGGGGGGGGCCCCCCCCCCCCTTTTTTGGGTTTTTAAAAATTTTTTTTTTCCCTTTTTTTTTTTGGGGGGGGGAAATTTTTTTTCCCAAAAAAAAAAAAAAAATTTTTAAAACCCTTTTTAAAAAAAAAAAAAAGGAATTTCCCCCTTTCCCCCTTTTTTTAAAAAAAAATTTTTTTTTAAAAAAAACCCTTTTTTTTAAAAAAAATTTTATTTAAAAAATTTTTGTCCCCCCTTTTCCCCGCCAAAATTTTTCCCCTTTTTTGGGGGAAAACCCTTTCCCAAAAAAATTTTTTAAAAAAAAATTTTTTTTTAAAACCCCCTTTTCCCCCCTTTTTTTTTTGGGGGAAAAAAAACCCCCCCAAATTTTTCCCTTTTTGGGGGGAAAAAAAAAACCGGAAAGAAAATTTTTTAAAAGGGAAAAATTTTTTAAAAATTTTTAAAAAAAAAAGGGGCCCCCCCCAAAGCTTTTTTCCGGGGGAAAAAAAAAAGATTTTTTTAAACAAATTTTTAAAAAAAAAAAAATTTTTTTTTTAAAATTTTTGGGGGGGGAAAAAGGTTTTTTAAAAAAAAAAAATTTTAAAAAAAGGGTTTTAAATTAAAACCCCTTTTTAAAAAAAAAAAATAAAAAAAAAAAATTTTTTTTAAATTTTTTCCCAAAATTTAAAATTTTTTAACCCCCTTTTTTCCCCCCCGGGGGGCCCCTTTTCCCCTTTTTTTTAAAAAAAATTTTTTTTTGGTTTTTGGGGGGTTTTTTCCCGGGGGGCTTTATTTTTTTTTTGTGTTTCATTAAATTTTGGGGGGTCCGGGGGGGATTGGGGGAAAGGGGGTTTTTTGGGGGAAAAAGGGGGCCCGGGGAAAAACTTTTTGGGGGGGGGGTTAACCTTAAAATTTTTTTTTGGGGGGGGGGTTTTTTTTTTAAATTTTTTTTTTCCTTTTTAAAAAAATTTTTTTTAAAAGGGGAAACCAGGTAACTTTTTGGGAAAAAACCCTTTTTTGGGGTTTTTTCCCGGGTTTTTTTTAAAGGGTTTTGGGGGGTTAAAAGGGGTTTTTTTGGGGGGGAACCCCGTGGGGTTTTCCCCCCCCCCAAAAAACCCTTTGGGGGGGTTTTTTGGGTTTCTTTGGGGGGGGAAAATTGGCCCCCCGGGGGGGGGGGAGTGGGAAAAGGGGCGGGGGGGGGGGGTTAAAAACCCCGGGGGCCTGGTTCCCCAAAGGGGGAAAATTTTTTTTAAAATTTGGGCCCCCCTTTACCCCGGGGGGGGGGGTAACCCCCCCCGGGGGGGGGGGCCCCGGGGGGAAAAGGGGGCCCCTTTTTTTTTTTTCCCCCAAAAGGGGGGGGGGTTTGGAAAAACTTTTTTTTTTGGTTTTTAACCCCCAAAGGGGTTTGGGGGGTTTTTTTCAAATGCCAAAATTTTTTTTTCCCCAAAGGGGGAAAAAATTTTTTTTTGGCCCCTTTTTTTGGGGGGCCTTTTTTTTTCCCCCCCAAAAAAACCCCCCCCTTTTTTTAAAAAAAGGGGGGGGCTAAGGAAATAGGGGGTTTTTTTTAAAGGGGGGGCCCTTTTTTTTTGGTTTTTTTTTTTTTTGGGGGTTTAAAATTTAAAAAACAATTTTTTTCCCGGGGGCCCCGAAAACAAGGGGGGTTTTTTTTTTAAAAAGGGGGGACCCTTTTTAAAGGGGGGAAAAAAAAAAAAAGGGGGGGGCCCCTTTTTTGGGGGGCCCTTTTTTTTTAAAAATTTTTAAAAAAATTTTTCCCCGGGCCCAAAATTTTTTGGGGGCCCCCCAAAATTTCCCCCCCTTGGGGGCCCCCAAAAAAAAGGGGGGGAAAAAAAAAAAAAAACCCCCCTTTTCCCCCCCAAAAAAGGGTTTTTTGGGGGCCCCCGGTTAAAAAAAAGGGGGGGGGGTTTTTTTTGGGGGGGGGGAAAAAAAGGGGGAAACCCCCAAAAAATTTGGTTTTTTCCCCCCCAAAAAAAAAAAAACCAAAAAAAGGAACCCCCCCAAATTTTTAAAACCCAAAACCCCCCCGGGGGGGGGGAATTTTTTTTCCCCCCCCGGGGAAAAAAGGGGGGGGAAAAAGGGGTTTTTCCCCCCCCCTTTTTTTTTCCCCCCCCGGGGAAAAAACCGGGGGGTTCCCTTTTTAAAGGGGGGGGCCTTTTCCCCCGGGGGGAAAAAAAAATTTTTGGGGGGTTTTTTTTTAAACCCCGGGGGGGGTTTTTTTTTTAAAAAAAAAGGGGGGCCCCGGGGGGGCCCCCCAAAAACCCAAATTCTTTAAATTTTTTCCCCTTTTTCCCGGAAAAACTTTTAAAAAAGGGGGAAATTTTGGGGGGGGTTTTTGGGGGCTTGGGGGGGGGGGTTTTTTTGGGTTTTTTTTTTTAAAGGGGGGAAAGGGGGGGGGGTTTTTTTAAAAAAATTTTTTTAAAAAGGGGGGGGGGGGGGTTTCCTTTTTTTTGGGGGGGCCCCCCCCCCCCCGGGTTTTTTGGGGGGGGGGAAAACCCCCCTTTTTTAAAAAAATGTTTTTTTTTTTTCCCTTTTGGCCCTTTTTTTTGGGTTTTGGGGGGGGAAAAAACCCCGGGCCCCCTTTTTCCCCTTTAAAACTGAAAAATAAAATTAAAAAAAAAAAATTTTTTTCAAAAAATTTTTTTTTTTGGGGAAAAAAATTTTTTTTTCCTTTTTTTTAAAAGTTTTGGGGGAAATTTTTAAAAAAACCTTTTTTTTTTTTTTGGTTTTCCCCCCTTTTGGGGGGGGTTTTTTAAAAAAAAAAAAGGGGAAAAAAAAAAACCCCCCTTTAAAAAACCCCGGGGAAAATTTTGGTTTTAAAAGGGGAAACCCCCCCCGGGGGGCCCCCTTTTCCCCCCCCCTTTTTTCCCCCCCAAAGGGGTTTTTTGGGGGGGGGGCCCCCCCCCTTTTTTTTTTTTTAAAAGGGGGGGAGGGAAAAAAAAAAATTGGGCCCTTTAAAAAAGGGGGGGGGGAAAAAAAACCCTCCCTTGGGGGGAATAAAAGGGGGCCCCCCGGGCCCCGGGGGTTTAAAAAAGGGGGGGGGGGGGGGGGAAAAACCGGGGGGAAAAAATTTTTTTTGGGGGGGGCCCCCGGGGGGGAAAAAAATTTTTTTTGGGAAAAAAGGGGGGGGGAAACCCGGAAAACCCCCCCTTTTAAGGGGGGGATGGGCAGTTGCCCCCCCCCCCCCAAGGGGGGGGCCCCCGGGGGAAAAAAATTTTTTGGGGGGGGGGGGGGGGCCGGGGGAAGGGAATTTCCCGGGGGGAATCCCCCGGGGGGGGAACCCCCGGGGGGGTTTAAAGGGGAAAACCCCCTTTGGGGGGGGGGGGGAAAAAAAAAAAAGGGGGGGGAAACCTTTAAAAAGGGGGCCCCCCCTTTTTCCCGGGGGGGTTTTGGGGGAAAAAAAAAAAAAAAAGTGGGAAAAAAAAAAAAAACCCCCCCCCAAAGGGGCCGGGGGCCCCCGGGGCCCCGGGGGGGGGCCCCAAAAAAAGGGGGGGGGCCCAAATCCCCCAATTAAGGGGGGGGGTTTTTTTTTTGGGGGTTTTTTGGGGGGAAAAAATTTTTTTGGGGGAAAATTTTTTTTTAAAGGAAAACCCCCCGGGGGGGGGAAAAATTTTTTGCCCTTTTCCCCTTTTTTTTGAAAAATTTTTTTTTTAAAAAAAAAAAAAAGGGGGGGGGGAAAAAAAACCCCAAAAAAAAAGGTTTTTAAAATTTTAAAATTTTTTTTAAAAAAAAATTTAAAACCCCCCGGGGTTTTTTAAATTAAAAAGGGGGAAAAGGGGGGGTTTTTTTGGGGAATTAAATTTCCCAAAAAAAAAAAAAAAATTTTTTTTTTGGGGTTTTCCCCCCCCCCGGGGGGGGAAAGGTTTTTAAAACTTTTTTCCCCCTTTTTAACCCCCACCAAAATTTTTTTAAAAAAAAAAAAATTTTTAAAGGGGGGGGCCCCCCCCTTTTCTTTTGGGGGGGGGGTTTTTTTTTCCCCCCAAACCAAAAAAGTTGGGGTTTTCTTTTGGGAAAAGGGGGAAATTCCCCCAAAAAACCCCCCCTTTTTTTTAAATTTTGGGTTTTTTTAAAAGGGGGTTTTTTAATTTTTGGGGGAAAAAATTTTTTTTAAAGGGGGGAAAAAAAATTTTTTTTTTTTTTTTTCCCTTTTATTTTTTTTGGCCCCCCTTTTGGGGAAAAAAAAAAAAGTTTTTCTTTTAAAAGGGGTTTTTAAAGGGGGGGGGAAAAAAAAAACCCGGTTTTTTGGGGGCTTAAAACCCCCTTTTTTTTTTAAAAAAGGGGAAAAATTTTTAAATTTTTTAAACCCCCCTTTTTTTTAAAAATTAAGGGTAAGGGGGGAAAAAAAACCCCCCTTTTTTAAAAATTTTAGGGGGGGAAAAGGTTTTTTAATTTTTTGGGAAAAAATTTTTGGGGTTTTTGGGAAATTTTTTTTAAAAAAAAAATTTTTTCCAAAGGGTTTTTTTTTTCCCCCCCAAAAAAAAAAAGGGGAAAAAATTTTTTTTTGGATTCCCCTTGGGGGGTTTTTTTTTTTAAAAAGGGGGGGTTTTTTTTTTTCCCCCTTTTAAAAAGTTTTTAAAATTTTTTTTTGGGGGGGGGGGGCCCCCCTTTTTTGGGAAAAATTTTGGGAAAAAAGGGAAAATTTTTTTTAAAAATTTTGGGGGGCCCCCCCCCTTTTTAAAAAATTTTTTTTTTTAAAAAAATTTAAAATTTTTAAAAAAAAAGAAAATTTTTTTTTTTTAAAAAAAAAATTTTCCAAAATTTTTGGGTTTTTTTAAAAAATTTTTTTTCCCCCAACTTTTTTTTAATTTTGGGGGGGGCCCCCCCTTAAAAGGGTTTTGGGGGGGGGGGGGAAAAAAAATTTAAAAAAAAAAATTTTCCCTTTTTATTTAAAATTTTTTTTGGGAGGGGGGCCCCCAAAAAAAAAGGGGGAAAAGGGGGGGGGGGTTTTTAAAAACCCCCCAAAAAAAATTTTAAAAAATTTTTTTAAAAAACAACCTTTTTTTTTTCCCCCCCCCGGGGGGGCCCCCCCTTTTTTTTAAAAGGGGGTTTGGGTTTTTAAATTTTTTTTTTTTATGGTTTTTTTTAAAAAAAAATTTTTTTTTTTTTGGGGTTTTAAAAAAAAAAAAAAAAAAAAAATTTTTTTTGGGTTTTTTTCCCATTTTTCCCCGGGGGGGTTTTTGGGGGGGGGGGTTTTTTTTTTTTGGGGGAAAAATTTTTTAAAATTTTTTGGCCCGTTTTTTGGGGAAGGGTTAAAAAGCCCTTTTCCCCTTTTTTTTTAAAAGGGTTTTAAAAAAAAAAAGGGTTTTTTTAATTTTCCCCCCCCCCAAAAAACCCCCAAAAAAAATTTTCCCCTTTCCCCGGGGGAAAAAAAACCCCCCCCCCTTTTGGGGGGTTTTTTTTCCAAAAATTTAAAAACCCCAAAAACCCTTTTTAAAAAAAAAAGGAAAATTTTTGGAAAAAAAAAACCCCCAAAAGGGGGAAAAAAGGGGGTTTTTTTGTTACCTTTTTAACCAAAAAGGGAAAAAAAAAAATTGGGGCCCCTTTTTAAAAAAAAGGGGGTTTTTTGGGGGGGCCCCCCCCTTTTTTGGGGGGGGGGGGTTTTTTCCGGCCCAAATTTTTTGGGGGGGTTTTTTTTGGGGGGCCCCGGGGGTTTTTTTTGGGGCCCCCAAGGGAAAAAAGGGTTTAAAAGGGGGGGGGGGAAAAAAAAAAAATTTTTTCTTTTTGGTTAAAAGGGGGGGCCCCAAAAAACTTTTTTTTTTTTTTGGGGGGGGTTCCCTTTTGGGGGGTTTTTTCCCCTTTTAAAAAAAAAAAAAAAAAAAGGTTTTTTCCCCTTTAAAAAAAAATTTTAAAAAAATTTCATTTAAAAACCCAAAAAAAAAATTTTTTTTTGGTTTTTTCCCAAAAAATTTTTTGGGGGGTTTTTAAAAATTTTTTTTTTTTTTAAAAAAATTTTTTTTTAAAAAAAAAAAAAAATTTTTTTTTTTTTAACCCTTTTTTGGTTTTTTTCCCCCCAATTTCCCCCCCCCTTTTTTTTAAAAAACCCCCCCCGGGGGGGTTTTTTTAAAAAAAAGGGGGTTTTTTTGGACCTTTTAAAAACCCCCCCCCCCCCCACCCCCCCTTTTTTTTTGGGGGGAAACCCCCCCCCAAAAAAAGGGGGTTTTTCCTTTTTGGGGGGGGGTTTAAAAAACCCCCAAAAAACCCCTTTTTCCCCCCCTTTCCCCTTTTCCCTTTTTTTCCCCCCCTTTTTTTTTGCCCGGGGAAAAACCCTTTTTTTAAAGGGGGCCCCCGGGGGAAAAAAGGGGCCCCCCCCCTTTTTTTCCCCCCCCCCTCTTGGGCCCCCCCCCCCGGGGGGGTTTTTGGGGGCCCCCCCCCAAAAAACCCCCCCCCCCCCTTAAAACCCGGGAAATTTTTTTTTTAAACCCAAAGGGGGAAAAAAAAAAATTTTTTTCCCCCCTGGGGGGTTTTTCCCGGGAAGGAGGGGGGCCCCCGGGGGGGAAAAAACCCCCCTTTTTTTTCCCCCCCCCCCCCCCTTTTTTATTTTCCCCCCCCCCTTTTCCCCCTTTTTTTTTCCCCAAGGGCCCCCCCCCCCCCCCCCCCGGTTTTCCTTTAAAAGGGGGCCCCCCCCTTTTTTTTTTTTGGCCCCAAATTTTTTTGGGGGAAAAATTTTTTTTTTTTTTGGGGGTTGGGAAAATTTTTTCCCCTTTTTTTAAAAAAAAATTTTTTTTTCCCCCCTTTTTTTTTTTTTTTTTTTTTCCCTTTTTTTTAAAAAAAATTTTTTTTTGGCCCCCTTTTTAAATTTTTTCCCTTTTTTTAAAAACCCTTTTTTTGGGCCCAAAAACCCCCCTTTAAACCCCCCCGGGAAAAAAATTAAAATTTTTTTTTTTTTTTCCCCTTTTTTTTTCCTTTTTTTTGGATTTTCCCTTTTTTTTAAAGGGGGTTTTTTAAAAAACCCTTTTTTTTTTTTTATTTGGTTTTTTTTTTTAAAAAAGGGGGTTTTTCCCTTTTTTTTTTGGAAGGGGATTTGGGGGAAAAATTTTTTGGGGGGAAAAAACCTTTAAGGTTTTTGGGGCCCGGGGGGGTTTTTTTTTTTTTTTAAAAAGGGGTTTTTTTTTCTTTTAATTTTCCTTATAAATTTTTTTCCCCTTTTTTTTGGGCCCCCTTTTTTTTTTGGGTTTTTTCCCCGGGTTGGAAAATTTTTTAAAAAAAAAAGGGGGGCCGGGGGGGTTTTTCCCCCCGGAAAAAAAACCCCCTTTTTTTTTTTCCCCCCTTTTTTTTTTTTAAAAAAAAAATTTTTTTTTTTTTTTTTTTTAAAATTTTTTTTTTTTTTTTTTGGTTTTTTAAATTTTCCCCCCCGGGGGGCCCCCCCTTTTTTTTGGGGGCCCAATTTTTTTTTCCGGGCCCCGGGGGGGAAAAAACCCCCCAATTTTTTTGGGGGGTTTCCCCCAAAATTTTTTAAAAAAAAAAACCCTTCCTTTTTTAAAAAAAATTTTTTTTTTTTGGGGGGCCCCCCCCAAATTTTTTTTTAAAAAAATTTTTTCTAAACCCTTTTTTTTGGGAATTTGGTTTTTTAAAGGGGGAAAAATTTTTTTTCCCCCCTTTTTTTTTTTTAAAAAAAAAAAACCCCCCTTTTTTTAAAAAAACCCCCGGAACCTTTTGGGGGGGGGGGTTTTTTTTTTTAAAAGGGGGCCCCAATTTTAAAGGGGAAAAAAAAATTTTTGGGGCCCCAAAAAGGGGGGGGGGGAAAATTGACCCCCCCAAAAAAGGGAAAATTTTTTTTAAAAAAGGGGGTTTTTTTTTTTAAAAAAAATTTTGGGGGTTTTTTTTTTTTGGGGGGAAGGGCCCGGGGAAAAATTTTTTTTTTTTTTTGGGGGGCCCCCCTTTTAAAAAAGGGGGCCGGGGGGGGAAAAAAAAAAAATTTTTGGGGGGTTTTTTTTTTAAGGGCCCCAAAAAAAAAGGGGGGGGGGGTTTTTGGGAATTTGGGGAAGGGGGGCCCCCCCCCCCCCAAAAAAAGGGGGGGGGGGGGGGGAAATTTTTTTCCCCCCCTCCTTTTTTGGGTTTTTGGGGGCCCAAATTTAGGGGAAAAAAATTAAAAAAATTGGGAAAAAGGGGGGGGTTGGGTTGTTTTTAAAAATTTTTTTTCCCCCTTTTTTCCCCTTTATTTTTAATTAAAAAGGGGGTTTTTTTTAAAAAAAAAATTTTAAAATTTGGGAAAAAAATTTTTTTTTTAAAAAAAAAATTTTTTGGGAAAAAAAAAAAAGGAAATTTTTTAAAAAAAAAAAAATTAAAAAATTAAATTTTCCCCCCGGGGGGGGGCCCCCCCAAAATTTTTTTTTTTGGGGTTTAAAAGGAAAAAGGGCCCCCGGGGGGTTTTTTTGGGGGAAAATTTTTGGGGGGTTTTTTTCCCCTTTTTAAAAAAGGTTGGGGAAAAAACCCCCCCCAAAAGGGTTCATTTTTGGGCCAAAAAAGGGGTTTTGGGGGACCAAAAAGGGGGCCCCCCCCCTTTCCCCCCAAAAAAAAAATTCCCCCCCTTTTTTTTGGGGGGAAAAAAGGGGGGGGCCCCTTTCCCCTTTTTTTTGGGGGAAAAAAAATTTTTTTTGGGGGGGGGGAAAATGCCCAAAAAAAGGGGGGGAAAAAAGGGGCCCGGGGGGTTTTTAATTTTTAAAATTTTTTTGGGGGGAAAAAAAAAAAAGGGGGGAAAATTTAAAACCCCCCTTTTTTTTAATTTTGGAAACCCCCCCTTTTTTTTTAAAACTGGCCTTCCCCAAAAAAAGGGGGGCCCGGGGGGGTTTTTTGGGGGGGGGCCCCAAAAAAAAAAACCCCCCCGGGGGTTAAGGGGGGAAACCCCCCCCCGGCCCCCCTTTTTTTTCCCAAAAAAGGGGCCCCCCCGGGAAAAAAATTTCCCGGGGCCACAAAAAATTTTTGGGGTTTAAAAAAAAAAGGGGGGAACCCTTTTCCCAAAAAATTTTTTTTTTTTTTTTGGAAAATTTAGGGAAAAAAGGGGCCCCCCTTTTTTTTTTCCCAAAAAACTTTTTTAAAAAAAATTTTTTTTTAAAACCCCCAAAATTTTTCCAAAAAAAACCCCCGGTTTTTTAAAAAACCCCTTTTCCCCCTTGGCCAAAAATTTGCGGGGTTTTTTTTTATTTTGCCCCCCAAAAAAAATTTTTTTAAAATTTTTTAAAATTTTTTAAAATTAACCCCCAAAAAAAAAAAAGGGTTTTTTTTTTTTTGGTCCCCTTTTTTTTAAAAAAAATTCCCAAAAAATTTAAAAGGGAAAAAAACCCCCCTTTTTTTTTTAAATTTTTTTTAAAAAATTTTTTTTCAATTTTAAAAAAAAATCCCTTTTTCCCAAAAAAACCCTTTTAAAAAAAATTTTTTCTTTTTAAAAAATTTTTGGGTTTTTTTTTTTTTTTTAAAAACCCCTTTTTAAGGTTTTTTTTAAAATTTTTTAAAAAATTTAAAATTTTGGGGGTTAATTTTTTTTGGCCCCCAATTTAAAAGGGGGAAAAAAATTAAAAATTTTTTTTTAATTTTAAAAAATTTTTTTTCCCCAAAAAAAGGGAAAAAAAAAAAAATTTTTCCCCAAAACGGTTTTTAAAATTTTTTTTTTAAAAAAAAAAAAATTTTTTTTTTTTTCCCTTTGGGGGTTTTTTTAAAAAAAGGGGGGGGGGCCCTTTTTTTTTTTTTTTTTTAAAAAAAGGTTTTTTGGGGGGGGGGAAAAAAAAAGGGGGGGGAAAAAAAGGGGAAAAAAGGGGGGAAATTTAATTTTTTAAAAAAGGGGGGGGGGGGAAAAAAAAAAAAAAAAAAGGGGGAAAAAAAACCCCCCCTTTTTTTTTTTCCCCCCCCCCTTTTTTTTTTTTAACTTTTTTCCCAAACCCCTTTAAAATTTTAAAAAAAATTTTTTTTTTTTTTTTTAAAATTTAATTTTTCCCCCCCCTTTTTTCCCCCTTTTTTTTTCCCCCCCCTTTTTTTTGGGGGAAAGGGCCCGGGGATTCCCAAATTTCCCCCCCCCGGGGGAAATTTAAACCCCCCAAAAAAATTTTTTTAAAAAAAGGGAAAAAAGGGGGGGTTCCCCGGGGGGGCCTTTTTTCCCCTTTGGGCCCCTTTTTTTTGGGGGGTTTCCCTTTTTTTTTTGGTCTTTTTGGGGTTTTTTTCCCCCCCCCAAAAATTTTTTTGATTTTTTTTTGGGGTTCCAATGTTCCCGGGGGGGAAAAGGGCCCCCCCCGGAAACCCCCCTTCAAAAACAAATTTTTTTGGGGGGCCCCCCCCCAACCCCCTTTAAAAAAACCCCCTTTTAAACCTTTTTTTTTTTTTTTGGGGAAAAAACCCCCCCCCCTTTTTTTTAAAACCCCTTTTAAATTTTAAATTTAACCCCAAAACCCCCCCCCCCCTTTTTCCCCCGGGGGGGTTTCCCCCCTTTTTTTAAAAAACCCCAAAATTTTAAAAACCTTTTAAAAGGGGAAAAATTTTAAAAAAAAAAAGGGGAAAAATTTGGGGGGGGGGGCCCCCTTTTTTTTTTTTTTGGGGGGGGGGTTTTTATTTTTTGGTTTTTTTTAAACCCCCCCCAAAAAGGGGGTTTTTTTTTAAAAAAAAAAATTTTTTAAAAAAAAATTTTTTTTTCCCCCCTTTTTTTTTTTTTTTTAGGAAACCAAAAAATTTTCCCCTTTTTTTTTAAAAAAAAAAAAAAGGGGGGGGGGGGGAAAAAAAAAAGGGGGGGGTTTTTTAAACCCCCAAAAAATTTTTTTTTTTTTAAAAATTTAAAAAAATTTAAAAATTTTTTTGGCCCGGGTTTTTTGGGGGGGGCCCCCCGGTTTTGGCCCTTTTTTAAAAAAAAAAAAAGGGGGTTTCCTTTTTGGGAAAAACCCAAAAAAGGGGGGGGAAAAACCCCCATGGGGCCCCTTTTTTTTAAAACCCCCGGGAAAAAAGGGGGGGGGAAAAAAAAGAATTTTCCTTTTTAAAAAATTTTTTTTTTTAAAAAAATTTTTTTACCCCCCAAAAAAGGGGGGGGTTTTTTTTGGGGGTTTTTTTAAATTTTTTCCCCTTTTAAAAAAAAAGGGGGGGAAAAAATTTTTTTTTTCCTTTTTCCTTTTTTTTCCAAAATTTTGGGGGGGGTTAGTTTAAAAATTTTTCAATTTTGTAAAGCCCCAAAAAAAAAAAAAGGGAAAAAGGGCCCCCCTTTGGGGTTGGGGAAAAGAAATTTTTAAAAAAGGGAAAAATTAAAAAATAAAAGGGAAAAAAAAAATTTTTTAAAAGGCCAAACCAAATTTAATTTTTTGGGGGAAAAAACCCAAAAACCCCCCCAAAACCCCCTTTTTAAAAAGTAAAAAAAACCCAAAACCCCCAAAAAATTGGGTTTTTTTTTTTTTTAAAAAACCCCCCCTTTTTTTTTCCCCAAAAACCCCCTTTGGGGGGGGAAAAAATTTTAAAAAGGGGGGAAAAAAAGGGGTTTTTGGGGGCAAATTTTCCCCCCCACAATTTTTAAAAACCCCTTTAAAAAAGAAAAATAAACCTTTGGGGGGGTTTTTTTAAAAAAAAATTTTGGTTTTTTAAAAAACCCTAACTTTTTTAAAAAAAAAAAAGGGGGCGGGGGTTTTATAAAAAATTAAAATTAAAAAATTTAAAAAAAAAAATTTTTTCCCTTTTGGGGGATTCTTTTTTTAAAAAATTTTTCCCGGGGAAAAAAATTTTTTAATTTTGGGTTTTCCCCCCTTTTGGGAAAAAAAAAAAGGGGGAAAAAAGAAAAGGGGAAAAAAAACCCCCGGGGGCCCCTTTTTTTTTTTGGGGGGGAAAAAAATTTTTTTTTTTTAATTTGGGGGGGGGGGGTTTTCCCCAAAATTTTCCCCCCCCCCCCTTTTTTTTAAAACCCCCGGGGGGGGGGGGGGCCCGGGGGGGGAATTTTTAAATTTCCCCTTTCCCCCCCTTTCCCCCCCCCCGGATGGGAAAATTTTTTTTAAAAAAAAAAACCCCCAAAAAAAAAAAAAAGGGAAACCCCCAATTTTTAAAAATTTTTTTTTTAAAAAAAATTTTTTTTTTTTGGGGGAACCCCCCCGGGGGGGGGGGATGTTTAAAAAAGGGGGGGGGTGGTTTAGGGGGTTGGGGGGAAAAAAAAAAAAATTTTTTTTGGGGTTTTTTTAAAAAAAAAGGGGGGGGAAAAAAGGGGGGGTTTTTTTCCCAAAAAAAGGAAGGGGGCCCGGGGGGAAAATTTTAAAATTTTTGGGGGGGAAAAAAGGGGGGAAAAAGGGGGGGAAAAAAAAAAAATTAAAATTTAAAAGGGGGGGGGAAAAAATTTTTAAAAAATTTTTTTTTCCCCCCAAAAAAAGGGCCCCTTTTTTTTTTTTTTCCCTTAAATTTTTAAAAAATTTTTTAAAATTTTCCCCCCCTTTTAAAAAAGGGGGGAAAATGAAGAATAGTGTTCCTATAAATATCATACAACTGCAGATAAATACTAAAAGAGAATAAGAACTGTACCAGAATCCAATCTCTTGACAACGTTGGGAGTCCAAGATTGAATCTTGACTTCCTCTACTCTCGAATCTAACTAGGCTATGCTATGAACTAGAAAGTGCTCTAGATGAACTAGGGTTTATGGCTCCTGATGACTAGATCTCCTATGACTTAGACTAAATGGATCTCCAAATGATCTGAGCTTCAGATGGGATGCCTCCAGGGGGTATGCCCTTTATAGTCCGGTGGGATGCATGATAGCTGTTGGATCAAACTTACTTCACGTAGGGATGAGATGACTCCTCATAGGTGGTGGAGGAAGCTTCCAGAAGACGGCAGTCTACGGGCCCAGGGGGGTGCCGGCCGGCCCCACCCCATGCCGGACGACCCCATCTGGCTGGCTCTGGGGTCCCGCTTCGCTCCTGTATCTGCGAGATCCTTCGTGAGTATTTTGGCAGGTGTTTCTCCGCGGGATTTATTCGATATCTTCTCTGATTTTATTTCCTTTATTCTCTTTTCTAGAATAGTCCCTGGAAAATAATGAAACACCAAAACTCGTGGAAATTATTAATTAAAGCCCTATATTTCTAGATATTATATTTGATTGATCCATTTATTCAATTTATAATTGCTTAAAAAGATGACGCTAAGGACCGTCATGGTGATTGATGATGAGAGATATCGAAAGGACAAGGAGGTCTATTAGTGAGTTAGGTCATGTACTTTGATCCATAGATAATAGCTGTGGGTAGTAGATTTACTAGTTACTAAAAGTTAGAAGCACAAAAAATAGAGAGGAGGTAGAAGAGCAAAGGATTGTAACTTGATTGATAGGCAACAAAAAAGATGGGGGATTAAGCTGTCGTACTCAGAAGAATTAGAGGAGTTGGCTAGTGAGCAATAATGGTGGTAAGAGTGAACTATGTACAAGTTTGGTAGCATTAGGGTGAGAGCAAGTAATAAGGTCAGGGAAGAGTGAAGAATATATCCATGTATTGGTAGGGAGATATAAAGCTTATAACAGATGAGAAATTTAAGGAATACTTTTCTGGTGGAATAAGAATAAGTATAACATACTTTTTTACTCATCCCTTAGTCTTCCACTCAATATGTTATATATCAAAATATGGATGTAGCTTTGGTACCTCTTGTATATATGTGTGTGTGCGAGCGATATCCATCCATAGTATTACTCATATAGTTTTTAGAGTTTTTTGACACTGCACAAAAAATAGTCTTAATGATATATATATGGTGTCTTTGTGCAGCATGAAGTTAGTGATTGATCGATATGGTCAAGCAAAGCAGGAGGAGGAGCTTGTAGAAAATCCCAACACAAAGCTTAAGGTACACCATTATAAGTGATATCAACATAACTTAGCTAAATGTTGATCAATTGCATCATGTTGTTTTGCCGCACCATTAGGTTCTTGAATTTTTTTCTTGTGTTTCTTGGAATTTCTAATGAAGGTTTAGAAAATAGAGATGGAAATAACAAAAGTGATAAATCATAACCAATATACTATAAATCATTTAAAGAAAATGATGGACAAGTCAGATATATACTATAACATCCTTGATGTTAAGTATATGCATTTTATGAGTAGATCGAGAGCTCCGGTGAGGGTAAAAACCTCCACCGAGCACTTTTCTAAATCTTTTCCAAAATGGATAACTTGAATAGGTCTCCCACGGGATGACCAATAAATTTAGCACTGGGTTAGCATTTTAGAAATATTTTCATAGGTTTTCACTTGCTTCTCACCATTCCACTGCCCTCAATCATATTGCATATGCAATGTTAGATCTCACCAAGTGGCACTAGACAATTGCATTAACAACTATTTTTTCCTCTTTATAGTATGCATATCTATTTATCCTATCAACCCAATCATTCATCTTCTATAATCAACACATGGATGGTGAAAGAAAAAACCTATTGCTATACCTTAGCCTTGTGTTTGCCCTTCATCTTTTTGCAAACCTATCACCTATCATCTTTATTTCTTCACTTGTTGAGCTTTTGCACATGCGTAATCGTTGTCATATTCATCAACATGGCCTTGTGTAGCTCAATTCGTTCTATGAACAAATAATCACCTCATCTCACATGAAACATATTAGAACACAAATGTTTTCATTCAATTATCAAAACCCAAATGGGTCTTTCAGACTCTTCTTTTTTTGGTAATTGATGTCAACCTCACAAAGATTGGGAAGAATTGAAAAGAAATCCAAGAAAATTATATGCATATGTATATTGTAAGCTTAGATATGAATTTTGAACTACTTATGGGTAGCGTGAAGATCATGGTATATGTTGGATAAATTTGATAAAAGAACAACTTTGTAGTGACAACTCCCCCTACATATGTGCTTAAATGGTTTGGGTTCAAGTCATGCACATTCATATGGATATTGTGGGAGAATTTTCAGTACTAAGTGATGCTAAAGTTCATAGAATAATAAATATACATGTGTAGCATGTTTTAGAGCAAAAACAAGTGTAGTAATCATCATTAGCACCACAACTTGCTAGATTCTACAATGAAAAAACATATTAGAGCACAGAAAGAATTTAAATTCTTCTCCTAGTGCTCATCACATCAAGCAAGTTATGGTCTAGCAAGACACACACAATTTAAGCTTTAATACAAGAAAACATATGTAATGCACGAAAAATGCATAAACAATTAGATATTCATGAGCTTGCTCCTAGTGCTTGTGTGCATCATATGTTCAATAATATTGATCCCCTTGAAGTCTTCAATCTTGCATTCTTCTCACCCTATCTATCTTGCATATTCTTCTCCTAATTGTCATACTCACCTTTGACATATCTTCTTCAATTCTTGATATCTTTGCGCATTCTTCTCAATTCAAATCATCTTTCTAAATTCCATGTACCTTTGTGCCCATTGTCTCCCTCTCTAGCATAAATTGCCAAAAAGACACCAAAAAGAAATGACTTGGAATGCCACTTGTAAATACGTGGAAGATACCAATTTCAAATATAGGGAGATATCTTCATTGTTGGTGGAGAATATCACTTGAAGTGTGAGGATCACTTTAAGATACCACATGAAAAAGAATGGTTCATTTGCATTGTTCTATTCTTTTTAAACTAGAATGTTTCCATGAGCTTCTTTCTTTATGACTTGATCTAGTTGATTTGCATAAGCTTCAAGTCATGGTTTGAACCATCTTCAAGCTTCTTCACGTACCAATGTACCATGAGCAACTATCTTGTTGAGGTTGAACATGTCACTTTGTTGCTCTTCAACTTTATCAAGTACATAAGGATTGCTTAGCTCATAAACAAGTCTCACACTAATAACAGATAATATAACATGGAATATAGTTAAATATTTTAATTTCAACCCATGTCCTAGATAAATAAATAATGATCTATATGCACCTACACATACATGTATGTATGTAAGCTTCAACTCATTTCTCAACTTGCAAGATTTTGACTCATGTAATGGCTTGGTGAAGATGTCATCTAATCTTGATGTCACCCTTGTATCAATGTGATTGGTTCTTAAATGTTGGACTAGGTTGGTTGCAAGCTTCATGATGCTCACAATGTCACATAAGAGACGTACTTCATCAATTTGAACTAAAAGTCCATCAAGGTTGCCTTCATCCATATCAATTGAGCACAAAAACTACATGTTGATATGTATTACGCTTTGTGTGGTGGATAGTGGTGGAGTTTTGCTTCTTCGATGACCATGATTGAAACGACCTCGATTTCCGCGAAGGGAAATCCACAGATTCGCAGTGTAATAAAATAGATTGCGTGAACAATCCACAATATTACCCAAATTTCAGTTGATAATCAATACCAAACTTCGAGTATAAGAAACAATAAAGAGGTTTACATAATTTATTACATCGCCATACTGGCGGAATCACACTGGAATCACATCAAGCAGAAAACACGAGCGAAGCGCCGGGATCCTCTCCAAGCCTGAGGCTAGCGACGAGACTCCTAATCCTCCTCCTCATCGTAGTCAATGTCATGTTCAACACCTGTTTAAAGTCTATCAGTACGGATTGTACTGGTGCCACATTCTCACCAATGATATATTTGTGGAATTGGATGCAACAGGGTATATCAAAAGACCTATCTTTGGCTGTTGGCTTCCTATGCAAGATTCATTCATTATTTCAGTAGTATAAGTCATTGTAT